>JAZFAU010000154.1:90000-462500 GCA_037178615.1 Dione vanillae
TCTTTCAGTAGTAATATTTTGAGAGAAAGTCTCTGTCTACCCTGCTATCCTCCCTAAACCCCTAAAAATGAGTGCAGTGTTGAATAGATGACTTTAACATCCCATCTTATCTTACCAGGAACAATAACTTTAGTTATAAGTATAGATTTTATAAGTAAGCTGCATTGAACATATATTAAAGATTATGTCTTTAATTCGTATTATTGTCTTTGAATACGTATTTAATATTTATATCAAAGTTAAAATTTGAAAAGGAAGAAATAAAAGAATTCCAAACAACTCTCAAATAGTGCTTATTTCAATACATTAGATTTCTAATTTAATATATTGTTCAACTTGTTTCAGGGAAAAAGAGGCCTTAGCAAAAAGCGTGATGAATGGTGGTGATGAAGTAAAAGATGCTGTAGACAGAAAGAAGAAGGCATGGCAAGATTATAATGCCTCAAGTAAAAATAAAAGTATGAGAGAAATTAAAAAGAAAGAGTATAAGCTGCAAAAGCACCAAACGAAAGCACTGATAAAGATGAAGCGTGAAATAACCGAGAGTAAAAAAGATGAAAAGTTGGCAAGTAGCTTCCATTAAATACGACGCTTTTTTGGCGAGAAGTTAGTAATTCACGGAGTTGTTCATCAATCTTTAGGATGAAAGGGGTGCTTTCGAAGGAGGGTGAGATATTGACAAACAGATCACACGTTTTGCAGCGATGGGCAGAATTCTACAAGGATATGTATGAATGCAATGACGCTTCTATCTCAAGTAACAGCGACAAGCTGAATCTTGGTGGCAAAATGAGTATAAAAGTGAGAAAGTGCAATAAAAACCTTAAATGTGGTAAGTCAATGGAAGCAGATGGAGTTACAGCCGACATGATCAAATATGGTGGTTGTATAAAGACAAAGGTTCACAGATGGACTGTGCAAGCTATAGGGCTTCAGTTTGATTAGGGCTATCTGTTTGATTAGATGGTAAAGTATATGAAAAAATTTTAGCGAGAAGAATGCAAGAAAGATCCGGTGCTTTTGTGGACTTGGAGAAAGCCTTTGACAGGGTTGTACGAAAGAACTTACGGAAGATATTACCCCGGTATAATGTGAGCGTACACTTGCTTCTTCTTCTTAAGGTGCCATCTTCTTGCGAAGTTCGGCGATCATTACGGCGACTTGGACTTTTGATACCGCAACTCTGAAAAGGGAACGGGTACTCTTGCCAAACCATTGGCATAGATTTTTTAGCCAGGATATCCTTCTCCGCCCAACACTTCGCTTTCCCTGGATTTTGCCTTGTATTATTAACTGCAGCAATTCATATTTAGAATTTCTTAAGATGTGACCGAAATACTCAAGCTTTCTTTTCTTAATCAAGTATATAACCTCAGTTTCTTTGTTCATGCGACTTAACACGGTTACATTTTTTATTTTGTTTCTCCAGGATATCCTTAGCATTCTCCTGTATACCCACATTTCGAAGGCCTCAATTTTCTTACTCATCGATTCTGTAAGGGTCCACGCTTCAACGCCGTACAAGAGAATGGAGAAAACATAACAACGTGCCAATCGTACTCGTAGCTCGATGTTCAGCTTTTTATTGCACAGAAGTGATTTAAGTTTAAAGAAAGCCTTACGTGCATACTCTATGCGGCAATTTATTTCAAGGCTGTGATCACCCTTTTCATTAACCCAGCATCCCAAATATTTGTATTTGTTTACTTTTTGAAGGGCCTGACCACTACAAAGTAGAGGTGAGTGAGTAGGTGATGTTTTACAAATGACCATATATTTGGTTTTCCTGATGTTGATATTGAGACCATACATGGCGCTAACAGACTGAACCTTGTTTATAAGGATTTGAAGTTCTTCTATGGTCTGTGCTAGTAAAACAGTGTCATCGGCATAGCGGATATTGTTAATAATCTGGCCATTCACTGTAATGCCCACATCCGAATTGTCGAGCGCTTCTCTAAATATCATCTCCGAGTATAGATTAAAAAGAATTGGGGATAGAATGCATCCTTGCCGTACTCCTCGTAAGATTTCCACTTCATCTGTTAGTTTGCCTTCTACTCGAACATTTGCCGTTTGATTCCAATAAAGGTGTTTTATGAACCTTACGTCTTTAGAGTCCAAGCCGATAGTCTGTAGAATATCGATCATTCTTGCATGCTGTACTCTATCAAATGCTTTTTCATAATCGATGAAACATACAAACACATCTTGATTCATGTCCCAGCATCTCTGTATTAAGACTTGATACGCAAAAAGAGCATCTCTTGTTCCCAGGCCATTCATGAACCCAAACTGCGTTCTCGAAATTAGGTTTTCACATTTAGCATAAATTCTTTTATGAATTATTTTAAGGAATAATTTCAGGATATGACTCATCAAAGATATTGTTCTGTATTCGACACATCTCTTAGCAGATGCACTCTTGGGCAAGGTGACAAAAGTGGATTTGAGCCAATCTGATGGAATGATGCCCGAATCATATATAGAATTAAATAGCTTTATGATTATTCCTAAATTTGTATAGTCAAGCAGTTTAAAAAGTTCAACGGGTATTGCATCTTCTCCCACAGATTTTCCTGATTTGGACATTTTAATGGCATAAGCAATTTCACTTTTTGTAATTGATGGGCCGGTTAGTTCTGGTTCAGGTGAACTTGATTCCAGATTAGGTCTAATATCATGGAATAGTGTTGTTATATATTTTTGCCAAATTTTAAGCTTGTCCTCAATGGTTTTGGCAAAATTTCCCTGTTCATCCAACAATGTACAATTGGAATTGTGTGATTTAGTATGTCCTGTAAGTTCTTTGACTTTCTTATGCACATTAAAAGAATCATGCCGGGCCTCGAACTCTTCTATCGCAACACATTGGTCTTCTATCCATTTCTCTTCCGCCTCAACTACTTTTATTTGGATAATTTTGTTTAAAGCTTTATATTGTTGTTCATTAATTCCTTTGTAAGCTCTGCGCTGATCAATTAGATCTAAGATTTCCTGAGTGATCCAGCGGTTTTTAGGTACATATTGTTGTGGTTGAAGAATTCTTTTGCCAATATCAACAATATTATCCTTCAATTTACACCAAGTTTCTTCGACGTCTATATTTTGACTTAGGTCTATGTTCAGGCGATGCAGTGCATGGTTTATTTCTGACGATGCTTTAATATGTATTGCTGCTTCTTTAAGTCTGGTAACATCGATTTGTTGTCTTCTTGACTTAGGTGTTAAAATCTTCATACTGCAGCAAAGAGACGCAAGAACTGGATTGTGATCGGATCCGATATCGGCGCCAGGATAGGTTTTGACGCTTTTTAAGCTGTTGCGATATCTTTTGTTTATAAGTATATAATCTATCTGATTACGGACGGTTTTATTAGGCGAATGTGATGGAGATGTCCACGTGTACAGTCTTCTTGGGTGTTGCTTAAAGTGGGTATTCGTAATAATAAGTTGGTACTCTTCACAAAATTGTAACAAACGATTACCCCGGTCGTTTCTCTTTCCCAGTCCAAACCGTCCAACGATGTCCGAAACTTTGCCCTCTCCAATTTTCGCATTAAAGTCACCTTGGACGAGAATAATGTACACTTGCTGCAGGCTGTAAAGTTTCTTTATATAGATCACTCAGCCTGTGTGTAAGTAGCTGTCTCCGAGGACTGAAAGAAAGTAACATAGGAGTAAAAGTGGGTGACCTGAACGTAAATTGCTTGATATACGCAGATGATGCAGTGGTTATTGCATTCTGAAAGATGGATGTGAAACCAATGGTCTAAGCCTGAATGCAAGTAAGACAAAGGTTCTGGTATTTGAGACGAGAAAAGGACAGAATGCAAGATTTTTGCCAATGGAAAATTATTAGAACAGGCAAATGAAATAGTATAATTGGGAAGTATGTTATGTAGAGATGGATGTGGAAAGACGTGTAGCTGCCGGTAACAAAATGAAGGGTTCCTTAGCTGCGTTGTTGAAACGGCAGGATGTCAGAAGATACTGGAGGAAGGTCACTTAAAAAGTATGAGGACTTCTCGGAGAGCGTGTATGACAGATTATTCATGACAGTGACATAAGATTCAAGACAGTGGACGAGGCGAAAGAGGTATGGTAGAGAGACCTCAGCGTTTGGCGCTCCGTTCTCTCTGACTACCCCGCTAGGGATAGAGCATGAAGAATGTATGTACTCGTATATTAAAATGTAGATTTTAAACCACATTCGATTTTTTATAATTGAAATTAAACTATTTTTACCGTTTTGAAAGTGGTGTAAGTCTATTTACAGCACATTAATTAATATTACAAGTTTATCTGGTTAGATCTTTTGTTTTACTATAAATTAATGGAATTATAAAAAAATATTTTTGATGTTCAATTAGTGATTAGTTGAATACTGTAATAAATAATTAAACATTTCTTAAAGTATTCCCTGTGTAAACTTAAAGTATTAACTTTAAAAGTTAACAAAAAATAATTAGTAACTTGTGTTTATATATTTGTACTTCTTACAAATAATAATTCATTATATTCCAAATTATAAAACTTATATAAAACCTTAAAAAAAGACAAAAAAGGATGCCCTAAGCAAACCTTGTGACGGAAATTATCTACCTGGAAAGGCTTTCAAAAAAAAAGACAGTGTCACAATATAATATTTTTTTAGAAAATATAGAGAAAGATAGAGTAAATTTTATAACTTCGAACCACAATCTCTTTTACTACAATAAGTAAGATAGATAAGGTATATAAGTCTGTGGTAATCCGGACGTCATGTCATTCAGAAATAGCCTACGTGCACAGAAATGAAATGACGACATGAATAACGTAGAAATACCTTGAAAAATATTTTTAAGGACACTTGCTTCATGTAATCTTGAAATATATTTCACGTTTCAATATTCAATACAATGTTGGTATATACAAATTTATAGGTAAAAGATTTATTTAAATGACTATTTCCATACTAAAACTTATAAAATGTGAATATTATGAATTTGTATATGTTTTTCTATATTTTTTTAAGTAAAGAATAGGAGCGAGAGTTATAACAGCGAAATCTCTCTTTGGCTTGCTAAAAGATCTCGGCATGTCTAGAACTATTACTAATACATTTCTGGAACGTACTTCAAAGGCGGCATTAGCAGAATCATTTCGAATTTGGTTAGGTTGTGGGAGGAGCTCGGACAGTGAAGGTGAGCATTAATGCATTTTAAAGGGGCCCCTTTAAACCTACACTTGGGTCGCAAGTCCCAAGCGCTGATCGAAGCTCCTCTTCCTACAACACGATGGGCCCGGCACCTGCACGGTGAATCCATGGAAAGCTAAGCAGTTTCTTCTCTGATTACTTAAAAATACTTAAAAATTTATTTTTATACCTATATTTTTCTTATACCAAGTATTTATTAATATGAATGTATTTATCAATTTGAGTTGTTATTTAACAACAAAATACATTATTTTTAAAAAGGAAACCATTTACTTATTTGTATAGACATTTTGAAGTTGCACATTTACTACGATCGTTTATAGAACATCCTTCAAGGCTCGAGCGACTGTCTAAACAAGATTCACCAAATTAATTGCTTCCAATCAAACTGTTCAAATATTGAACAGATTCGAAGTACAGTCCTAAACAGATGTGTTTCGATACACAATGGAATTTGTTTTGACAAAATATTTTGTGAACAAATTGACATTCATTTATTTTGTCGATACGCCATCGTGACGCTGCGGAACTAAATGTCGATGGAATGAATGACAATAATTTTCAGTTTCACTACATGCCGACTCCAATCAAGATGTGGCATGCGGAGTTACTATTGCAATAGTACAAATATTATAGTATTCATACATTTATAATAATATATTTTCTTTTCAATGGTTACTTTACAGTTTAAAGATATATCGTAATCAAACTAATATTTACTCCGCCATATTTTCAATTTAAATAATAAGAAAAACTAATTTGATTACTATTTATTTCATTGATATATATATAATGAATCAAACCAGGTTCATTCTTCAATTACATTTATTAATACTGAGTACAATTCAGATATCAAAAGGTACAGCATGACTGCTTAATGTTCTCTTCAGAATGTTCCTCCCAAGAATGGTCAATCAAATATTTGTACTATTTTATTTATACCCCCACACAGTTGACCACTTCCGATAAAATTTAATGTTGCCAACTAAACAATTATAATTTAATTTTTGAAATACAATTCCATAATAAAATATATAATCAAGTATGACCATTAATAAATTATTATAACATCGGATATTACAAATGTTAAAATTAATTGATAGACAAATAACGAGTGACGTTCAAGACAATATCTTATTTCTTTATACAAATAACAATAAAATATCGATAAATTATAGTACAATTAAGTGATAAAATAACAAATCACAACATATATGTATATGGAACCTCCTTAACTAAATTATTCTTTTTATACTTAATATTTTATTGTAAGTTTATTTATAGTAATCGTTACTTCTAAAAGTCTCGTTTGGTTTTAGAATTAAATTACAAATTTCGAGGAAAAGCCCTTGCCCTTGATTAGTACAAGTGACTACGAGAGAGATGGTTGATTTACAAAAATAAAATATTAATTTTATTATTTTATCTTGTTATTTCATTCTGCAAAATATTAGTATACAGGAAAATCGAGGTAACCAATTTTAGAGTAAGCTTATATATTTTCGTTTTCCAGATAAAGTTTCAGTTAATGGAGCGTTAAGTTGCAGAAAATGTCAAACGAAATTCCAAATAATTTTTTTTTTGAATATATACAATATTCAAGCATATGTACAATGACTGTAATCGTAGGGGCGATAAAAATCTATTTCTTATGTAAAGTCTTATATTATTTATTTTTATTTAAAGTTTTTTTATATATTTAGACGATTGTCATATTTTTGCAAGTCGTAACGTAGTACTCGATATTACAACAAAAGTGCAAACAAATCTTTTTGTTTAAAGGTCATCCCTTTGGATTGCTATTTGAAATAGCATTGACCAAATGAAATACTTATCTTCATTTTTGTAGAAAGTCACAGTAAAAGCTTTGCATATCCTGAAGTGAACAAGTCCATATGTCTCGTCTCAATGAGTCATTCCTTGAAAAATCATCAACTTACTAAAGCCAGTAAATAGTAAGTTGTTCTTTGATAGGCCTGTTTCCAGGAAAATTAAAGGGCGTGCAGATGCTTGTCACAGCTTACTTAGTATCTTCTCTCTTTTCCGGGCAGTTCTAGACGATATATTACTACGCACATTTAACAATAAATGACTTAGGAGAGATCGGGGTATCGTCAATGTCTTAGAAGACGTGGATTACGCCGATGACTTGTGTCTATTCTATATATCCAGTCACACATACTTTGATGTCTAAGCTTGTCGACCTTTAACTAGAAGCGAAATTACTTAAGCTGAACGATCAACAGTTCAAGCGTCTCATAAGGAATCAGGTTGGACACACGTTACAGGTGCAGATGCAGGTGTAGATAATAATTCAGAAGTTGGATTTAAATTCAATATTTATATAATATATTGAAATAATATATTACTGTTATTGTACATTTTCAATAAATGTCTTTTGATCTTAGTGTGGAAAAACACTTTAAAATTGTTAGCATATATTTAATGTCTTTTTCATTTAATCTATTTATAATTTTTTTATATTTATTATATGGAAATGACATATTGAACATTTAAACTGCACAATTTGTACAATTTACACATGAGATTACAATAACCACATTAAGGAAGACATTTTGTAATTTACTTTACATTCCATCACTACATCAAATTGGGGCTGAATATATTCTAAATAAATTTTAAAGAAAAATAGTTACTACATACTTCGATCTGTTTTGAATATATAAAATATAAAATAAAATAAAAGAGAAAACGTATATATAAATAATTACCTAATAAAAGTTATTTGATTATTTTCTTTTATATTCAATTACTTTAAAATTTATACTCAAATAGGAAACTAAATTGTATTAAGTTAGTATTGTAGTAAGTGTATTATGTTTGATGGGAAGCAAACTTCTCATTACTGTTGTCACTACTGTTGTACTGTCTCCATTACTGTTTTCCATTTTTTATTAACACTCTTACTCAGCACATAACATCTTCATATCATCTCTATGCTGATGATTTACAAATTTATCAGACTGCTTCTATAAGTGACTTACCCAGAGCAATTAAAACTATTTATTCCAATTTACAAATTATTAACACCTGGAGTAAGTCGTTTGGACTGTCTGTAAAGTCTAAAGTATGTATGTTTGGAACCTCTAAGCAGTTATTTAAAATTCTTTCACCTCTTCCTTCAATTCTATATGATAATATTTGTTTAGAGCATAGTGCTAGTATAGTAAGATGGCAAAATTTTTTGCCGTTAAAAATTAAAATATCTCTTGCTCAAACTCTCGATTATGCTGATTCGTGCTACTTAGACTTAGCTCAAAAACTACTAAATAAGCTTGAACGGATGCAAAATCTCATAATTAGGTTCTTTTTTGGTCTGAGGAAGTACGATCATGTAACACAATACCGCACTCAACTGAATTGGTTAACCGTTAAAGACCGGCGGAATCTACGTTCCTTTACAGTATCCTATACCATCCTGTCACTCCGTTGTACCTCAAAGAACGGCTTACGAAGAACGAAGTTCTTGGGGTCTAGCACCCCTCAATTCCAGCATCTCCGTTCCCGCAACAATAATCTCCTAAAAATTCCTCTTTCCCACACTAAATGCTATGGAAACTCTTTTACCATCAAAACTGTAAAACTCTGGAATGCATTGCCGGAGGAAATTAGAAAATCTCAGACGATAGAAACATTTAAACGTCGGCTTAAAAAGTACTATCGTACACAGTAGTCTCCTGTATGTATGAATTTCATTTATATCTATGTATATATGTATGTATGTATGTATGTATGTATGTATGTATGTATGTATGTATGTATTAATATGTATATTAAACTATTTTAACGATTATTTTTTGCACTCTTCCGTGTCCTTTACTGTCTTACTGTCTCTAAATGTTTGCCTGTAAGAGATCACTTGCAGTGATAAGGCCTCGGTTGTACATACTCGTATGATACACCTATACCGATTTACCTTTTCTTTTACATTCTATGTTTTATGTGCAATAAATAATAATAATAATTATTATTATTATTAAATACTAAATATTTATTTACTTGATTACATTATATAGTTCAATAATGAACGCACTTATAACCTCACTACATCTTATCCAAATATAAGAACCCACTAAAATCCAAATAATGTAACATAATATGTATTACGTGTCCATGTAATTGATACAACATTTGTTTAGTATATACAGGACATTTAGCATTCAATTAATGTACTTCTGAATCTGGACTCCTGAATGAGTAAAATATTTGTATAGGACTCATATTTAAATATAATTTTATTTATTATGTTCAGTAAAAAGGATGTATGTTTAAAAGAAATTAAATTATTATAATTATTAAAATATATTCGATAAATTTAAATGTAAATGTATTTACATTTTCTTAAAAAAAAATTATACTTGTAAAATAATATGTTTAAGGAACTAACCCTTTTTACTCTGTACCTAAAAACAAATCTAAAATTGTTATATTCAGATTATTATTAGCTTATTATTGCGGACATCTCTTCCTTTTAGTTGAGTAAAAATAAAATGAACCAAGGATAAAGGCATTGTCAGTATACCTATGAAAATAATTACTTGCCTTTTATTTTCTTTTTGTTAAATACCTTTGACTGCTACAATAATTATGAAATATTAAAAGAAAATATAATAATAATATGGGAATTTGTTTTATAGCTTCACGCTTTATTCCGATATAGCAGGGAAAGCAGATGAAGCCACAGGAACCGTGGAAACCTAGTGTTAAGACACTCCGTCCCCCGCTTTCCGCCTTTTTTGGAGGCCTTGTGTGTTAAGTAGCGGAACTCAATTCCGCGTGCTTAGTTGCCAAAGCGAAGAAAAGGAAATGAAAAAACTATCCTCCTCGAGTGGGAATTGAACCCACAACCCGTCGCGTTAACAGACAGACGCTACGCTTCTGTGCCCATACTGTCAAATACGTGCATTACTACAGGTACAGGTACTATGTAAAGTTTAATATGGAAATATATTGTATTTAATATGATTCTGGGTGATTGATTGTATATAAGCTTTATAGTGAAAAGCATATAACCACCGACGTTTATTTTATGATAATATTCTAATTTGTTTAAATATGTATATTCTTCAACAAAATTTTTGAATCAAAATCAAAAACATTTCTAAAATAAAACACCTTTTTTTGACAGTATTCACATTACGCGAAACTGTGAAGCTTGAGAAATTGTGAAATTTGCAATGCATTGCAATTTTAAATTTACAATTTATTTTTTGTATATAGTTGTTGAATGTATTACCTTATTTAAGTACCGATACTTATTAATAGATCCTAACCTATTTATTTATTAAGAGACAGAATTTAATTTTAACTATCATATAATTAGTACTGTTGCTAATCAAAAACTGAAAATGACTGATAAAGTTTGTTAAACGAACTTATACCTTGCCTTACTATTTACGCTTACCTTGTTATTTACGCCTTGGAATAAAGTGTCAATCAATGCTTTTAACTCGTCTTTGAAGTCCTCAACTTAAATAATTTTGGCTCCCACTATAGGAATTAACGACAAATATGTAGGCTAACTTTGTTTTATATTGACCATTTACTTTTATTAGTATTTGAATTATGCCTTTATTATAAATAGAATAATAATACGTAATGTCTCAAAAATTGAGTGGATGGGATGAAACAGAGTATATATAAATTTTTACATAGCTTAATAAGTAACGTTATTAAGAAGAGCGCTTAGATGGGTATCGAAATTCCTGTATGTAAGAATTTTAATACGATATATATAATATATAAAAAAAATTCTTTCCTTAGTAAATTTATATGTTATAATATGAAAGTATATTCGTTATAAAGTAAAAATTTCAATTGCTGCCTATAGGTCGGTTCGTACAAACAGGAAATAGCTGAGTACTAGTAGTAATTTTTTCAAATAATTATTTAGCATATTTTATATGAGAAAAATAGAAATTAATGTTATAAAGACTTAATATTACAATTTAGAATCACAGCCAAACAAAAAACTTAATATATTAATATGTATCTAAATACATATTTATTTCATTTAAAAAAATGTAGACGAAAAGGTATTCAAGCAAAAAAGAAATGTCCAGTTACACATAAACAAAATTACAGACGCAGCTAGTAAATTTTTTTATATATTGAACATTAATAAAGAAAGCCAGGATAAATTGAGAATTTACAAATTCTTATATAAATTATATAACGTAAATAATTTTATGTTACAAACATTAAATGTTATCAATAATAGACCTATTAACATTTGACCTTTGATTTGAATGAAATCTATTAATTTCATAAATCACATCTTCGACGTTCCTAAAGCTATTGAGCTCGTTAATTTAAAATATATTGACAACATAATACAATTTTCGATCTTTTCTTGTCAAATTGTTTTCAGCGACGCGTAAATACTTTTCAATTTAACTTAATTTATAATGTTAACATTTTTTAAGATCTTTGCATTTTAGTTACTTTGTATAAAATCTATTTTTTTTTTTAATATGGCAATGCATAAATATGTTTTATTTATTTAGATGAGAAAGCAGTGTCTTCACTTTCCGCTCGAATATGTTACCGTTTGTTGCATCCACTATCCCACTACGCGAGAATGGCTTCGGTATTTATTTTATTTTACCGTTACGTATACGTATACGTTAAAAACCTAGATAAAAGTAAAGTAAAATAATTAAAATTATTCACCAATCAGATTAAGCATCATGTCATGTCATTCAGCGATTGATATTGAAAAAACGATTAGATTTCTCTTTCCACTTGACGTTGATTAAGAGTTAAAGAAGTTTTAGTTAACTCCATACATATTATAAGCGTACGCAATTGTCAAATTGCGTCTTGGCAACAGGTGTCCAGACGCCATACAAAGAACGACTGGTATAGTATATAACGCGGTGTCATCGACAAACATTGCGAATGTGACTTCGAATTTCGGTAGAGAGGGTGTAATCTTGTGGAACTCCAGCATGACGCGACGAAAAGGTCCCTTTATGTCATTGCGGATTGATCGGCTTATATGACGAATGACCGAGTTGCTGGCGTTGTCAGAATCCGGGTTGTTCATCGATGAGCAGTTTTTTGGTCTCTAGTGTTCCTTTTAATCTATCGAGGATGATATATGGTATAGTTTCTGTAAGCTAATTAGGCTGACAGGTCTGTAACTAGAGGGTAGGTTGGCATGCTCTTTAGGTTTTCGAATGGTTATCATTATCGCTTTCTTCTTCTTGGTAGAAAATGAGCATTCTGCTAGAAGAGCATTGAAAATTAGGACTAGTAATGATACGAATTGGATCGCAAATTCTTTAGGGTCTTGTTGGGGATGTTGTTCGACTCCAGGTTCGACTTAAGAATGCTTTGACTTCATCTACGCGATTGATCGAACCGTTTGTGGGTATTGAAGCGCACGATAACACCTTGTAGTCTAATTTTTCGGTAATATGCTGACAACTGAGCGAACATTGCGCTTCTAAACTATCGGCGAGGTACTACTCGTATTGTGTTGGCGTGATCCCCTCGCCAAACATCCCAAAACTCTGAAACTCTGAATTCAGTTCAGAGTTTCAGAGTTCAGAGTTTCTGGGGTTTTTAGAGCTCTTTTATTGAATAAGTATGACGTGGAGGGAACTCGTAGCAATAATACATCATTAGATTAAGATTACAAAAGATAATCCCAAAGCTCATTTGGATTGGGTAAAAACATTCAAGAAGCTCTTCATCGCTTCTCTTAATAAAAATGATGATTTTATAAAATATATTTACATATGAAAAATCTTGGTTTGCAAAACGTCTTTCCAGTATAACATAACAGTCTAAATCAATAAAGCTGGATGGACGTGTTTATATGATGATATTTAAGTCATAATAAAAATCAAGCAAAAAAAATACCATAAAAAATATTTATCCTTATATTTTTAACAGTTTCTCATAAAAACTCCTAGGTCCTTGGAAATATTTTTTGTGACTGACAAATTAAGTTATGTCAATCATATTGTATAAACGACAGCTACGAGACGCAGAGCCACGTGATTTCATTAATATTATTCTATATGAGTCTAGACATGCATGACGTCGAAATGCTAAATCTATTTATAAATGAAAAAAATAGATTTAAGACACATTCTGCATAATTTTCTAGACAAAAATTGTCGTCCAAACATCTTTTATTTATAGAAAAGATCCCATCCGCATTGTATAAGGGATAATATTCTTTTGTCAAGTGTCAAAGGAATTATGAAAGAAAAAAGTATGCATTTTATACGTCCATTGTTTTTTTTTTTTTTGGATAACTGAAAGAATTATTTAAAAGACTGCTTGAGAGGGTAGCAGGAAGTGTAATTTTTTTATTAGCTTCACACTTTATAACGCTTATAACAGGGTAGGCAGTGGGAACCGCAGTGACCGTGGGAACATAGTGTTAAGACACTCTGTTACCTACTTTACGCCTTTTTTAAGGCATTACGTGTTGAGTGGCGGAACTTAACGCCACGGTGCCAAGATGCCAGAGCGAAGAAAATCGAAAATAAAAAATCTATTCTCTTCAAGTTAGAATCAAACCCGTAGCATTTACTGACAGATGTTTTGCCTCTACGACGACGTCGGTCCTACTATGTAGTACTTCTAGGTACGTACTTCGACATAGCTGCTAACAATGAAAGAAGTTGTATAAAGCATATAAGAATTTTGACGTGGCGTAATAAGATAACCCGTAATTTAACAATCAGAGCGCTTGCACGGTATGCAAGACGCGCGAAATCAAATCCCGCTGCATTCAAATTGTTCTGTTTTAAGATAAAACTAATCGTTTCTCTAGTGCCAATCGCTACATGACAGCTGTGATGCTAATTTTGTCAATCGCTTGCAAGTGTAAGCTTTAATAGTTAACCGTTCACCTATTGGATTATGAAAGAAAAAAAGAAAAAGGAAAAATTCAATTGATTTATTTCACAGTAATAATTACTAATTTTATTATTAGTTTTTAACATATTATGATATAAATTATTTTATTTAAGTTTTTAACATATATTTAAATTTTAATTTATTATTATTCATTTCAATTAGTATTTGTTTCAAGTTCTAATGATTTTTCTCTATTTAAGTGTACTTTTTTCATTTTTATATATAAATTGTTAACTCTGAAGCATTTGTGGCAGAAGAAAAGAAACAAACCGTTCAGATTTTCTCAAAGAGAAATAAATAAGGAATAAAAATCAAAACTCACATCTAATGTATCACTATTCACTATGTCGTTGTTCAATCGATCAAATAAACAAAGTAAATATGCGTTAAATATACCTAAAAGAAAATTCAATCAATATAATTTAAAAAAATAGCACATTATAGTATAGTTTTAATAATAGCATATTTATATATTATATAAGAAGTATGTTAACAATTTGTTCGCGTTTTGTATTGTAAGTAATAAAACTGGTTTAGAGTCATAATATGGTAAAATTTATATTTTTTTATTAGAATTTATGTTGTTTTTCTAATTCTTTTACTTCAAATGTACATATACGTAAATTTATCGATATTTTCAGATTTGTTCTTGGGGCAGACTAAAAACAATTGTGACTTCAAAGTTCATTTCATTATGATTTTTATTTAGTTTTATCAGAAATAAATTCTCGTTCAGCACATTAAGGCACGTAAGCTATTATTTTCCAATCATTTTCGAGTACTATACTGATGGTACAATATTTCCTGTACTCCTATGAGTGTGTCGGTCAATTTATTGAGGTACTTGATAAAATACTTCGACGCTTTCCCAATAAGAGATTTGATGTATCATAAAAATGTGTAAAATAAATACACAAATTAATTTAAACGTTTTTTAAATTTAAACTGAAGTCTCGCACTTGTATTATTGATAAATGTGTTGGATGAGAACCGTTAGCAGAGCTTTAACGTGGCTCTGAATTCTGCCACTCAACACACAATGACTCGAAAAAAGCGAAGGTACGGAGAAAGCAGGACTATGTAAAGTCTTAACACTAGGTTTCTATGGTTCCTGCAGTTCCCTCTATTTAGATATGACAATAAGCCATGTACAGGATAAAGCGTGAAGACATAAAAAAAGATATAATTTAACATTTCGTCTAATTTTCGAACTCTAGTAGAATTCCAACCCTCGTATTTAATTAGACCTGTATGTACACTAATATTACTGTGTTGAAAGAAAAATTATAATAAAATAAATGCTAACAAAGCAGAGGCTAAGCTTGAAAGAAAGTGAAAAGAAAGAAAAATAGTTGACCAGTCCATTTACGACACATATTTAAACACAAAATACAGTACGGTAGACAGCATTTGTAATTGTAGTTCTTTAAACTTCAATATTTAGATCACCTTAGATTTAAGGATTATCACGTGGTTTTTTTGTAGCTTATTCAAATACTGAACTGAGTCAAGTAAAATTCCGAACTTATTATCCGTCTTATAGTTTCCTGTAATATAAGCCTTTGAAATGTTATAGTAATAAAAGGATACATAATTGATAGCTATTTTAAGTTAATACTCTTATTATTTAGTACAAAGACAATTAAACTGAATTTATATATCACTTACTTATCGTTAGGATTACATGAAAAAACGAAGTTTCTCTTTAAAAACTAGTTAGAGCTAGCAATAACTAGCTATCTACTTTATAGAAAGCACTAATAAATTTTTACTGCAACGGGACTTAAACCCGCAGCTGTTGAAAACCAATGCCCAAGTGCTCTGTCCGTTAGGTCATACTTTCTTACCAGGCTATTGTTCTAATCGTTTAGTTATTTATCTCATAAGCATTAGTAATAATAAGTAACTTATATTATTGGCGTCATAATTTATATTATAGTCACTTAAAATTTGACATTTTATAGATTCAAAAAGTATTTTGATAAATAGTGCATGTGCTATAGAGATATTGTTATCGACATAAATACATAATATGTATATTCTACAGTCTGAAAAAACAAACAACCATTTTTCGTTATTAGCTGGAGCTTAACTGAATTAGGACTTAGTAATTGACGTCCGGGATTTTTTGCATAATTCAATCTAGCATGATTGGTATTATTATATAAGTAATGTATAAAATAAGTATACTACATTGAACATGAAAGTTAAAACAGCACAAAGGAGAGTCCAATTTAACAACACATACATAGTGAATTTAATCACTTCCTTTATTTAAACTTCCGGCAAACTGAAAGTTCAAGTTGATATCCTTTGGGATCTCAAAGCTTAATCTAAACTAAACTTGATAGAACTTACACGATTAAAATGTCGAGTTTCACGTTAAACGGATAATTCTATCGGACTTCTTTGTAAGATGTGGTCAGGAAAATGATAACACAACTGATCGTCATTATTTTAAAATAAATATATAAAAATTGTTTATGTTTAAATAAACCGGACTATTCAAACACTTTACAGTAGTTAGTGATCACGGGAAGATTGAGACCAACTTTATAATATTTTGAAGTACAAACAATAAAAGATTAAGTTTATGTTTAACTTAACTTTTATCAATATGGAGATCCTATTGTCAAGTTTTCAGCTTGCGATAATTATTCGAGATTTTAAATACTGTGGAAAAGCATGATATTAACTTATTTTTATTTTTATAAAATTATCATTCAAATTTATTCTAAATTTTATAAATAAATTAAAATAAACGGAATTTTATTACTAATTAAATTCTATTGAATTTAATTTGTTACATAAAACGTGAACGCAAGCTTACAAATCAAACAAAATCTCCAATTTCATTACTATTAATATTTGTTTTCAATTTTCGCTATAATAAGTGTTAATAAAATTTACACTCGTTCCTAATTATACATAATTTCGTAGAAAAATAATTACAACTCTTCAATGACCGCTTTTTCTTCTCTGACGTGTTTTCAAAAATGAATCCGTATTCTTTTTCTTAAGGAACAAACTGCCGAAACTGGAGTGCTGTGTATCTGAGGTTTTATTCATAGTTAACAATGACATAGATAAGATAATTTAAGTCATATATCAATATTTAATTTAATTATCTAAAATAACTAAAAGTTAATAACTAAAAAGCCCGAGAACTATTTTGTTTGAAAATCTAATGTTGAGTGAATTTTACGTAATATATGAAACCAAAACAAACAGAATAATAATATTAAACATTTTCTGTCTTGATGTCTTAAGTTAAGTTAAGTTCTGCCTCTGTCTACCCTACCTTACTAAACAATATATAACAAAATAATTGTCGCAAAAATAAATATACATACTATTCCTGAATGGTGTTTTCCAATTTTCCATTACCTCTCATAGGTGCACTTTATCTTTACACGTACACAAAGAAGCGTTTCTTGTTTGTTACCTTTCAAATATTTATATCATAACTGTCAATTGTATGGATTACGATTACGCTAAAGTCGTGGTCAATTTTGGTTACTACTCTATGTTCTATTCACGTACAGCATAGATTGGCTCCGAAAGTCAAATGGGAATAGACTCGAAATTCATACAGCTGCCAATGAATATAAAAGTCAGTTCCAAAAAATAGCCAAAAAGAAAAGCGTAAGCGTAGCGTCATTGTATCGTAAGATTTGGGTTATTAACGATTAAGCATATCTATGTTGCCTGGTAAATAACTACTATAGAATTACTTTGTACAAACCAAAGTGTAAGTTATAGGTGAGTTTAGTATTAAACTAAACTATTTAATCGGATTGATGGTCGTAACTGTAACGTCCTGTGATGAGGGTCGCAGTTAAACAAAGGGGGGTCGCAGTTAAACTTTCAGATGATATAGTTTTCATATTAATGATAATTTAATTATTATGTTAACTTAATTCTTTTTTATGACATTGATGGAGTTGTTTTTATTTTCATACGTGTATAATTTCATGTTGAAAATCACCTCTCCTACAATGAACTGACACAATTCAAATTTAAGCACTCACAATAAATCCTCCTTTATGGCTAGTTGCGACGTTTGATATTAAATTTATGACTTTATATCCTTTCTGTGATATATGGATCATATGGATAAGGATCATCGTTGATTACAATTTCGCAACGATATATTATGTATTATGTATCTTGCACACATATCAAGAGCACAAACGAAGAAATAAAAACATGATAAAAATAGAAATATATGGAAAGGCGGGCTTATTGCTTCAATTTATTTATTATAGAAATTTAGCAAATGATAAATAAATATAAATATTAAAAAAATATGCTACTACTATAAAATATATCGCCGTCCGGTAATTGGGTTGTCAGAACCATTTGCCTTCCTCTGTTTTAGTTAAATACAGCTTTTAAAGTGAGCAGCTCAAGATTTGGTTGGAATCTGTGTTAATAATAAAGTTAACGTTGTTGATACAAAAGCTTAGCTACAGTCGTATCATACACTAATTTGTGTCATGTTGATACAAATGAGTCCATGAAATTGCAATAAATTGACTATGGTCAAATAAAATTTTTTGAAATGAGATTTGTTTTGTCACTGTGAAATGAAACAAATATTTGTAACGATAGATACAGAAGTTTATTATTTCCGCCCTACAAAGAAGAATCCACAATAATCTACGAATATTTTAACGAGATGTAGATTACTTATAGAGTAAAATATCAAAAACAAAAACGTTAATATTTCTCTCTGCACATAGTCCTGGCATTCTAAGCGGAAAATAGATTCTAATCATAAATATTTAGTTAGATTTCAATCCACAACTATTACATTTGTTATGGATACCATTACCAACACTTACGCACACACCAGTTTAGTTGATTGCTTGCTCGCTTGTATTCAACGTTTAAATAAATCAACATTATTCTTAATTATCAGATCAACTAGAACCAAGTTTTAAGATGGATTAGTATCCTTAGTAAATTTATAATTATTAATTTTAGTAACTTTATTAAAAGATATCCGACGTTATAAATACAGTACCAAACTATTTTCATGACTAATGAACTCAAAAATATAAATCACTATTGACCGCTGAGTAAAAAATGGCTCACCTTTACTTAAAATCTTTTTTCATTTGTCGTCACCCTTCCTCGTTCACCCTTTTCCTTAGATGTCTTTTATAGCTCACTGATTTCCTGTGATGGAGGGTAATATCAATGTATTCCTATGAAAGTGCTTGTAACTAATTGTCTTGTCAGGTGGTTTATTTGTAACCTTTTCCTCAATTTACCATTAACTGCTTGTGTTATGGTGGAAAGCAAATGTTTGAATGTAATATATTTAATCGAGAGACAATGCACCCAAAACCTTATAGCTATACGCTTTGTCGCTGCGCCGCGTCATACTCTGAATATTATAGAGCTAACTTATTTGCTTTATAAAAAATTATACAACTTTTTAATTTTTCTTCCTCCCCATGTCACAATAAATCCTCCTTTATGGCTAGCATACAATATGACAATAGTAGTAATTGCTCAAACGAATTTGGTTTCACTAATTTTATAAGATATTAACATTAATTGAACCAACTTCGTTTGGGCTAAAATACTTGAAAATTTGCTAACACTTTGAATCCGATAACTGAACGCTTTGAACATATTGTTCACAGCTCCAAGCTGTGCAAGCACCAACGACAGTGACACAACACAGAAACGTTAAATTTATTTATTTCTAGTGTAAAACCTTTTGTTGTTGTTTATTTACTTGATTTAACACAAATGCACTAACATTTTACATTCATTTAGTGAGCACTTTGTACATTTTGCTGCATTATATCCATATTCGTATGCAATACGTGACGTATATAAGGATGTAAGGAGTTTTAAAAAGTTTTTAATCTCCATTTTCTTCGCTCTGGCAACTAGGTTAGGTTCCTGCGGTTTCCTCTACCTACCCTGCTATGTGCGGGGTAAAGCTTGAAGTTATAAAAAAAATATAATGTGTTAAGGCGCTTCGTAAGTGTATTTGAAACTATCGGATATCCAAATGTAAAAAAGTTTGGATAATATTGAATGGATGAGATCGAGCCAAGTGTACATTAATTCCAGCGTAGCGTTGCAGTATGTTAAAATTTTTAGGAATTTATGAATAATTCAAAATAATGTTATGTTCGTAATTGTAACTGAAAAAATATAACATTGTTCCTATATTCATTTTCAAATTCGAAAAACTATATTCTTTTCATTATTATTATCAACTGTCACTTTTAAATTTGTTGATTTCATTAGAATAACATTAATATAACTATTACGATGATACGAAAAAGACAATATAATAATTTAGTCTTCATAATAAGTTACAACTTCACGTATTATATAAATAAGTCGTTTGAAATATTTAAGAAATGCAATAGGAGTGTGACTTTGTCGACAAGAGTCATATAATATATAAGAGTAATACATAAACAAGGGTTGTAATTTCAGACAATATCCTCTTAGAACTTCTTCTCTTCTGAGCACGAACCTATATATGTATATGACAAACTCATTTTTCTGCGTTCTTGATATCGGAAGAGTTACAGACTGTATTGTCAACTCAGTTTTTATCGCTTGTTCTTCACATAATTACCTTTGCCGTGATTGTTGTATATATTTTGGAATTTAATGTTGTTATTGTTATCTTTATACTAGACAGTTCTCATTAGAATGTACAGAGATATCTTATATTTCAACCTAGATTAAAAAATTAAAAAAGTATATTTAATTATATTTCTTATATTGAAACTCTTCTTAAGTAATAAAAACTTTCTTTATTTATGAGACGTTTAAATCTGTTAAAAACGTAAGAAAGCGACGTTTAATAAAAAAGACTCAAAGCGAAATTACAAATTCAAAGTATTCAGATATTTGCAGTATGCTGAGTTTATTTAAAATCACAAGGGAATTAATAATGTCCAACGCTTTTGTTTGCGTTTTGCTAGCAGCAAATGTAACGTCACTGAAAATACGAAATAAAAGCATTTTTATTTATATTGCTTTATAAATAATTAAATTCATGCGAACGTATTTTCTGCCTTTACAATAAATTAATTTTTTTTTTTTAAGTTTTAATTTTGCTAATATATAAAATTCTTAATAAATAAAATATGGTCTTATGATGGATTCTAATAATGCTTCCTTTAGTATTACGAAATCCACAATTTTTAGGCGAGCTCTTATTCTTTAATTGTTGAGTTTGTTTGGTTGAACATACGAGTCTGAAAAACTAGCTATTGAGTTGTAAAATTTTTGTTTTGGATTTTTTGTATGGGATACTCACTGTAGATAAGACCAAAATTAAAAATGGATCGCTTAACACATTATATTATACTCGAATCATATCCTTCCTGGAAGATTTTCTACAGTTGTCCATTCGTATTAGTTGGACACGTCCAACAAGTATCTCAAATTCCATCTTAATAGATCCCAAATTCTTACGCAGTGAAAAGGGTAGAATAGATTACGTCAAAATACCTGGCGTGTTAGAATCTAATCGAATACGAGCAACGAGCGAATCAATCGAGATATATCGCTCTAAATATTTTAGACCTTTCAACATGAATGCCGTAACGTCCATGAAATAATATGAATACTGAAGGTTACCACTTCAGTATTCCTATCAGGAACTTTACTACTTATACGCCATTGTCAGTTAGTCTGTCTGTCCATTTTCATTAATTTTGTATCTCATGAACTGTGATAAATAGTTTAAATTTGCATAGATATTAGTAATCCCAACTACAATAAACAGTAACAATATATATTTAGGAGGGATTCTATATAATACACATGATTTTCGTTTTATACAGTAATGCTTAGAAACCTTAGTGTGAGAATCGGATTTGTTTCATAGTCTTAAAGTATCTGAACACTCCGTGGTTATGCATTCTGTATTCGCTTAAAGGATCACTCACTTTGATGCAATTTTTAAATATTTCAAATTATAAAGTTAGTAACTTAAGCAGCGATCTTCAATGCTGCTATTTAGTGTATTCATCTTACTCGACCTTCTCTAGTAAGAAGAGTTCTGTATCTATAATATACTTTCTGTGTCCAAAAAAGTGACAGACACATAGTTAAAATATGAATGATGGATGATGTGAAAGATGTTTTCTCCCACAAAAATACAATTCAATAGTTATTTAAATATGAACGTCGCTTAGTACTTATCATCTATATTTTTGTACACTCTTAAAATTTTCTTTTTAGTTATAAAAAAATATAACTTTTTATCGATATAGATTACATGACTAATCTTCAGAAATCGAAGTATTTTGTGGAATAATATCATTTATTGTGTTAGATGGCTATAATTATGAACCTAATTACAATTTTGTTGCAATGTAAGCCAATATTTATAGTATAATTTGATTTTGAAGCAAAAATCTACTGCGAATACTACTCTAAATACTAAATTTAGTATATGCGACCATATTATATATAATCATGCCAACACGATAAATAAAAATAAAAAAATCATAGAATACAGATTAAATGTTGAGAAGACGTGAAATGATAATAAATAGGTACCATAAGATCTTATGATGCTTAATCCAGCCTATATAGTTATAATTTCCGGTACGGTACAACCGCTATGGATACTATAATAGGCCTTTGATGTTTAAAGATTATTAGGACTTGAAAAAATACATTTTCTTCGCTGATATCGGAATCAAACTTCAGGCCTTATTATACTTTTATTATTCTTTTTATTTTTAATATTCGGTTATGTCGAAATTTTTCAAATGTTGAATCTTAGATATCGTCTATATCATTTTAATAAACACAATGCAACGTCAAACACCTTTTTATTTTTCGATAACATAAAAGTAATTATACTTATTTCATTCTTTCCTTTCTTTTTTTTATTTTGTTTGGAGTAAAATTAGGGGACAGTACACAGCGCGGCGGTTGAGTTATGCCACTTAACTCTTGAAAAATGGAGAGCGGAAAACACAGTGTCCTAGTAATAGATTCTCTCAACCTGCCGTACTATATATGTGATAAGGCTTGAGGCCTAAGATAATAAATCAGAACTTAGAAAAACTGCAAACGTTGTTTTATTCATTTTATAAACTTAACTTTATAGCAAATTATCTGAGGACGAATAGAATTTCGAATGCATTCTGTGTATAAAATAGAACAACGACAATAAAAAGTTCCTAAAAGTTAGCTTTTTTGTATTCTATTGATCATATACTTTATTACTAATTGTTACTATTGTTTTAATTATATAAAAATAAATTGTAATACATATATTAATTGAACAGTGTAGGGTAGGGTGCCGCAATTGTAGAAGTGAGAAACTACCAAAAAATGTATAGTGAATAGGGGGTAGGGTGTGCCGCAGTTGTGGAAGCGTGCTGAGGGGGAGGTTTTATATTAATTATTTACTTTATATAGTCGGTCTTAAGGATAATAAAAATGTACAGTACCTTATCTTCATAATTCACAACACAAACACTGATTGTTCATGGCGCCATGGAATGTTTTACATTAGTCCAATTCACTTAGGGTTACTTGCACTATTACCTTTTGTAGGTTTGTCTTTGTCAGGTTCAATATCAAGAGGGGAAAACACAAAAGAGAAATCAAATAAGATTGAGGGAAACTCACACCGCTGATTAATATATCGATTCAGGAAGGACATGCGCTCGCGCCGGCCGTCTCACGTGCAACTAATCGACAACCCGCGCGGGGGTCATCGCAGAGGGCGGCGCAAATATGAATAAACATTAATATTTCTCTTCAAATTTATAAAAATGTTTTACATAGTTTCCATTTTATAGGTTTTTATACAAAAAAAATAAATAATTAAGAAGTTGATTTTTTATATCTATATAATTAGAAAAGAAATGTGAGAACAAAGAGAGAAGAGTATCGATGATATTAAGATAATTTTTATAAGACATCTTTCAATTTAATCGCGCATATAAAGCGCAGCTTCCATCGTAATGGCACGTTGAGTTCGTAAAGATTACCTAGATACTTTTATTTGCACCAAAAAATGGACGAAACCAGCAGAAGAAAGTGAAGCTAGCTCAGTTATTAATAATAAGAGTGGTGCGACTCCAACGACTCTGCTAAGATAAGCTTATCTCAGTCTCTCTCTAATTAAACCGCATACATATCTGTTGTTTTAAATATCGATTGGAAGCGACCATTTTATATTATAAGTATTATAAAGTGCACTTAAACTTTTTATCAATATTTCATACAGAAATAATATAAAGAAGCTTTTATTTGAAAAATTAACCATATCAAAAAGAACTTTAGTAAATTTGAGCGGTATATATTAACACTAGTTTATCCTCTGCTTACTTAATACAGTGCGGTGTAAAGATAAAAAATAAACAAAAAATTAAATATAAGTTACTCTTATTAATTATCTGTCACTACACGAGTAGTAATTAGGTGAAATCTTTATTTTTTGTTTGAATTTTTTTGATAATAGCAATAATTGCCTGAAACAATTTGTAATCAAATCACCTTTGAAATTTGATTGATAGCTTTTTATTTTTGCTTTTTATCGATAAATACTGTATTAAATATAGAGGAGCCGGAGATATATGATGAATAGTTTTACGTAATATAACATTTCCATTCGAACTATTGCCTTAATGCTAATGCCAACTTCACAAATTGGCTTATCCTAGTGCTTCGCGAAACCACAGTCGCTTTAATTTTTCATACGAAGATAGAGGATCATGTAAATGTTACGAAATTTAATAAAAGGCACATTTTTTATCTAACTACCAAAATATAAACTTTTGAATTTATATAAAAAAATATATATAATTTTTCTTTCATTCATTCAAATATAAAAAATAAGTATAGATAATATTAAAAAAAATAATTACAAGGTCGGCTCGGTGATATCTTGATATCTTGGTTCATTGGGATATTATCAAACTGTTACAACGACTCTTACGTGAACGAATTTTTTCTTTTAATTTTTTTAATTACTGACACAAAGCTTGACGTAGAACTTCGCCGTTGTTGGGCAGAAAAATAATAAATTCAATAAGACGTAGTGTGTGTATTGATATAATAAATGTAGCGTCATATTTCACTGTGAAGTTTTTTATTAATGTACTTCCCCTTTCCGGAACAAATCTATGTCAAGCTCATAAACATGCCAGTTTTCCTTACTCAAAGCAATATATATATATATATATATATATATATATATATATATATATATATATATATATATATATATATATATATATATATATATATATATATATATATATATATATATATATATATATATATATATATATATATATATATATATATATGTATAAATAATAAATATTTATTTATGAGTCTTTTGTAAATTAATATATATTGAATTAAATAATTATATTGAATTGCATTTATTTGGCTTATATCTCTATTTAATTAAGTTTGTCAGTATCGTAAAAATAAAATTTGTCGCAGTTTTAACTACTTGTGCAATTTTATTTGTTTGTGCTTACGGATAGATTATCTCGATAAAACACTGATCGCATCATACTTTCTGTATATCACGCGTAAAAGTAGCTAAGAGTTATGTATGATCACTTAATCACGAAGATAGAGCCACCGATAAAAGCTGGTTTCACATAAAATAACAAAAAAAGTTATTATTTTATATATTACAGAAAAAAATGTACATAAAAGTTAAGTCATTACTAAAATTATATTGATATAAAAGCTTACTAAAATATATAAATGGAATCGAAATATATTATCACGTTAACAATCCAGTCACATAGCACCGATACCAATAATTTATGTAAACTACACCGTGTAACGATAGTGGAGTTTATTCTTAGAATATTAATGACAAGCATTCATTACTGACTTACAGCGATATAAATGTTGAACACATTTTATTCCCGGAAAGGGCAAAATTACTTTGCATTCCTAAACATTAATTTCATTTTGTATCCTAAACGTAGCTAGTTTTCTTCTGAGAGAGAGAGAGAGAGAGAGATTTACATAATAATTACATCTTAAACCTAACCTAAAACATATTTATCATAGAGTCTTGGAACTCTTAAAATGAAATTGTAAAGTAATTTGATTCCTATTTTGCTTGTATTGGTTGACGGAAATATATACTTTCATACTTTCCGTATAAAAAGTACTTTTTGAAGTAAATATTTTAAACATCTCACATATAGTTCCATTCTCCACTCCCCTGACTCCTCGGAGAGCATGTATGAATAGACTAATGACAGTGGAAGAGCCGAAAGAGGCATGCCGGAATATGTGTATGTGTGCGTGCGTGTGTGTGTATGTCACACGTTTTGTAGGCAACGCAGTCAGAACAATCAGAAGTTAAATTCTAGAATATTATCAAGGGTAATATAATATAATATATTGTCAAGGGTAGGGATAATAAATCATTCGAGATTTAGGCTGTAGTATATTAATGTATATTTTAAAGACACTTCTTTTCTTGTACCAGGATCATAAGCTCTAAGTTCTTCTTCAGCCTCCTCTCAATAATAGACACGCACTACGTATCCATACAAGGCTATTGTGGTACACACTTTGAAATTCAGTAATACTATACGTAATTTAAATAATTTAGAGGTAGTAAAGTTCAAAGTACCCAGGTGGTGGAGAGAATATTAAAATTTAAATATATTTGTTGTTAAAGAATTCAACGACAGGTGTCAGCTCAAACGAGTAAAGGTATAAGCTCACTTCACCGGCTACCACTTGATTAACACACAAAGAACAAGAATATAATTAAAATAATCAGCCATAGCCTTATTTCTAAGTGATATTAAATATAAAGATTATTATAGATGTTTATTATCATAAATATTAATTCTATATATTATGTATTAATATTAATATAATCAATATTTATGATAATAACATATAATATAAGTTATAAAAAGGGTACGGACCAAGTGTCTGTAGAAAAATTATTTTTAAACAAAAAAATAATTAGGATTATGAGGAAAGGTCCATCTTTTACATGAAATTATTCTTATCTACCTACCTACCAGAATAAAACGTACTTACATTGCCTCAAATAGGCTTAATAGTTTTCGTAGTAACAAAAGTAAGCCTTTAGATAACGCCATATACACTTAAAATCACAGCTATTTTGAGTACACAAACACTATTATTATATTGCTTTTATACATTTCCTTAACAATCACTGTTAGGAGTCCATTTTTCATAACAAAATAACAAAGTAATATCAATTGATTTGTTATCATGTGACAAATAGTACAAAACAGAAAGACTTCACATAACTCAGACCTTTTTATTTTATTAACAACTAACACTGATGTTCGTTATTAAAAAATTATGTCAAATAGAAATTTACAATACAAGTTACGTTTTATTACACAATCAAATTGATAAATAGTTATTATATATATATATATATATATATATATATATATATATATATATATATATATATATATATATATATATATATATATATATATATATATATGTATATATATATATATATATATATATATATATATATATATATATATATATATATATATATATATATATATATATATATATATATATATATATATATATATATATATATATATATATATATATATATATATATATATATATGTGTATATATATATATATATATATATATATATATATATATATATATATATATATATATATATATATATATATATATATATATATATATATATATATATATATATATATATATATATATATATATATATTATATATATATATATATATATATATATATATATATATAAAATATAATATTGTATTTTAAATTTATAATATACTTCGATTTTTATTTATTTATTATAAATAAGACTAACCGGCCAGTTATCGTTTCTTATTACTTTTATGTAATTTTTGTTATAACTAAATGTGGTTATGTTGTTATATCAAATGGATCTAAGTCATTACATCCTTTGTACAATTTATTTCTCAAGGAAACATAAATAATTTTTTTTATGACAATACTAAAATAAGATCCAAATAAACAAGAAAAAAAATCCTCCTAGAATCCTTGATAAATACATAAAAATCAGGCTTACTATCAAATTAACATTAGTCCATAAAGAATTCTCTCTCTGGATAATATAACATATTTGCTAAACTAACATCAGCGTTTCAGCGAGCTTTTTTATTTTATGCCTTTTTTATTGTGGTTAGGATTGTATATAATAAAAGCATAAAACGTAAAAAAGCTTAACAACAAGAGTTTTACATCTGTTTCTATTGTACAAATAGTCTTTGTATAAGAAATTCGACATATATTTTAATGTTTTAGTAGAAATTCATTACCGACTTTTACAATGGTTAAAAAGGGGAGGGAAAAAGCAGGGACTAAGCAACGGAGTGTCTTAACAGTAGGTTCCGATGGTTCCTGCAGCTTCATCTGCCTACGCTGCCATGTGCGGGATAAAGCGTGAAGCTAAAAAAAACTAAAAAATAAACTATGGTTATAAATGATTTATGTGACGATATTCTTGCGCTGGTTCTTTTCATATCTAAAGCATTAATTTTAGGAAGTTAGATTTCATATACGTATAAAAATTACGACATACATATGTATTTTAATTTATTTAATATTCCCTTTAGGTTATTACCTAACGGCAGAAATATGTTTATATTTATTACTTGGATCGCTTAGTTATAATTTCTAGTGACCACTATAATTGGCATCGATTGGAACTATGAGAACTGACAGCTGAACGTATCTTCGTAGGATCCAGGAAGTCATTTGCACACCCATCATCCAGACTAGCAGACCTTACTTAAGCAAGATTAATTTGTATTTCTAAGTAGATACGTTTAAATGTATTTACATTTTTTATTTTTATTTAATTTATTTTTACTTTTATAATATGAATTTAGTTACGTCGTAATTTGTCGGCATTGTGCGCTATAGTCTTTCCAGTGCAGTACTAGAATTTCATTTTGGTTGTCAAATCAATAATCATATGAGGCACAATCTTCATTCTTCATTTATCTGGTTCTTTTTAGTGGGCACTTCGTTATCAACTTATCTACAATGAGAGATAAAAATACTTGATGAAACGTCGGATCACTCGGGACCTTAAAAGATTACGAGAACTTTATTCGGCTCTATAGCTACTTGAGAACTTTTTTTATACTTAATTCTTTATTTACTTCATCAAAATTTGTTTAAATATTTTACAGAATAGGAATTGGTACATTTTCGTATAGCCTTTTATATAATAGTAATACAAAGTTGCATAACAAAAGGGAAGTAGTAAAAAAGTTAAGCTTAAAACAACATGAAACATCAGCCCGTTGAACGTTTGATTTACAACATCTATAAAATGTACTTCTGATACGGTACTAATGAAATTTTTAGTAGAGTCAAAGATCGGATACCTTATATACTTATCTTTTACCGGCAATAGGACACATTTATAAAGTTTTATGGATTAGATGCGTGAAATAAAATCAAGCGAGTCACCGCAAAAACTTGTAAATTATATAAACGCCTTGTATTATTCCTCAATGTATTTGTTAGTTACTTTAACGATGTAAGCTTAATTTCCAGCCAGGAAATTATAAATATAAAGACATTGAAAATAATTTCCAAAGCTAAAATGAAAGCTGAAGGATTTGTTTTATTAATAGGAAGAAATCTTATGAACGCCTTATTCAAATTTAAAGATTGTATATTATATACCACCTATCAAGAAAGACTTTTATATAGCATCACGTTAACAGTTTTAATGTAACTTTACCTTCTTCGTTAACTTTCTCATAAATTATCACGTATCAACTTTAGAGAGAATTTTGTTACAATATCCTTTGGGAGAATATATACATTATCCTTAATTTATTTTCTCCTATCATGTCCCAATTTTTCGTATTCTTAAGTTATTTCACTTTCACTGAAACGTTTCCAAGACTTATCATTAAGTACATGATATTAGTGTAACAAGTGCCATCGCAATAAAAAAGAACAATGAGGAATTTGCTTTACGACAGAAAGGTTTTATTACTGATAGCAATAAGATTGTCCGTCAATAGCAATAAGAGGACCGTCGTGGCGCAGGGGCGTAAGCGTCTGCCTGTAAACGCGACGGTCTTAACACTAGGTTCAAATAGTTCCTGCAGTTCCCTCTACCTACCCTGCAATATGCGGGATAAAGCGTGAAGCTAGAAAAAAAAAAGAAAAAAAATAATAAGATTGTCCATGTTGAATATAAATTTTATTTACTTAAAATATGTAAAAAATGTACTAAAACAGATACTCTTGTAGGATTCACTTGGTTGACTTGAAAAATTTAATGTCAGTCTTAGATTCGCATGGCACATCTTCCATAAATCACATAGTTTTCAAATTACAGAGTTGACGGGATAAGGACCCCTGTCATTTTGATACCTTTGCCTTAGTTTGATGTGATAGGGCATCAAGCAGCAAATTACATTCTCTACTCAATTCCACCACAGATATTTAGATATTTTTTTATTGACAAATGTTCACGCCAAGCTGGCATTGTCGCCAGAGAGAAGAAAATGGAATTAAGAAATAAGAAAATGTTATTAGCTTCACGCTTTATCCCGCACATGGCAGGGTAGGCAGAGGGAACTGCAGGAACCATATGAACCTAGTGTTAAGACACTCCGTTACTTAGTCCCTGCTTACTCCGTCCCCACTTTCCGCCGTTTTCGAGGCATTGCGTGTTGAGTGGCGGAACTCAACGCCGCGCTTTGCCTTAGTTGCCAGAGCGAAGAAAATGGAAATAGAAAAATCCATCTTCCCCGACTGGGGATCGAACCCAGAAACCGTCGCGTTAGCCGCGTTACAGGCAGACGTTGCGCCTCTGCGCCACGACGGTCCTCTATGTATAAAATGTTATTATTAAATTTAATTTTAATATACATATACCGTTATCGTTTCATTTTGACTCTGTTATAATTTTCCAAAAACTAATTCAAGTCCTAATAAATACTGATTTAAGAAGGAAAATCAGTGCTACTACGGAAATATAATAACACCCAAAATTTATTTTAGCTTTTTCAATTGTTCTTCATCGCACTAACATCGAGTTTGGGCCGTAAATAACATTGTTTAGACAAATTTTTTGAATCGATTGATATTTAAAAAAACGGAAAAATGCGAGTCCAACTCGAATACTTATTTGACATTCTTTATCAAAAAAATATCACTTATAAATCATCTTTATAGTGTAGAATAACGTCTTTTGTGTTACATTATACTGTTGCATGTGTTTTTCAATTAATTAGATTAGAAAGTAGAAGAGGTAGGTAATTCTACCATCAACAAACATAAAAGAAGAAAAATAAACTTCAAGATCTCCATGACGCCTTAATAAATTATACAGTCCGAAACTATTTTAATACTATCTAGTTTAACTATTTTAATACTTTACTTACTGCTACGTTCTCTTAAATAAACATTTTGTACAGAATGAAATTAATGCGAAAGAAACGCGAAGAAGTTTTGCTCTGTCCGGGGATAAAACGTGGAACATCGCTCTAAGTTAGTAATGAATGCGTGTGATTAATATTCTAAGAATAAACTCCACTATTGTAACACAGTTCGTGTAGTCTTTATAAAATATTAGTATAGGTGCTATGTGACCGGTTTGTTAACGTGAAGTAATCAACAAAGATAACAAGAAATATCAAGCGAATTTATAGAAACAAATAAATATTTTTATATTACTTCGAATAAGGAAATATACAATATACTCTCTTTTTAATTTTGTGTTTAACTGGCTTGTTTATTGTTCTTCGTCAGTTTTGTTCCGGAAAGGGGAAAGGCATTAATAAAAACTTCACAGTGAAATATGACCTTATAGTTCGAATATCAATACAAGTACTGCGGGTTATTGGAATAAATTGTTATATGTATCTTTTTCTCTCAATTACAGGAACAGGTACTGGTAGCAATTACGTAAATAAATTTTATAAAATATTTTTAATATCACATCTAGAGGATAAAGACTTTTTTTTTATTATTTCACGTAATGCAACAAACTAGGTGATATGAAGAATAAGAATGTAGATAGTCATTAAATAGTGTGTTTTACGTAATCTTGTAGAGAAGATTGCATTTACGATTGGTTGGAACATCTCGTGATAAGCAAAATTTAATATCACATGAAATAATTATTTACAAATAATTTTTATGGTTGTGATTTTGATTTTATTTTGAGTTTTCTTTACGTAAACGGTAAGTATTTAGATGGTACAGTGGTGAATTCTCTATAAAACACGACTCATTTATATTCCTTTGGCTGAGCAATGTTCACCAAAACGTTGTGCCGCTTCGCTCTTACGAGTATGACGTTAGCATTCGTCTAATCTCACACTCGTAGGTAACAAATCTTCTTTATTGTAATAATCTACTTCGTGAATATCTGTCAACTTCTATGTACTGTGATGAATATTTTTTTTAGCTTCACACTTTATCCCGCACATGACAGTGTAGGCAGAGGGAATTACAGAAACTATTGGAACCTAGTGTTAAGACACTCCGTTACTTAGTCCCTGATTTCTCCGTCCCCGCTTTCTGCCTTTTTCAAGGCATTGAGAGTTGAGTGGCGGAACTCAACGCCGTGCTTTTGCCTAGTTGCTAGAGCGAAGAAAATGGAAATAGAAAAATCCATCTTCCCCGACTGGGAATCGACCCCAGAAACCATCGCGTTACAGGCAGACGTTACGCCTCTGCGCCACGACGGTCCTCAGTTTTATTATTTAATCATACGACAGATTGACCTTTTCGTTAAATCGAATAGTAGGTAAGGTGAAATACAAGAGAAGATATGTTTAAATACAAGAGAAGGTATGTTTCTTATTCTTTTCATATTTTTTAGTCCAACGATGACAAAATTCCACGTTTCGCTCGTACGTTTACCTTTTATTTATGGTCAAGGACAAGGCAAACGAGCGGGCGGGTCACCTGATGGTTTTGTGAGTGACTCAAAGCGCTCTGAATTCTGGTGACATAGCTTAACCAGCTCATCCATAGCAGATATGTGCTCTGTAATCTCTCTCTGAGCACACTCATATTTACCAGAAATTGTTTTTAACTTATTATGTAATGTGGTAATCTCAAACTGTAGGGAATTCACCTCAGCCTCATGTAACAAATTATAATTTTCATTTCTTGTGAATACTTGTTTAAAGTATTTCTTGTCATTTCTCTCATTATACAATCTGGTGTAATTTTTACACACATCTTAAATTTTTAATAGGCGCTAGGTTTTTTTAATGTACTTATTTATTTTGATATATTTTTTTAATTTATTCTTACTGAGAGGCTGCTTGGAAGACACAGAGTCATCATCAGTCAAGTCTATTGTAGATATGTCATTTTTGTAGGTGATAACAGGGGAAACAAGAGAGGGTGCATTCTCAACCAGCTCCTCAAATAAGTTTTGGGTTTAAGAGGCCTTTTGCTTTAAATTATTATTTTCTAGTTGACATATGTACTGCTGGGCCTCATGCAGTTGTGCTTTAAGTTCATTGGTAAGCCTGAGGGCTTCCTTATATTCATCTCTGCACTGGTCAAACCCACTAACTACTTTCTGCAAATTATCATTTTCTTCTAATATTGCATATGAAGTTTTGACAATTCATTTTTTAATTCCTTGTTCCTATTAATAATTTGCAAAACTTCTTTTTCATTGTCTATATATATATATATATATATATATATATATATATATATATATATATATATATATATATATATATATATATATATATATATATATATATATATATATATATATATATATATATATATATATATATATATATATATATATATATATATATATATATATATATATATATATATATATATATATATATATATATATATATATATATATATATATATATATATATATATATATATATATATATATATATATATATATATATATATATATATATATATATATATATATATATATATATATATATATATATATATATATATATATATATATATATATATATATATATATATATATACATTTGGGATAATAGAAGACTACGTGAGGAGGTATAAACATAGAGAGCGAGTTCAATTTGAAATAGCCGGCAACGTCTTGTTATAGCGGACTCGTTCGATCCGATTAAGTTAGTTACTCAACGTAAAGTAATCGTCATTGAAATGACCTCGTAATAACTCAATTCTGTTCCCTACAACAGAAGTAGATAACTTCCCAGTCCTTTTCATGTGACTATTTGTTGATGGAAATAAAGTAAGAATTTTACTCTTGAGAGGTTGACGTAGTTCTTAATATCCATTCCCGACGCATTTATTCCCCACGCGTCCATTCCTGGCACAGTGGAAACCAGGCTTTATACATGTAATGAATGTGTAGTATACAAAATATATTTGAAAAACATAATATTTTTATGATCTTAGAATTAAAGTAGTCATTACTGTTCTTTATAAGTCATATATCAGCATGAGTATTAGGACGACCTTTAGTGAAGTTTTTCATGTAAAAGATTAAGTTCAATAAAATCCACCAATATTTCATTTAATATATTTTTTTCAAAAATTTAACTGAAATTGTTAATTATTCAACATTTTAAAGTATATTTTCTAGTTTAATGTTTTAGAGACAATTCACTGTTGCATGTGAGATATTTCAAATAAAAATCCTTTATGTACCATATTAAAGTAGAAGGGGTAGGATAGTTTTACCATCGACAATCAGAAAAGAAGAAAAATGGACTTTGCAGTTTCAAGCGACTGAGCGCGAATGACACAGTCTCAAACTATTTTAATATTATATAGTAAAGAACTTAACTTACTAACTGGTACGTTCTCTTAAATAAACATTTTGTACAGAATGAAATTAATGCGGAAGAAACGCGAAGTACTTTTGCTCTGTCCGGGAATAAAATGTGGAACATCGCTCTAAGTCAGTGATGAATGCTTGTGATTAATATTCTAAGAATATACGCCACTATCGTAACTCGGTTCGTGTAGTCTTCATAAATTGTAAGTATTGGTGCTATGTGATCGGTTTGTTAACGTGAACTTATATTTACAAAAAAGATTAAGAGAATTTAAAAAATAAAATTGATTTTTATATTGCTCCGGAGATTTTATATTACTCATATGATTGTTCCGAAGAGGGTAAAGATATTAAATAAAAAGTTTGACAGTGAAAAATCCCTTCGTTTAGAATACCAATACAAACACTACGTCTTATTGGAATTAAATGACATATGTGTCATGTTAAAGATCTCCTTCCATGTCCTTTTATTTTCTAACTAAAATTTACATATTAGTAACAGATACTAGTACTAAATTTCTACAATGAAGAAACAAGGCAAAATCTCTCTAAGCTTATTTTTCTTAACTTTGTTGCCATTGTGAACATTAACGATGCGATTAATACAGCGAAATACATATATACGTTGATACTGTTGTACCAGGAACCGGCAAAAAGGTAATTTATTTTATAATGGATCTTCATGTAAATAGTAACAATATTATATTAAATGTAAATATATACAAGGTTTGTTATGAAATTTATGTATAAGATTTTTTTATTTATTTTTATTTTATTTAACCTTTATATTGCATTTTATTTGTCTTCTCTCTACTTACTGCTTTTATCCACGTTCAAGTTGGCTGGAAGAAATATCTTAGTGATTATAAGTCCACCTTTGTTAACTATACTTTAATATATTTATATTCCACATATTTTTCATAATACAACAAAGAATATTTACGATATGGACATTACCGCATTATATAGCTTTACCACCCGTTGGTATCAGAAATAGAGTCCATAATTTAACGGCTTACACCACATGGAATTATTCCTTATGATATTATTACAATAAAATAACTACCTAATAATATTAGTGAATAATCATCTTTTATTTTTAATACATACATACATATCTTCTCGCTCTATTCCTAGCGGGGTAGTCAGATAGAACAGAACGCCAAACGCAGCGGTCTCTGCATACCTCTTTTGCCTCGTCAACTGTCATTAACCTCTTCATACATGATATCCAAGGAACCCTCATGCTTTTTACGTCACCTCCCACCAATATCTACGATACTGTATTTTTGATAGTCTCCGAGGTCTCCTCTTTTGCGTCGTAAATTTTTTACCATTCCTTCGTCATTTATGTCAACGTGCCCAAAATATCTGAGCACGTTCTTCTTCATTCTCACTATGACATTCTCGCTGGTTCCTACCATCCTGTGTATCATTGCGAATTCGGTCAGCTAAGCTGACTCTGCATATCCTTTGAAAAGATCATATCTCCACAGCATTTATCTTTCTTTCATTTTTCTTCTGTAATACCCACGTTTTACTGCCACATAATAGCGTCAGAATCAGCACTGTATTGTGTACGGCCTAACGTGGGACACTGACGTTCTACTATCTCAACAACGCATCTAAGGCACCGTTCATTCTATTACTGGCACAACACGTCTTTCCACATCCATTTCGTATCTACCATCTCTACTTAACATACTTCCCAAGCATACTTTATTCACTTGTCCTAATGATTTTACATTCACAAATATCTTGCAGTCTGTCCATTCCACGTCCACTTGCTTAGGCTTAGACTTTTTAACAGTTTTGATTTAAACGCCTAAGATAGTTTATTTATTTTTAGCTAAATATCGTATGCGTAAAATGGCCGTTCGTTTATGTACATTAGAACTTTTTTGACAAATAAATATTGAGTAAGGCTAATAAATTTTAGAAGTTTTAAGGCTAATCAATATTTTCAAATATAATACGGTAGCAACAAATTAAACTTTTTCTTTGCAATTTCACTAGCTAAAGTTAAACTATAATTTAAATGTTCTTCATTAAAACTCTTTACAGTTACAATACAAAGTTAAAATATGTTCTCAAATATGGCTAAAAGGTAGTACAGTTCTTGATAACAAATGGGAAATTGCTCCTGAAGTGAGCGTACTGTAGACCTCTTTATAATTTGAAGAAAACTTTTAATCGTCCTTTAGTTTTAGACTAAAGGATCATAAAGAATTAAATGAAAGTATTAAATATAGTGTTTGTATATAAATGTAAATATTGTAAGAATTATGTTCAAGCTTAACAATTCCATATAAAATTTTACAATTTCCACATACATATTTATAACTTCGTTAATGATTTATAAAAACATTAAACTTATTCTGTAGGAAATGGCCTAGGGTAAAAATATTAAGCTTTGTACTATGAATATAATGAAAATAATTCGGCAAAAGTTGTAATTGTTGTAGTCAGAGAAATTAGAGGACGAATCCATCAGGGACACGTGTCCTGGAGCTACACCGCATTATGATAATTGAATTTTCAAAATATAGAGGACAAACACACTTGTATTTTAAATATAGACAAACGAAAACAACATTAGAATTATAACAAAAAAATGTTTTTATTTTAAATTAACCTAGATTAGATTATCTTTATACAGTACATTCAGTTAATACGTTTTTCTCGTCAAAGTGACAAGATACTTAACTTGAGACATGTTTTCATAACGCTTAATACAATTATCATCCCGCTTAAGATGCCATCACCACCTGAATTATGTAATACTTCATTATTTTAAAGATATACAAGCCAAGGAATAAAGCTATTCTAAATATTGTAGTAATATGAGAAGCAAGAAATTCATTAAAATATTTAGAAGGTTAAAAATAACCGATCCATGTCTTCCCTTGAGTAATTTATGATGATTATGTTCAAATAAAAACAACAATAATCTTAACCCCTCATTAGACTTATGCAAAATTTCCAGTGGGAAGCTGAATTTTTGTTCTCTTTAACAAGAATGGGCCTTTCTTACAATTTAAATGAGCTGTATCGGTCAGACAATTGTTAAACGTTAAAACATTTTCCTTTTCACACAAGAAATATTTCCTATTGTGGTTTGAGAAGAACGTTTTTTATCCAGTTTTTATTAAATAAACTTTGTGAATAGCTAATACGTTTCGATGCTGCATTAAAATAATAATTACTATTTTGTAAAATGTATATACTCTCTGTACATACATTTCATGGATGCTGTTTTAATTATAATATAACTAAACTTATCAGCTCATAAATGTTTAATAAATTCAATGTACCTCCATAAGACGATATCTCTAGTAGTGATTGCTTAGGGTTATCACTATTAGAGACAAGATCTCCTTTGAACGCTATCTTTCTCTTATTTTGTTATCTCTTATATTCTAGATAATTACTTGGTATCAAGTACTCAGAATTTTTTTTTATATTTTTTATAATGTTAAACTTAAAAGAACTGTATTTTCTTTTGTTTTAAATTAAACAAATTCATTAAATAAGTTCATATTGTATATGTAAAATTGAATGTAAAATTAGTTTACGTAACACCCCTAACAAGCTGTAATCTTTGCTATTTATTTAATATTTAAAGTTATTAATCAATAAGACTACTCTTAAACATAATAATATCGATAGTTGTAAATAATTTTAGATTTTCAATCTTATTTATTACTATTTTTTATAAACTTCACGTTTTATGCGCTTACTACACAGTAGTGTGTTGGAACTAATTTTAAGGCATTCCGTTCCTAGCGGTTGGAAAACAAAATATTTCATTCTCCATACCACAGACCATAACATTTACTGGTAGATACTGCGCCTCCGGTCCAGAAAGGTCGGCATTAATAATAATTTTTACTAAAAAATATAATGACTTGAAAATGAAAACGATGTAAAAAAAGAATTAAGTTAATCATAAAAAAATATGAACGACTCTTTTAACAAAGCATTTGAATCTTCAACTTATTAGGTAACATTATACATAAAACTGAAACAACAAGTAACAAGTTATATAAAAAGATCTAAGAATATCTACACAAAAAGTTCTAAGTAGGATGGAGGATAAAATTGCTAGAACGTAGGTCTGGAAATCACAAGGGAGATCATGAAAAAGATAGACTTTGTAACATTTCGTATTACTTCAGACGCTTACAAAATATTAAACTATAAATAGGAGAGGTTGTTCGATAGAAATAACGTATGATATGGATAGTGAAAAAATTGCCTCATTTGTGATACATCGTTTGTAGGTCTCAATAATTTATTCCTTCAATAACCTGATTAGTTACGATCTATTGTTGTACGTTATTTTATATTTTACAGAGCATAAATTAAGTAACTAACTGTGTCTTATTTAATTCTAAGGTAAAGCCCTAATATTTGTTTTAGGTATATACAATAAATTTTTACGCTTTTTTGTATGATTTAACTATGTAATCTGTAATTTTTGTAATTTAATATTATATTTTTATAGAATCATACTTGTGAGCATATTCTAATTTTTGAAAATATTGTAAAATTTATCTCTAACATATATAATAAAAGGTTTATATTGTAAACAGTAACGGTTGCAAGGTGGTTACAGATAATTTTATGGTTTACAAAACTACCAGATACTAGAAATGGACGCTTGATGATCGATATCGCTTTTGACGTTGAGTGTGTTCAAATCTTATCTTAATTCTAAATTAAATTGACTGTCCCTTATTCGAAGCTTTATTAAATGAGATAGGCACACCCGTTTCCCGCTTAGCTCTTTCCTTGTCTTGCCGAGTCGGACGTCCATAAAAACGTGCAAATCCGACTCAAGGTATTTTTCTTAAAATTTCTACCTGACTTGACGACATTTCCAGTAAGTTTTTATATTTCCCTTCTTTAAATAAATTTAAATTAGTGATATTCAAAGTATTTTTTTAGCTTCACGCTTTATAGCGCACATGGCAGGGTAGGCAGAGGGAACTGCAGGAACCATACGAACCTAGTGTTAAGTCACTCCGTTGTTTAGTTCCAGCTTTCTCTGTCCCCGCTTTCCGCCGTTTTCGAGGCATTGTGTGATGAATGGCGGAACTCAACACCGCGCTTTACCTAGTTTCCAGAGCGAAGAAAATGGAAATAGAAAAATCCATCTTCCGAGTGGGAATCGAACCCAAAAACTGTCGTGTTTACAGGCAGACGCTACGCCTCTGCGCCACGACGGTTCAATCTATGAAATAAGTAATTTCAGACTGATATTATTTGAAAGTCTACCTTCAAATTTTTATTAAAGTCTAACATTGTAAATTTGTCAGGCTGGTAATGGTGATGCGATTTGTCATTTATACCTGGTATTTTTATTCCTTTCGGGAACTTGTGTTTCAGTATTTGGCATGGATAATGTATTTGAAGTTCTAGGGCCTTCGTCTACGTCAAGCCGATAACGACGAAGGTCAACGAGTACAAGTTTAAGTTCCAGCTCTGGTCGCTACCAGACACTCCTCGTCAACAACCATTCATGGCATAAGCAACGTAAAAATAAAGAGGAGAAAGCTATAATAATGTGTGTCTAATATTAGAAGAAATCTTCGAAAAAGCTTGAAGAGGAAATTGCAAGTGATGTGAGTACCTACTAAATTTTGTAAAAGATTTTTCGTGTGTCTGATCGACTATATGTATATAATGGGGTGTTCATGTCAAGTGTGAGAAACTTATTAAGAGTGGGTCCTACCCATAGTGTTAAATTATCTTTACTCTCTCTTCTGGTACAAAACTAAAAAAGCGTTCAATTACTAAGGCTTCGGTTGCCTTATTACAAATGCTTAAAACATTAATATATATAGTTAAAGATGATTCATCTGACAGTAGATTTTCAGAGGTTCAAAAATTGTACAATTTTACTCCAGGCTTTTCTTATCTTGTAAAGAGTGACGAAATAGGTTCATATAAAACCACTTGACATGCTGGTACAATTTTTGCTGCTTCATGGGTGTGTTTTTAACCAAAGCGAAGGTTTACGTAATAATTTAAGATCTTTTATCGGCGAAGAATTATGACCTTTTAAATTATGAAGCATTAAAATTTAAACGATCGGTTAAAATGAATGGAATTAAACGAACGGTTGCTAATCTAATATCTTTCAGAAGAGTTCAACAGATAATTGTGGCCACCGTACTGAAATAATAGAAATGTAGTGTCAGTAATACAATGACTCTGCAGTGACACGATGAAGACTACTACTACGTTTTTTTAATACAATGGCTTTGTAATGAATTAAATAGTGAACTGAAACGTTTTCTACAACCTTAAAATGTGTCAGTGGAATTAAAGTGCTTAAGCTTAAGTAATTTCTGCCTCGCAGGCAAGAAAGTCACATGGTCTCTCGCAGGGGCCTAAATTGCAAGCCCTCGCAGGGCTTTTCAGCGTTTTGTACACGCAGTCACGTTCATACCACCAAAACCTGCAGTCCTACCTATGCAGGGTGACTTTTGGCTTGCTCAAAAACAAAACAATAAACGTAACTGCCGCCTCGCAGACAGCTTTAAAAAAGTCCCTCGCAGGGACTCTAAATTTTTAGCCCTGGCAGGGCTTTTACATACATACACATTGCTCTCATATTGTCCCACCTCCGCGTGGCAATGTTTGATTGATGGCTTTTGACCTGTTCAAGATAATAGCTGCTGCTGCTGCTTCGCAAGCAGCTTCAGGTAAGTCACAAGGCCCTTCTCAGGGCCATATTCGAAATTTTAATCCCTCCCAGGGGTTTTCAGCTTGTTGTAACCGCAGTTACACACGTCCACATTGCACTAATATTACTCCATCTCCTCAGGGTGGCATTTAGGCTGCCAGCCACAAAGCTGAATAATTGGTAAATTTCAAGGCAATGTTGAGCAAAGTTTTTGGCAAAATACGTGACATCGAAATCAGGGGATGACTGGTTAAAGACGAGCATTATCACGTTCTCTTCAAAGCGAAGATTCTGATTCTGGAGATACCCGAATGAGTCGATATGACAAAATATAAAGGAAATGAAAGAACAGAGTTTTGTAGGAGATAGTGATCACTCATAAGTTTTCCTTTATTAATGTCTTTAGTTCAAAAACAAACGGCTCATATCTGCAAAGCTATGAGTTCCCTGCGCCTTTTACATATCAACAATACCTGTAAATTATTTGTACACGATTCGGCCTGAGTATGCTCCACGAACATTTATGGCAATATCAAACTGGGCTGCGCTGGTTGTAAGAGAGAATAAGAAATTTTGTATTCTTGGATGAATTCCTGGCACCCAACCAGAACCGTTCCATCCTAAGAAATGAAATGAAAAGTCGTAGATTATCTGAAGCAAATGGGATAGAAAATAATTCACGGAAAATCGTCCAAATCTGTTGGGAAAAGCCTGGCCTTTTTAGGAATTGTTTGGATTCCTTAGACAAGCCGAAAATGCCTGCCTGGGTTTGAAATTCCAGCATTGGTGTCAGTCTTTAGTCAAACGCTAACGGAATAATGACGGAATGACAAAATATTAAAGATAAACAAGCGAGCAAGATGAGTCACGCTATTTTCCAACCTGCAATAGACAAATTGATGTGGTGGCTACAAAATTGCAGGTGTTCGATCCTTATTTATTTCAGACCGTCAGATATTGCTTGAGAAGCTTGACTGAAAAACATGTCACTTGCTGGTTATACCCAAGAACACAAGATGCTGGTTGTGTGACCAGCATCTTGTATACCTACCTGTGTATGCTGACGTCATGTCATCATGCTGTATACACAGAGATGTCGGTTCAGTTTTTTCTTCACCATTATCCAATCAAGTTTACAGAATTTGTTTTCTTGTCGCCCTCTTATGGAGACAAGCATTTAGGTGTACAGATATGAGCGACCAATTTATGATCATTTACGATCTTGGCTTGAACAAAGTGGGCGTAGACATGACCACAGGATCACCTCCTCCAAAAGTGCTAGAAATGACAATGGAAGTCTGGAAATATGGAGATAGTCTATGAGAGTCAAATTAAGACTCCAGTAGTCTTGCTGACCGTTATCCCGTAAATTGTATGTCATTCCATGAAAAAGATGCATTGTTTGAGGTGGATCTTAAAAAATATATCATCTTAAGCCAAAAGCCAGTGAAATTGCCAAATATTTATTTAATTTTTAAATGGTAATATAATAATAGTTAATTCCATATTGCTGTATGAATCAGATTGTCACTTTGTATACACACGTGGTATAGTACTACGTAAACCTATTAGTCGTCGAAAGATCCTATCTGGGATATTGACGAATAAGTATCAATATTATATGTATAGTTATAATATTGTCATGAGTAATAATTTTTAAGTACAACGACACTGTGTTATCTTGCTGCTACTTTGTATAATAAGGAGACTTCATGTTTTGACTTCACTAACGGTGGACATGTTCGGCTGCGTATTTAAAGGCTATTCCGTATCCACTTTATTTTATGCAGACTGTAAGGATGGAAGGTTTAATTGTGAGTTCAGACTTGCATCTCGTACCTTGATTGGTAGTTGAATCAAAACCCTTATTGTTGCTGGTATATCAACTACTTTTGGCAGAGTTAGATCTGCTGTTGCCTCTAGAATTGGTAATCAAGCCCTTGACGAGGTTCTGGCCAGAAGTAATTTACAGAGTGGGAAAAAAGAGGAGGCGTTCACAGGATACTTTCGCAAAGTATTATATGCATTGAATTAAATCTGGTCATGAATCTGTAAGTTTACTCCGCTTCGCTTCGTCAGCCAATCGCAGTCTACTGCTGGACGTAGACCTTCTCAAGTTTGTGCCAAACATCCCGATTCTCCGTAACACTCATCCAGCCTGCTCATCATCATCCAGCGTGCTGTCGTCGGTCCAGCGGGCCGGAGGGCGTCCTACACTACGTTGGCCAAGATGCGGTCTCCACTCCAGGATTCGTCTGCTCCAACGGCCATCGGTCCTGCGGCAGACGTGTCCGGTCCATTGCCACTTCAGCTTGCTAATTTTACGAGCTAAGTCGGTTACTTTTGTTCTCTCACGGAAAACCTCATTCCTGATTTTATTCTTGAGAGAGACCCCGAGCATAGCTTACTCCATAGCACGCTGAGCGACTTTAAATCTATGGACCAGCCCCAGTGTCAGTTCACGTCTCGGCAGCGTATGTCATCACTAGTAGGACCCATTGCTCGAACCTTGGTCTTCAGGCTTCGCGGAATAGTCGACGTAAGGACTCGACGAAGCTTGTCAAATCTTGAATCTGTAACTGACATTATTTTTTACGTGTTTTCGTGATTTTTTCACTTTTATTGTGATTTGTATATTAATATCAAACTCGAAAGACAGGTTATGTTGTCCTTTTACTATTTTGTATTAATCTTTATAAACAATTCATATACTAGTATATACTGTCACATTGGCGTTTATCACTTCCACCAGGCGCATCTCATTTACAGACACATCTCATTTAATAAAGCTTCGAATAAGGGACAGTCAAATTAATGGCAACGTTTTACCTGAAATAAAACGCTTATTACTTTACTTACCTTATTCGAAGCTTGCGGTGTACCGTTGCCTGGTGTACTAGTAAAACACAATGAGTATTATGCCTGCGCCCTACCAAAAGCGCCGGCGCTGCTTAGTGGAAGTGACGTCACAAAAAAGGCGTGGCTTAAGAAGGAAAGAGCTAAGCGGGAAACGGATGTGCCTATCTCATTTAATCTATTAAATGAGATAGGCACATCCGTTAGAGCTTAGAATAAGATAAGTAAATTAATAAGCGTTTTATTTCAGGTAAAACGCTGCTATTAATTTACTTATTTTTTGAAAGCACTTTAAAATTTAGTAATATTTTTCACCACAAGTATTTAAATCGTGATATAAATCATATTATTATATTGAATAAACGAAAAAATATTTCTCGTGCGGTAAAGCTGTACTTTAAACGAAAAAGGATTTTTGTTATTTATAGTGAAAACGGCTGCTGTAGTTTCAAAGGGCTTAGCTATTTTTATTCTGACATTAGTTAAAATTACAATGGAACTTGAAAAGTACACGTAACAAAAACTAAATATTTTAACAAAAACTAAATGCTTATAATGCTTTTAATTGCCATATAAGCCTTGAAGTTTTAAATTCACTGGTAGTTAATAAATACAAGTTCGTCCTACATACTAAAACAGTGGTTGGCTGTAAGCGATTAGTGGCTAACAGACTTTAGAAACGTGTTATTTTATACTTAAATGGCTTACTCTTTTTAGAGTAATGCCACTGATGTCATATTTTGTTGTAGTTAATTAACATTACAACACGTAATTGGTTTTAAGTAGCGATATTTAAATATTTGATTTAGTTGATATGTGAAATGTGCTTGGTTGATGTTTGAAATGGGTTTGTGAAATGAGTTTCTGTGATAGATGTCAAATATTATCGTATAAAGCAGTGCCATTATGAGGTGATAATATATAGAATAGAAGCCGTGTATGCAGTCCCCTGAAGCTTAAATTCCGTTCGCAAGTTAAGATATGAGTATCAAAGCATACTGGTTCTTCGCACTCCGAAGTAACCCGAATAAACAGGTTCGTAGTAGTCGGTTGCAGTTGGCACGATGAAAGTATTTTCTTATACTGCCTCGTAAGGCTGTTACTGGCTATTCAAGTGTGGACGAGATTAGATTTAGTCTTGTGGTTCTACAAATTTTACTATTGAAAATTTTATAGCAATATTGACTGTACTCTTTTGTTAATAATCTAAGACGAGGTTTTAATAGATCGTGTACTTGAGAAAAAGTGACTATGATTGCACAAACAATCTAGAAATTTAAAACCGATTTTTTTGACATCCTTATGGTATGGGACACGATAAATCGCAGTGGCAAAATAAAGTTTGCAAGTTATAGAAACGAAAATTTAATAAATATCGCATCTTTAAGTTATCTCAGGTTACATAAAATGATATTTAAATAATATCAAATGTTGTCAACACTCTTAGTAAAATAAATCTAAATTTCTATTGTATCTAGCGAAAATTGTTCTATGTCAAATTTTCCTATGGAAAACGGTCTTTAATTATAGAGTAACCCTTACCGCAGTTAAATAACATGTCTTTCGTATGAAATTAATTTAGGTTGCCTATGTAATACAGTCATAATAATAGTCACACTACATCGCGTGACATCACATTGCTGTCCTTGACTTAGTTTGGGTTGTGCCTAAATTTCTAACACTGTTTAAATAAGTAAAATGAGTATATAATGCATTCAAGCATTTACTTATTTATATATATCATATTTTAATACTTTATTGTTTGACAACAACAAACAACCACAACAACAACTGTCGATATTTTTTTTATTTTACGCATGCAATCGTAATCAAATGTAAGTCAATTCAGCTAAAACATGCGATATTTATTACTTTCTGATGGTCAACCATTTAAGCATATTGGATGCCTGGATAAATTGCTCTCTGCGAATGTTTTAGAATATATTTTAAAGTAAAGTTAAACTTTTACACTGGATCAGTAATGAAGCCAAAAAAATCTTAAGAAAATAAAGCTTCGTTTCGCTTGCGAACAAACTCAGATTGACTGAGTCGTTTGTAGGCTCGTTGACCAAACGAAATTATTATTCTATTTAAACTATTTCTTTTTCAAGTCTCATGAGAAAATATAAGTCATTAGCCTAACCCTTCGACACATAATGTCTCCAAAACAAGTTTTTTTTTAGCTTCGCGCTTTATCCCGCATATTGCAGGGTAGGTAGAGGGAACTGAACCTAGTGTTAAGACACTCCGTTGCTTAGTCTTTGCCTTCTCGTTCAAAACACGATTAAAGTAGAAAATTTGTATTACATTATTTAATAATTTTTTTGTGATTAGTTTTGGACCAACGTAACACATTTAAATTAATATAAAAAAGGAATTATTATGTACACTGTAACTGTTTTGAATTCTTTTAGACCTGAAATAAATGATTTTTATATTATTTTACTTTGAGTATACTTTATTGTGAAACATTATACATATGTTTTAATAAGGTATATTTCATAATCCTCTACAACACAACAAAGTAACATTTTGATTATTTATTTATGTTTTTTTCATCCCGTTAAGGCAAATTTCCAAAAATCTTTATTGCGTCATTCTTAATTTCTAACCAAATAGACATTAAAAAAATTTTTTATCGAATTAGCTTCAAAACTGACGGTGCTTCATATAAACTTGTACATCCCCCCCCCCCCTTTACCACTTAAAGAGCGAAATTCGAAAAAAATGGCCTATGTGTTAGCGAGGACTAATAGCTATATAACAAAAAAGTTTCATCAAAATCCATCCAGTGGATCTTGAGATTAGCGTGTGCAAACAGACAAACTTTCAAACATACAAGTACAACTTTTTTCGTTTCTTAATAACCCTACATATTTTGTTGTAAAAATATTTGATGTACAGACACGATTTTTTTACTGTTTTATTATTTATTATAGATAGAAAACTGCAAGCTGATACAAATAAATTGCTCTGCGTCAATTTGTACAAGTGCATTGATCGAATACTTGAACTTTTAGCTCCACTTTTTATCTTGCGTACAGCATGGTAGGCAAAAAAATGTGGAAGGTTCCTCCAAGAATAAGAACCTAGTGTGTTAAGACATTCCGTTCCCCGCTTTCCGTCCTTTTGAGGCATTGTGTGTTGAGTGGCAGAACTAAACACCGCGCTTTGCCTTTTTAACAGAACAAAGAAAATGGTATTGAAAAAATCCATGGCGTTAACAGACAGACGCTGCGCCTCTGCGCCACGATGGCCCTCAATAGAATTTTAGTTTTATTATTATTTATGAATGATTTTATATTATTTATGAATGATAAAGCTTATATTTAACTAGTTATATAGCAGCAAGCAAGTTTATTACCATATAAACATAAACCTAACCTTAGAGGACCGTCGTGGCGCAGAGGCTTAGCGTCTGCCTGTAAACGCGACGGTTTGTGGGTTCAATTCCCACTCGGGGAAGATGGATTTTTCTATTATCATTTTCTTCGCTCTGAAGACTAGGCAAAGTGCGGCGTTGAGTTCCTCCACTCAGCACTCAATGCCTCGAAAAACGGCGGAAAGCGGGGAAAGCAGGGGCTAAAGCAACGGAGTGTCTTAACACTAGGTTCATTTGGTTCCTGCAGTTCCCTCTGCCTACTCTACCATGTGCGGGATGAAGCACGAATATATAAAAAAAAAAGAAAAAAAAAACATAAACTTTAAAGTCATTATTGAGAACACAAATTTTAAAATACAATTACTCTTTTAGTCTGGTGACAATTTCATTTTATTACCTAGTGTTATTTTTAATTAAAGTACTATGTTTTAAATATTTTATTAATCTAAATTTGACATGAGCTACTTTTTAATTAAAAGACCAGAAGGCGCTCTTAATTATTTAAAATATACAAATATAGAGTGTCTGTATATAATATACATTTCTCTTCTAATATTTGTTAGTACTTTTTCTGTAAATGACAATTCTCTATCTATTTGTGTGGCCTATTAATTTTGAATAATTAGTACTTTGAAAATAATACTAATGATATGTCTGTAATAGTTATGTATGTTAACATATAAACGCACACATCTAATATTTAAAGGTAAGCTTCCAGTGATGCCAATTACTTCGGTTTTGATGACACTGTTATGAATATTCATTTTAATTTGTAATATATTTTCAATGCAAAATTTACTTTCATTTTTTAAATAAATATAAATGTTGTGATATCATTATAGTGCAATAGTAGAACGCTACACAAGCCGTGGTTGTGTATTTGTGTTTCTAAGTATAATAATAAAGCAAAGCGTCCGTCTACTCGGTAGTACGCCACATATTTACTACTGTACTGTACTGTATATACCTTATTTAGTAATAAAAACACAGAATAAAATTTTATAAATATATTGTAAATGTTTCATTACGTTTTAAATTATAACGATCAATTTAAGACATGTCATGAGATGAGGATTTTTATTATGTTTCAGAGCAATAATCGGATTGGCTATTGTAATTTTATTTTACATTTGGACTAAACTAATTTGATATATTCTATTATATATACATACTAATTTATATCGATTGTAAATTTTGTTTTTATATAATTTCAAAATACCGGCATATCAAATATCCTGTAAAATGATTTGTAAAATATCTTTACGTAGCTCGGAGGGTTGGAAAGGTCGTCATGAGTACACAGCTGTATCAATACACTGTGTACAAGGGGTTACAGAACTGTACATATATATAAACGCTGAATAAAGACACACAGATGCATATAAGACAAAGTCGTCGTACAGCGACACAACGTCTGACTGTAGATACTACAATTTTGTATTATATTACCAATAAAATTAATGAATCACTTGATTTCCCCATTACTTATATCTTCTTGAAAAAAAATTGTAAAAAGTCAGTTAGGGAAAAAGTGGGGAATCGAAATTTAAACTGGTGAACACTTGCCGGTAAACGTACCTACTGATAAACAATTTAATACGTGCTAAAATTACGTTAACAAGGAATAAAAAGTTATCTTACTACGTCTTTACAAGAATTAATTGAAAAGAAATCAAATTTTATGTAAAGTATTTAATATAAAGTAGAGTCGAGTAAAGCGTAAGCGGTATCCACGTATTGACGTTTCAGATTACAAAAACGACGCAGGTGCTTATGTTAAATGTGTATAGACATCGTAACATCCTTTATACGCAATTTTGATTATTGTATGGTAAAAAAAATATTATTTCTAATTTATATATATATATATATATATATATATATATATATATATATATATATATATATATATATATATATATATATATATATATATATATATATATATATATATATATATATATATATATATATATATATATATATATATATATATATATATATATATATATATATATATATATATATATATATATATATATATATATATATATATATATATATATATATATATATATATATATATATATATATATATATATATAAATAAGTCTAATCATTATAGCATTTCCTAAAAATTATTCTTTCAGCCTTGTTCCAAACTAAGAAGTTAATGTAAAGCACATTATTCTCGTATCTACTATATATCTCTGAACGATTCACCGACATTTGGTGTTGAATAGTGATGTCAATCAATCAAATGATAATTTTTTATATCATAATATTAATGTAATCAAAATTTATGTTTTTTTATTTTGTTCGAAATGTTTTAATATTCATAATAATATTAGATTACTTGTAGCTGCGTCCTTCACGGAGCTACAAATAGTATAATCAGAAAGATTTCCATGTAGCTTTACATGGGAGTATAAGTGGGTGACTTCAATGTAAATTGCTTGTTGCACGCATATAATGCAGTGCTTATTGCATCATCAGAATGCGAGTCGCAGGCATTGGTCACCATTCTAAAAGATGAGTCTGTAACTAATAGTCTAAGCCTGGGTGCAAGCAAAGCAAAGATCTGGTATTTGAAAATGCAAGACTTTCGTGAAAGAAAAACCACTAGAACTAATAAATGAAATAGTGTCCTTGGGATATGTAAAGTAGAGATGGAAGATACAAAATGGATGTAAAAAAAGCCGCCTATAACAGAATTAACGGAGCCTTAGCTGCATTGCTGAGACGACAGAACGTCAGTATCACTGAACGGTTGGTCATACACAATGCAGTTCTAGTTCTAACGCTGTTATATGGCAGTGAAACGTGGACATTACAGAAGAAGAATAAACGACAGATGCACACGATGATATGGTGGTGATTGGCAAGAAAGTAAGAGTGATAAAAGTGTGATAAAAATGAAATAAAAAAATGAGAGTTAAAAGTGGTAAGGGGACCATCAGTTGATTTTCGGAAATACAATATCAAAGATATTGGAGGAGGGTCACAGAACTTCCGTAGAGCATTTTTTTTTTAATATTAGAGGGAGGCAAACGAGCAAGTGGGTCACTTGATATTAAGTGATCACCTCCGCCCATTGACACCCATGAAGCCCAAGGTTTCAGGGGTACGTCGCCTACCTTTTAAAAAGGTGTATGCTCGCTTCTTGAAGGTCCCAATGTCGTATCGGGTGGGAAATACCTCTGTAGGGAGTTCATTCCACAGTGCGGTCGTGCGTGGAATAAAGTTTCTTTTGAAACGCACAGTGGTACTCCGCCAATAATCCAGGTGGTGAGGATGGTATTTTAATTTGTGGCGGGAGTTACGATAGTGGAAATCCGCAGCCGGTATTAACCTAAATATTTCTTTAGAACACTCCCCGTGGTACATATGGTAGAAGATGCACAATGATGCGACATCTCTCCGCAGGGCCAGATGGTCGAGCCGCTTAGTGAAATTCTCGTCATCAACAATCCGAACAGCCCGACGTTGGACACGGTCAAAAGGAAGAAGTTGGTATTGGGGTGGCCCAGACCAGAGATGGGAACAGTATTCCATGTGCGGCCTAACTTGGGCCTTATAAAGTTGAAGGCGATGTGCTGATGTAAAATACCGTCTCGCTCTACTAAGGACGCCAAGCTTTTTGGAGGTTAACTTGGCTTTATCCTCCAAATGAACGCGGAATTGACCGTCTCTGGAAATGTCGATACCGAGAATTCTAATAGTCGGATTGGTTTCAAGGGGAATGCTCTGAAAAACTGGGGATACGACAAAGGGAGGATCCCTTTGTCGTATCCCCAGTTTGTTTCTGTGGTAAACGAGAATATGAAATGAAAGTATGAAGAGGTTAATGATAGTGGACGAGGCGAAAGAGGTATATAGGGAATACGTAACTTTTTATATATTATGTACAATAATTTCAATTAAACTTTAATAAGAAATAAACGAACGAAAAATTGAATATCTTTTCTTTATAGAATGAATCATCAAACAGAAGGGTTTTAAGTGAAGCTTTATGTAACAAGCAAATGTTCAAACACAAGTGTTTAGTCATAAAAAATAGTAGTGGACGACATAAGACTGCGCCACACTGTAAATATTAATTCTGGATTTATTTAGAATTATTTTTTGTGTAAAGCATTTGATACGCAAAAGCCTTAGTTCTCCACTATACAGATTATTTGTGTTCATAATGTAGTCATAACATATAAGTTATAAATAATAAAAAAATTAGATAGAATGGTGTAAATATTATAGGTCGTTTATTATTATTTGTTTTTTTTTCTATATAACACAACATAAACAAACATCACCTAAAAAATCTTTCCTCTCCTGTAGGGTAACGACGGAATTAACTTTTATAAGCCTTATAAGTCTTCTTTTTGTACATAAAATATGTCTAACGATAATATTAATCATAGGTTTAAGCAGAATCTATTTATAAGTATAATGAAAACTTTAAATATGTAAGTAGATTTAATCTTATGAATGTGACCTAAATGTTTAAACTCACATAAAATTGATACCAACGAAATCATTTACCTTTGCCTTTGACGCTGTCTCGTAGCTGCCGTTAAACGATTTGAAATGTCTTTCCAATATAGGCTTTTATAAAAAACTTTAATAATTTACCAAGAATATTTATTAACTTATTTTTTAAATGATGTATAATTTGACTATTCTCATTAAGACTTTTTAACTCAGTGACTGAAAATTATATTGTAACTGCTTCATTTTTATTATCATTTCTCTTAAAGGGGAAATGTAATATTAATATAACACTTACATTTGTTTATTTAGTGGTATAGCATAGTGTAGTATAACAGACAATAAACTACCGAAAGAAGTATTTGATCCCTCATTAAATAAATTTAAAGTATTTGTTAAATGGCAATTAATTAGTAAATCCTATTATAGTGTAAATGATTACACTGATGATAAAACGGCATGGAATTAATGAATTGCTCATAAGTTGGAATGACGTTTGTGAAGTGATCACAATAGGTTTAGGGAAACCTGGCTGAGTTTGTTGTGGGCTCTTCTCACCAGGCCGCGCTTGGCCGCGGTCGAGAATGCATGCTACTATCTAAAAAATTATTGTTTAAATGTAGCAAGAAAGAAGAAGAGAACTTATAGAATATTTGTTCTCAGATCTTAATTTAGTGAAGAGGTAAGCTTCGAATATGAAGGGTAAGTCCACTTACCGACGAACGGAGTACATAGGTAATTCTTTATAATTTACTATATGCGGTAAAAGCGTCAAGCAAAATATCATCTTAAATCTTCTCCTAATCAATTGATTGACGAATGAGTAGGAACTATAAGTATACGCTTGTAACATGGTATATTTTAGTATATTTGTATATCGTACTGCCTCTGTTTTAAAGAGAACGAATTTACTATGACCTTGTTGTAAATCTAAGATGGTTGAATTTCATCGTATCTCACTCTTCTGTAAATTAACTAAACATATTTTATTATACAATAATGTATAATAATGTATAATAAGTGCACAATTTTTAATATGTACCTTTTCTTACTTATGTTGATATTTTTGTATTCGTTGATAGACCCAACATTGACCCATTGTATATTGATCGTTCGCAGAGTTCGATGAATATACTTCACATTCGAGAGGCGCGGGATGAATACTAAATGTACAAAATAAAAAAAGTTTATCTGACTTTTTTTAATTTCGATATAATTCAGACAAAATAGCACTTCAATGAGATTTTACTTAAGGTTTACAGGTACGGTATATATGTATATGTATATGTATATGTATATGTATATGTATATGTATATGTATATGTATATGTATATGTATATGTATATGTATATGTATATGTATATGTATATGTATATGTATATGTATATGTATATGTATATGTATATGTATATGTATATGTATATGTATATGTATATGTATATGTATATGTATATATATATATATATATATATATATATATATATATATATATATATATATATATATATATATATATATATATATATATATATATATATATATATATATATATATATATATATATATATATATATATATATATATATATATATATATATATATATATATATATATATATATATACATATACATATACATATACATATATATATATATATATATATATATATATATATATATATATATATATATATATATATATATATATATATATATATATATATATATATATATATATACATATACATATACATATACATATATATATATATATATATATATATATATATATATATATATATATATATATATATATATATATATATATATATATATATATATATATATATATATATATATATATATATATCATATATCGGCTTTAAGCCATTTAAATAATTAAAAGATTTTCTTTAAAATTATATGTTTTATGTTACGTAGGGAAGAGAAGTAGACTACTACTAGGAGAGTACTATTTTGTTGATGACATTGAAATTGAATATATGAAATCCAATCTCCTTAAGATCGTATTGAATTTTCTTAGCTGTGCCCGCTGCTGTGTCTATCCAAGCTGTGAGATAAATCAAGATAACACGTACCAGCCTAATCAAGAACAGGAAGGAGAAGTGACTAATCCAAGGATATTTTAGTTTTTTAAGGCAACGAGTTCTTCCATCTTTTTAATCTTTCTATGGAGTAAAAGGTCTTCCGGCTTTAGCTCAGAAAAATATGCTATCTATCCTGATTCCCAAATTCAAATATTATTAAATAAAATCCGAGGGACAATTGAATCTAATTTAGGTAATTGTTTTATGTCGCCAGATAGACTTACATTGATTACATAGATTTATTTCTTACATTGATTTATAAACTAACGATTCACTTCAGGTTTCAATTAACTGTAAATCAGTATTTAGATCATCAATAGCACTAGGTTAATAATATATATATATATATATATATATATATATATATATATATATATATATATATATATATATATATATATATATATATATATATATATATATATATATATATATATATATATATATATATATATATATATATATATATATATATATATATATATATATACATATGTTAACACGAATCGATGATAACATGATAACATGACATGACAAGTGCTTATTCAAAATGTTAATAAAAATGGAAAAATGTAATGGAGACAGCACGTCAGCCTGTGGTAAACCAGCATTTTACAACATGAAAAGGATAACTTCCCATCGTATTTAATAAACCATAAAAATACGACGAAAACCATTCGATAATTTTTGGACAAATGTTGATAAACCTGAGAATAGCTAAAAGAATATCAAAGTAAACCGTATTAAACGAATTAGAAAAATGTAATCAAGCAGGTACAGTGCTTTACTAGTTGTTGATGCCAAATATAATATCATTACATACCTTGTTCATAGGAAGATAGGGAGTAGTTAAAGTATGAATGAAATCTTAACAAACAATTTTATATTAGAAGTGTCCCTCTCGTATAAGTAACAACGTTTTATTTATAAATAACAAAAAGAATGTAATATGGAAATAATCTAACGGAAACTTAAACACCTTGGATTTCTATAGATATAGGTTTCACCTATATGGCTATGTCGTTGAAAATGTATGTGTCACAATTTTGATGTCGTTTGTTTTATAGTCAAGTAGTTCGAAACTGTTCTTAAAACGAACGTTAACTGTTTTTATAGTTGTGTCTCTAGATGGGGTGAGTTTCTACTTGAATATATTTTAGCACTCAGTAAAAAATGAAGAAATTTGTAGTTTCTAAATAGATTTACGTTTTAAATATGAAGGAAAATCTGAGTCTTTTTTAAATATAGGCCTTTTTAATATAGTCTTTTATATTATTTAAAGAAAAAAATACAAGCGCAATATGGTGAAACATAGTATTTTTTAATATTAAACGTATTGATATAGACTGTAATCCAAAAGACAAATGAATTTCTTAACACTTATACCATATATTACACTTACATCATACAGTACTTTATATAATTGTATGTATATTCTATATATATATATATATATATATATATATATATATATATATATATATATATATATATATATATATATATATATATATATATATATATATATATATATATATATATATATATATATATATGTATATGTATATGTATATGTATATATATATATATATATATATATATATATATATATATATATATATATATATATATATATATATATATATATATATATATATATATATATATATATATATATATATATATATATATATATATATATATATATATATATATATATATATACATATACATATACATATACATATATATATATATATATATATATATATATATATATATATATATATATATATATATATATATATATATATATATATATATATATATATATATATATATATATATATATATATATATATATATATATATATATATATATATATATATATATATATATATATATATATAGAATATACATACAATTATATAAAGTACTGTATGATGTAAGTGTTAAGAAATTCATTTGTCTTTTGGATTACAGTCTATATCAATACGTTTAATATTAAAAAATACTATGTTTCACCATATTGCGCTTGTATTTTTTTCTTTAAATAATATAAAAGACTATATTAAAAAAGGCCTATATTTAAAAAAGACTCAGATTTTCCTTCATATTTAAAACGTAAATCTATTTAGAAACTACAAATTTCTTCATTTTTTACTGAGTGCTAAAATATATTCAAGTAGAAACTCACCCCATCTAGAGACACAACTATAAAAACAGTTAACGTTCGTTTTAAGAACAGTTTCGAACTACTTGACTATAAAACAAACGACATCAAAATTGTGACACATACATTTTCAACGACATAGCCATATAGGTGAAACCTATATCTATAGAAATCCAAGGTGTTTAAGTTTCCGTTAGATTATTTCCATATTACATTCTTTTTGTTATTTATAAATAAAACGTTGTTACTTATACGAGAGGGACACTTCTAATATAAAATTGTTTGTTAAGATTTCATTCATACTTTAACTACTCCCTATCTTCCTATGAACAAGGTATGTAATGATATTATATTTGGCATCAACAACTAGTAAAGCACTGTACCTGCTTGATTACATTTTTCTAATTCGTTTAATACGGTTTACTTTGATATTCTTTTAGCTATTCTCAGGTTTATCAACATTTGTCCAAAAATTATCGAATGGTTTTCGTCGTATTTTTATGGTTTATTAAATACGATGGGAAGTTATCCTTTTCATGTTGTAAAATGCTGGTTTACCACAGGCTGACGTGCTGTCTCCATTACATTTTTCCATTTTTATTAACATTTTGAATAAGCACTTGTCATGTCATGTTATCATGTTATCATCGATTCGTGTTAACATATGTATATATATATATATATATATATATATATATATATATATATATATATATATATATATATATATATATATATATATATATATATATATATATATATATATATATATATATATATATATATATATATATATATATATATATATATATATATATATATATATATATATATATATATATATATATATATATATATATATATATATATATATATATATATATATATATATATATATATATATATATATATATATATATATATATATATATATATTATTAACCTAGTGCTATTGATGATCTAAATACTGATTTACAGTTAATTGAAACCTGAAGTGAATCGTTAGTTTATAAATCAATGTAAGAAATAAATCTATGTAATCAATGTAAGTCTGTCTGGCGACATAAAACAATTACCTAAATTAGATTCAATTGTCCCTCGGATTTTATTTAATAATATTTGAATTTGGGAATCAGGATAGGTAGCATATTTTTCTGAGCTAAAGTCGGAAGACCTATTACTCCATAGAAAGATTAAGAAGATGGAAGAACTTGTTGCCTTAAAAAACTAAAATATCCTTGGCTTAGTCACTTCTCCTTCCTGTTCTTGATTAGGCTGGTACGTGTTATCTTGATTTATCTCACAGCTTGGATAGACACAGCAGCGGGCACAGCTAAGAAAATTCAATACGATCTTAAGGAGATTGGATTTCATATATTCAATTTCAATGTCATCAACAAAATAGTACTCTCCTAGTAGTAGTCTACTTCTCTTCCCTACGTAACATAAAACATATAATTTTAAAGAAAATCTTTTAATTATTTAAATGGCTTAAAGCCGATGTATTATTCAGAATTTCTTCATTTATAGTCAATAATATATCTTGATATTCGTATCTTGCTAAAGTACTTTATTGCGTTGGGTGTTATAAAAACTTGTCTCAAATCTACGGGAAATAGTGGATTATTCATAGGGAAAAATATACTGAGCAGGTTCTATTGTACATAAATAATACTAAACCATTTGAATTATTTCAAACAAAACCAACATTTTGTTATATATTCAAAGTTGTTTTAGTTTTACATAATTAGGGCGCATTTTCATTGGTCGATAAGTCGGTAGTTAGCCCGAATGCGCGGAGTACCCGCATGCGAGCTAACAATCAATGAAATCCACTGGTCGATAACTCGGTCGATTAAACGTGTGCGGGTGATATCCACATTCGGAATAACGACCTTATCGCATGCATTATAGGAATCACCCGCACCCCGTATGCGGGCCCTGACGACCAGTGAAAACGATAAACACTTTGCGGGCCCTATGGCATGCGTTACAGAAATCTCCCGCATCCCGAATGCGGGCCCTATCGACCAATGAAAATGCGCCCTTAAACCATCAGTGTATTGATGATATTTGGAGTAATATTTTAATAATAGGTAATTTCATACAAAAGAGGCTTACTGGCTTTATAAATTAATAATTAAATCAATAAAATATGCTACAAACAACGAGTCTTTAAACTTAATTTAATTAAAAAATATATTTGTAACAAAATGATTAAGCTTGAATATAATATTTACGTTATCGTAATTTATATACAAATATAATAATAAGTAATTTCATTCGATTCTTTATACTAAAATAGTCTAAAACAAAAGCACGCTTTAATAAATTAGAATCAAACATTAAAGTTTTCTATAAGTTACAAAGAGATCTACAGCACGCTCTCTTCAGGAGCAATTTCCCATTTGTTTCAAGAACTTCACTACCTTTTAGTTGTATTCGAGAACATATTTTAACGTTGTAAGTTTCATAAGACTGCAATGAACTGATGAGTAACTTATTTTTGTTTATTTGTAAAGATTTACTAATAAAGGCCATTAAAATTACAGTTTACACCCAGCTTATGCCAATTTTATAAAGAAAACATAAATTAGTAGTTTAGTTAATAAGTATCTTCTAGCTTTAGAATTTCTAAAAAGTTCTAATTTATTGCATTTTTTTATTATTATTGGTCATATCGTGTATCGTAACTTGTTATTAACAAGCTACCGAAATTTCAGTAACAAGTACTCGTTGGTATGAGATCGAGATAACGATCAGTACCAGAGTGTACATATCTAAATACTTATTAGATGTCTCTGTGATCTCTGTTAATCTTGTTCGGCAACTCAACGAACGTACACCGTCTCGAATTCAGGCAGACAACAGGGAATTGAGGGTCGTGATAGCTTAAATTTTCTGTGTCTACCTTTTATTATATTATTTTTTGTCATTATACGCATGTCCAGCTCTACGGTACAGAAAAATGTATGATAAAACACAATATTATAATTTTATGGGTCATATAACATTACGTATTGTTTGAGTAAGCATTTTAACTATGAGCACCTAGAAAGGCGAGTTTTAGAGCTAGATTTTTGCTTTTGGTAACGTTTTAAAAGATCTCGAAAAGGATTGGTGAAAAGTATAGCTGATATTTAAACTCAAAGAATGCAATTGATAATTAATTGATGAAGTAAATTCTACATTTTTTCAATTTGCTTCACATATGACTCTTGATATATATAAGCGCGCTTTTTGTCAGTCTTAAAAATATGTATTTTAACAAACTTTACCATTCTTAAAAAAATTAAATTAATAAATGAAGGCGAATTTAAGATGGGAACTCACTAGCATTAATTAATCTATCAAATTTTTATTGTGAGAATGTCAATATAAACATCTGTTTGGCAAAGTGCGTTAGTATAGGAAAACGTAATATCGCTTACATTTTGTACAAATTGTCTTCTTAATCATCAATAATCAATTAATTCAAGTTGTAAGTCTGTCTGGCGACATAAAACAATTACCTAAATTAGATTCAAATTTTAATTAGTTTCTCATAAAATATGCTAATTTCGTATTTATTACTCCTTGTCAACTTTTAAGTATTTAAACATTCATACATCATTTAAGTTTTGATATCGCTTTAATTGTTCCTGAAGTGTCTAAAACATGAACTGAAACTATAATTATAATTTGTAATTACAAGACCTTTATTCCTTTGGAAATAAGTTGTATAGGCACAGAGAATATTGTACTTGTGTTGATGTTGTAAAATGTAAGCTACATTTTATACACCACCTTAATAGACCAGGTTGCCATTGGGAAAAAGAGGAGGTCCTATTTACAAGAATTTCTCATGTAAAACAGGTTTATATATAATGCCTCAGTATTTGAAAGTAAATGTGATAATATTATTTTATAAAATAACAAAGTTAAAAAAACGTCTCCTATACAAATGAAAACTTTGTCATGAAAGGATCATTTAATTGCAATATATATTTTTTGGCCTAATAATTTCAGGAAATTTATAACAAAATTCCTGAAATTATTTGGCCAAAAATTTTTTAATTGGTTTTGGTAAATCTTAAATCTCAAGGTCGAAAGAAGGTCAAGAAGGCATAATTCACTGTCTATTACAGTGTGAAAAAGAAAATAATCTTCAGTTTTAAAGTCACGGGCACCTAATTCTTACAATAAGTATTAAAATAAGTAACCATAAAGGTCAAAATTCTTTATTATAGAAGATTTACCTAGGAGACATTAAGATTTCATTTTTAGAATTAGATATAAGAGCATCTTCATTATTAGGTTCATTAATTTGTTTCAAAGATCACCTAGATTATATTTGTACTGCTTTTCGGAAACGTCACTGTTTAGACTTCGAAATCGAGTTTGTATAGTTCAATATGTATGTTCAATGTGCTGTTCCTTTAACAAAAGTTTGCCAAACACACCGCGTACTCTATATGACGTACTCTAAACTTCGCTGTCAATTAACTTTTTACATAACGTTTGTTAGTTATAATTTATGCCGAAACTTTTGAACGTGTTGTTTGAAATGAAAGATACTTTAGAATAATTGGAAATATATGTTTTTAAAGAACTCTTTAAAAGCTTTTAATAAAACGTAAGCCTCAATTTATAACATTACTTACTACTTATGCTGTAAGTGCTATTATACAGTATTATTTTGGATTTATTACAATAATTTTGTTATTTATGATGATAAAATATACATTTACCTATTTGTGTTGTAGCAAGTAAGCTTATTTTCACATAAATGCAAAACTCTCAACATTCAACAGACGCCTCCAGAACTTTGTTGTTGTTAGTTAAAACACAAACTTGAAAATAACTTCTACTCTTGTAATTAAACCTTGTGACTATTTCATTTTCTTGAATAATTTTGTTGTTAATTAAAGTACTTTAACATGTTCTTAGTATTTAGAATTATTCACCTATATTTGGCACGAACTAACTTTAGATTAAAACACTAAAAGACGCTCTTATTTAATTTCTTCATGTTTTTATTCATAATATATTCAATATTCTATAGAGAAAATTATTTTAAACACACGAGCAAGAAATTAGGTTATTTGATTAGTCGATATAAAATTACACCTTTGTTACGTGATATTTGAAAAATATATTTAAAATGAAAATCCAACTATCTTCTTCATTACTGATCATTGAAATGCTACAATTAGTGACCAGACTTTTGATTTGTCTTTACAATTTGCTGCTTTCAACTAAATAGGGATAAAGTGAATTGGGAGGCAATATAAATAAAAAAAAATGGTTGCCTGTAAAGTGGGTTTTACGGGCGAAAATTTTACGTGACGACGTCTTTTTCTCGGTAGAATATTTATTGATATGAATAATAATTATAATATAAATTGCACAAATTTTAACTATAGAAAATATATTTTGTTTACTAAAACACTGTACATGTGTCAAGTGATACGCGCGGCGGACCGATCATAGTTCGGTGACAGTTGACACATCGTTACGTTACTTTTTCATAAGTGACTCCGAGCCGCAACCTAATTTAAGACGTTGTCACGTCAAAAAATAACAGACAAACAAAAAAAATGAATGAACAAGAGTCTTGAACTTAAGGGTAATTATAGGACACCAGCAAAATTACAAATGCAACCTTTAGATAAAATGTACGTAAGCATTATTACATCTATAGTAACATCTAAAGTGAAAATTGTTTTCAAATCAAACAATATATTACTCAGCGCGCTTCTAATTTTATTTGATAACAGAATACCAAAACGTCGTCGTGCAGCGGCACAGCGTGTGACAACAATCTTAACAGTTGTAGACCAGATTATCAATAGAAGAAATAAATGAGATATTAATTAAAAAAAGAAAAATAAATGACAAGAAGATATTAGATTCTCTAAGTTTATCCAAATTTAATATTTCAAACAAGCAAAAGTTACGTGAATAGCTAAGAAGTAAAATTCTATTGAGACTTTTTAAATATTAAATGAAAACAAATCAATTTTTACATTGCACGTTCCTACTCGTAGTCTGTCTTTTGTGTTCCTCCGTCCGTCTCTGTTATTTCAAAAAGATAAAAAGTAAGTGGCAGTATAAAACAAATAGCCTATTCTATAGCTTTGCTATGCTATGCATTTCTTCAATAAAAATATTAACCAATTTGCAATTATACCTTTGTGGTAGTTTGGCCTCACTTGACTTATTTTATTAAAAAATAAATGAATAAATAAATAGAGAATTAGCTATAAATAGTGTTGAATTTGAATTATGTTTAACAAATAAAAAATCTAAATACAAAATTAACTACATGCAGTAACGTTATACTATGAATTACGTAAAGACTTAAAATAACAATATTGCAGGAGTGTTTATACAGTTTACCCTAATGCGATCTTTACTCCCATCGCTAGAATAAGTAACACTAAATAAAAGTTTTGCATGTATAAATGTTGAGTGGCGAAACTGAAAGCTTTGCTCTGGCGTTGCTACAAGAGCAAAGAAAACGAAAATAATGTGTAATAAAAGCAAAACTTTGGATTAAAATAGCCAAATTAAATCTTAAGCTTTAATTACATCTCAAGAGAACAGACAGAATAGAACTAGGAGCTCGTTCTTTTTGAGATTAATCCTACCTTACAAGCAATTCACTTTAAGTCAATTGAAGACATGAGTGGATGAAGGGGATATATTACATTTGGAAATGTGGAGATAATGAACATTTTATTGTTAAATATCTACATAACTATTTGCATCAAATTGAAATTAATATAATGAACTAATAATATGAAGTGTAAAGATAAGATAAAGATAGACAAATTGGTATTTATTAAATAAAATATATTTATAACTCCCTCATTTAGTATAAAAATCGGTTTTAACAACAAATGTTACATATCCCCTTCATCCACTCATGTCTTCAATTACTTGTATGGAAATGTGTAACCTAACAACGTAATTGTAAGACTGTACAAGTTGTATAGTAATTTACACCTATGCTATAAACTACAATATTTAAATGTAATTATTTTTATAACAGCTAAATATACATACATAAAAAATGTTAATGTAGAGCGATTATTCTAAATAATATATGTACGAACCTTTTATAAGATTTTTATGGAATATTAAAACTAGAAAAGTTTGTGGCATTGTTACTATTTCTGAGGGTGGCAATTGACCATTACTTTCATAGGTATATTATATTTACAGTTGTGTTTACAGTTGACTTACAATGAAATTAGTACAGAGTTTTTAGTATTTAAATTGGAATCTTACTTCAGCGTTTATTGAAGTATAAATAAATTATAATATAAATCAAAAAATATATATGAAAAACCTGACGTAGAATTGAGAAGGCAATGTTATTTGCTGCTTAATGCCTTATCACGTCAAACTAAGGCAAGGTATCAAAATGACACGGGTCCTTTTCCCGTCAACTCAGTAATTTGAAAACTATGTGACTTATTGAAGCAGTGCCATGCGAATTCAAGACTGGTACAAAATGTTTCAAGTCAACCAAGTGGATCCTTGAATAATATATGTTTTAGTATATTTACTTATTTTAAGTAACTAGTTTCCAGAGCGAAGAAAATGAAAAATCCATCTTCCCCGACTGGGGCTCGAACTCAGAAATCGTCGCGTTACAGGAAGCTTTTAGAGGATGCGTTGCGCCTCTGCGCCAGGACGGTCCTCTAAAAATATAGATGATAAGTATTAAGCGACGTTCATATTTAAATAACTATTGAATTGTATTTTTGTAGGAGAAAATATCCTTCACATCGTCCATCATTCATATTTTAACTATGTATTTGTCACTTTTGTGGACACAGAAAATATATTATAATATATGACCCTTTACAAATTGAAGATCGCTACTTAAATTACTTTCTTCGCTCTGGAAACTAGGCAATGCGCGACGTTGAGTTCCGCCACTCAACACGCAATGCCTCGAAAAAGGCGGAAAGTGAGGACGGAGAAAACAAGGAAAGAGAGAGAAGCAACAGAGTGTCTTAACACTAGGTTCCCATGGTCCCTTCAGTTCCCTCTGCCTATCCTGACATGCGGGACACAGCGTGAAGCTAAAAAAAGTGAGAGAAAATAAAACTAGTGTTGCTTTATCAGACACAATCTTATTGGTATCAATAACTCATCCTATCAAACGTCATAATGGTATTGTATAACTATGTAAAGCAATTCCTCACGGTTCTTTTTTTATTGCGGAGGGGCTTATTATTTTATTTAAGTGTACTTAGTGACAAATTATGGAAACTTTTTAGTGAATATGAAGTAACCTAAGAATATGAAAACTTGAGATGTGCCGTTGTATTGCAGAGAATATAGACTCTCAAAATATATTGTGTAATATGATATTATATATTTGTACGTCCTCCACAAATATTCTTCGTCCATCCTCCACAAATATACCTAGGTTGACTTTCGAAAACACAGTATCGAAGATACTGGAGGTAGGTCACGTAAAAAGCATGAAGACTCTCCGGAGAGCATGTATGAAGAGGTTAATGACAGTGGACGAGGCGAAAGAGGTATGCAAGGATCGCAGCGGTTGGCGCCGTTCTATCTGACTACCCCGCTAGGAATAGAGCGTGGAGCTATGATATTATATAATATTTTTTCTTGATAGGCGGTATACAATATATTGTTTCAATTTGAATCAGACGTCTCTAATATTTAGTGTAATTATAAAAAAAAGTTTTCAACTCTTCAGCTTCAGCTAAAATGCAGCTTAGAAAGTTATTTTCAATGTCTTTTTATCTAATCCCTGGTTGGAAATTAAAAGTATTTTGTTAAAATAATTAACATTTATTAAAACTTCACGAGTAATACAAGACGTATAAGTGATTTACGAGCTCTTACGGTGACTCGGCTTTATTTCACCACAAATCTGTCGCATAAAACTTGATAAATGCGCCATATCAGCGTTAAAAGATCAGTAAAGCAATGTTACCGGCTTTTCAGTCTACACATAGTACCATCAGTACTGTATTGGAACTCCATTTTAAAGATTTTGCAAATGAAACATTCAACGGACTGACGTTTCATGTTGTTTTAAGCATAACTTTTTTACAAATGTAAAAGTCTATATAAAATTGTACCAATTTGTATTCTGCAACTCGTTTAAAACAAAATTTTACGAAGTAAATAAAGAATTCAATAAATTGAAGATTCTCCTTTTAATTAAATTTTTTTTAGCTTCACGCTTTATCCCGCACATGGCAGGGTAGGCAGAGGGAACTGCAGGGACCGTGGGAACCTAGAACCTCCTCGAAAAGGTGGAAAGCGAAGAACGGAGTGTCTTTACACTAGGTTCTTACGATTCCTGCGGTTCCCTCTGCCTGCCCTAAATAAAAAATAAATAAATAAAAGAAATATAAATAAGAAATAAATGAGGGAAAAAGCGAGAAGCTATAAGAAAAAACTAGACATGGTAGATCTTTTTCTAGTAATATATACGAAATTAATCCTGGTAAAGAGTTTCAATTAAACTATAAAGATATATTTTGTTACAAATTACAAAAGACGGTCAAAATAGAAATGTGAGTAAAGCATTGATATTAAAGCCTCTAAACCCTCACATAGTATTATCTGTAACTACATTTGATTGAAGTTGAAAGCCTTACTCAATTTTATATCGCACCCGGGTAATATTTAAGCCGTCCGTGTCCGCAACAAAGTGAACATAAAACTGCATTGAGATGGTTCGTTGAATAATGCATGTGGTGGAGACGAATACGATACGAATGAAAAATTTGAATATTGGCTATTTTCTACCTGACTTCCTTTTGCATTAGATAATCCCACTTTCGTACTATTTACGTATGACATAGATATCGGCGTCGATTATTATAATATTTTGTAAATTACCCTTAAATTTCATCATAATTTAACTTTTTAGCTATTATTACTAATATTTATTTTCTGCGCTATGCTATTTATAGGTATAAAGTGGCCATAGAGAAATCTGCATCTCTTTGCTCTGGAAAGTGACTCACGCTATTTGCTTGACCGTCCTCTAGTAACTGCAAAGTGTGTTACTAGATTTTAATATACACCAATGAATCTTTACTTTTATTCAATTATAATTAATTATAAATTAATAATTATTTATATTTGTAGTTCAAATATCTGCTAAAATATAATTAAAAATATAATTTTTGTTTTGATATCTTTTAAACGGAAGGAACTCACTCGAAGAAGATGGATTTTTCTATTTCCATTTTCTTCGCTCTGGAAACTAGGCTAAGCCCGGCGTTGTTTTCCGCCACTCAGTACGCAATGCCTCGAAAAAGGCGGAAAACGGGGACTGAGAAAGCAGGGATTAAGCAACAGAGTGTCTTAACACTAGGTTCCCACGGTTCCTGCAGTTCCCTCTGCCTACCCTGTCGTATGCGGGATAAAGTGTGAAGCTAAAAAAAAGTAAAAACGTTTCTTGATATAGGCATGTCATAGATATATACATCTTGTGCCTTCGTTCCGATTTTTTGATATTTTGTTGTTACTTTAAGAAAAAAATAGATTAAATAACATTTTTTTTAATATAACTACATATACATAATTATCACGCTTTTGTCCGCAAAGTAATTTCCCACTTCGCCGTTGGTCTAACTTTAGTGTTGTTGTTGTCACTATGACTGTCCATACGTGTAGTTAGTCTACCTTTCTTTTCTCTTGAGGATAATATGTGTATTATAATAAACATTAACAAACTTCCTTCGTTCGGTCTCTTTTATTAGAAATTTTATATAATTAACAAGATTCCAATGAAAATTGTTATTTCATAAAAAATAAACGTCAAATTAAGTGTCCTACTTGATTAGTTACTATACTTTCATCTACTTAAAGCTTTAATATTCATTATATTCAAAATTTATTTATGTTAATGTTTTTATAGTAATTTAAAATTTTTCTTTGTTTAAGGGAGAGATAATTATGATTTAAAAAATTTGAGTCTAGTAGGACTTAAAACCACGCTTGAAAGTCTTTGATTCCAACCAAGTATTTAAGCAATTTTATTATAATTAAATCTATTATTCGTATATTTTTTTTTTACTTTTACTGATAATTCTGTTTATTCGGCATTCTTTGTAATTAAATTAATATTTTGTTGATTTTGTTTGCATATTGTGTTAAAAATTGTTAACACGAAACACCACAAATCGATACAATCAGGCCATGAGAAATTCCATGATAATTTACAGAGTATAAAAGAATATATGTTTAAAAAAAATATAAAAATAATATTAGAAAAATAAAAAAGAATATTATTTTTCAGTCATATATAAGATTAATTTTTTTTTAAAAATTATATAGTATTATGGTGTTCATTTAATTGAGGACCGTCGTGGCGCAGAGGCGTAAGCGTCTGCCTGTAAACGCGACGGTTACTGGGTTCGATCCCCAGTCGGAGAAGATGGATTTTTCTATTTCCATTTTCTTCGCTCTGGCAAACTAGGCAAAGCGCGGCGTTGAGTTCCGCCACTCAACACGCAATGCCTCAAAAACGGCGGAAAGCGGGGACGGAGAAAGAAGGGGCTAAGCAACGGAGTGTCTTAACACTAGATTCCCTCGGTCCCTGCAGTTCCCTCTGCCTACCCTGCCTTGTGCGGGATAAAGCGTGAAGCTAAAAAAAAAAAAAAAAAAAAATTAATGTAATAATCGTTGATTCGAATACTTGTATTATTACAAACTGCAATTCTTTGTGACTTTTTTATGTAAAAAGTGATATTTGATGTCGCCAGCACGCAACGCAAAATATTTTAGTTAAGGCAAAACTGTGATTTTTGTAATTTAAATTTGAAAATGTTTATATAAGCTATTTTTTCGTTCTATATAAAAACATTGAATTAAGTTAAATTATAATGTAAAACCTTACTAAAGTATAATTTTACAAGTAATTTTCAATCGTTAAATGAATATAAAGTCCCACCTACCAGATCGGAATATATTTCCGCTGAAAATAAAAACTTTACAGTTACTCTAGTCAGTATCTAAATTACGATTTTTTTATTAATATTAAAATATTGTATTATCAATTTTAACACCCAATTTTTATACCGTTACATATTCCTATATATATTTATAGCTTTGCTTAGAAGTTTATGAATATTATTTTATCTGGGCGGCAGATCACAAACTCAAAAACAAAATATGTCATGGCAAAAAACTAAAATTCAAATGCAGAAAGTGCTACTAATGCGTGTATCCAATAATAATAATTGCTAAAAGAAGAATCAAGTTATTAATAAAGATTACTTATTAACAAAATCGACTTTTATGTTTGATGAATACCTAAAATTAGTAACTTAAAAACAGAACTTTAAAACAGTTATTTATATTCAAACATTCAAATGGACGTAATGGAATTTAAAGACCGTTATTCATATTCAAATTACCAACTTTTATTGCTATGGAAACTATTCAGCCTATTTGTGAAAATGTTTTACGTCCTTTTATTTTGATAACTAAGAATAATTTCATATTACAGAGGAAAAGGTATAGATTTAATAATAAAATATACGGGATTCGGATATTCTTTTAATTATTTAATTGTTCTACATATATTTTAACTAATATTCCGCTGACTTCGAAAGTTGATCTAGAAATAATTTCTAACAGTTACCCAGTAGTAAACGATACAAAAGTAATATACTTTTTGATCTTGCTTCTACTGCAAATAAATTTAGATATAATTCTCAGAAGTAAGAGCCTGAGGTATAAATTATTATAGTTCGTAGTAGTAATATACTTTAAAATTGTGCTTTTTAGTGATATTTGCTTCTTTTGGTTTATTACGATATATCATAACTCATGTAAAACATTGACTAAGGTTATAGATGTTTAGATTCATAGATTTTGTCGTTTTACTAAACTAAAATGTAGGTTTATATTTAGATATCGATACTACATCAATAGCTGAACCATAACGTCGTTATGGCTCAGTAGAAAAAAAATCACCTCAGTAAGTCAAGTAGCGACATTCAACGTTACCCTTCTCTAAATTTCAAAAATGTCATTTTTATCACTGTTTACTGTTGATGCAAATTCGTTTTTCACTCACTTATTTTTTATCGCTTTAAAATAAAATTTAGTTCAAGCAATACACCCTTAGCTTTACTTAACAAGAAATCATCCGTATAACACACTAAGCATATAAATTCAGTAATTTATAAAGGGTCACATTATATTTTCTGTGTCCACAAAAGTGACAGACACATAGTTAAAATGTGAATGATGGATGGTGTGAAAGATGTTTTCTTCCATAAAAGTAGAATTAATACATATTTAAATATAATTACATGTAAAACTTCCATTTTCCGATATACAACAATATAGATTATATAACTATTATTAATAAATTTGCGTTTCTTGCAGAACAAGTAATGTATACTCATACATATTAAGCTAAAACTGGTGCAAACAGACATACTGATAGACTGACAATGGTAATAGACAATGGTAATTAATTATTAATCAATGATAATGGTAATGGTAAAAGCTTTAGTAATAAAGTTCCTGATTTACCTTTTCAGTACGAAACTTCACAAAACGAAGAAAATATCACGTTTTAGTATTCATACTATCTCATAAACGCTACGTTATTCAGAGCGACATATCTCTATTGAATCACCCATGGCTCGTATTCGATTAGAGTCTTACACGCCAGGTATTTTGACGTGATCTATGCTACCCTTTTCAGCGACTAAGAATTCGGGATCTATTAAGATGGAATTTGTGATACTTGTGGGACGTGTCCAACTGACACGAATGAGCAACTTTAGGAGAAGCAGGTACCTGCTGTTAAGTTTCTTGCTTTTATTCAATTTATTTTTTAATATATAAATTGTATGTGGTGTTTTAGGCTCAAGTTTTTGTAAGTAAATATTGTCTTAACAGAATGTTCTCATAAGTGCCCGGTTTAACTTTTAATTTCGACATTATTATTATAACCTATACTGTTGCTCAGTAAATCAAGTATCTAAAATGAAAACGATTGAAAAAAATAAAAAGAAATTTTAGATTTTATATAAATAAAGAATACATTACTGGATTCCATGATAAAACCATATTGACTTTAATCGAATCAAATCTTTTAAAAATATATACATAGTTTAAGACATATTAATGTAAATGCAGAGAATAGTTTTACACGATAAGTTATTTAGCTACATAAATAAGAATGCTTTTATTTTGTTTTGCTTGGCATCAGCAATTCCCTTGTGAGTTTTAGCAAGCTCAGCTTACTGCAAGCTACTGCATATATGGAATTTGTTATTTCACTTGGAGATTTTGTAAAACGTTTCTTATCCCACCTTTTAATTAATTTAAATTATATGTACAGATACTTTTTATTATCTTATAAAAATGTAATATAATATAATATAATGGAATATTTTACTAAGTTCATCTGAATTAATTCAATGATGCTTCACTTGAATTATATTTGTACCGCTTTTATGGGATGGCATTGTTTTTGCGCGGCGTTAAGTTCCGCTGCCCAAGACAAAACTCTCTTGGGTTCGGTCCGTAAAGATATTTATATACAAAATAAGATCGTTGCCTTACTCTAGAAGAGCTAGCTAAACAGACTACGTATCGTATATAAAATATTCTAAACTTTGCTCTTAATTCACTTTTGACCCAACGTTCGTTATTTATATATTATGCCAAAAGTTTTGAAGATATTGTTTAATATGAAAGTATTTTACAATTATTACAAATAGAAAGAAATACCATTATCAATATTAAAATATTCTTGTAATATATGTTTTAAAGTACCTTTAAAAGGTTTTTAATACAGTTATATACTTACTGCTTATACACTAACGGCCTTATTCAATAAAAAGTCTTATAGAACGTTTTAAGTATACTTTAGTTAACACGCTCTTTAGGCTTATAGAACGTTCGATAAATGTTTGTATTCATAAACGCTCTATAAGCCTTCTATAACTAAAGTGTCACTAATTTGATTATATATTACGTTCACAATGTTGCCACTATACTGAAGTCGGTCGACTTGTTGCCGAAAATACTAGTAAATCCACAGATGGTAAGTGGCAAACGCATTGACATAGTATGACCACAGATAATATTACGTACAAAAATATATTATTGGATCTGGATTGACATTTACCGGCTTCATTTACGTCGTTGTTATCACAAAAACACGAATGTTTATTTTATTTTAGTTTATAAACTTACTTAATTTTTAAAAAAATAAGTCAAAAGAAGTAAAACGACAAAGAATTGAAAATTGTTTAGACGTGGACAAGTATTACCTATGTTCTGTGCACCTTTCTTATGTAGAATTTATTATTAATAAACTTGTTAATAACTAAATATAGTTAATAAATATCGAACAAAATGTCAATTGTTATATTGTTTTGTTTACGAAACTGAAATTGACACTCTTGATGACAAGCGACTCGACGACGTCATATCAATATGAGTATTAGTATGAGCTATAATCAACTGTTATATGAATCGGCCATCTTTGGACGTTAAAACACTCTTATAGTAGGGTTCTCGGTTCTATAACTTTATGATAGGTTTATAGAACTAATTGGCACTAAAATGCTGTTATGAATAACGTTTTTTGACAACTGTACTATATCGAGTCTTTAAGCGTGCTATAACTTTTTATGAATAAGGCCGTAAGTATCTTTAAACAACATTTATTTAGATTTATTTCATTTATTTTTTAGAGACATTCCAGTACTTTGTCGTTGTTGTCGTTATTTAAAACATAAATGTGAAAATAAGAGTATATGCTCTTGTAATTAAATCTTGTGATTATGTTTTGTTGCCTAATTTTGTTGTTAATTAAAGTACTTTTATTTGTTTTCAGTATTTAACATTCGCCTAAATTTGACACAAGTCGCCTTTGAATTAAAAAAGTAAAAGACATTCTTACTTAAATGCTTAATTAATTTATGAAGGGAAAATTAATTTACGCCTATGTGCAAAGAGTCAACGTGCAGGATTTAATAATTGAATGAAAAATTATACCTTTGGAACGTATATATTTAAAAAATGTATATAAATTACAAAAGGAAAATCGATAATCTTCTTCAAATTACTGAATAATGTAATCCTATAATAAAAAGAAAAAGCGGAAGTCCTTATTTATAGACGATGAGAAGGTGATATAAAAGAAAACATCTGGTATACACTGCCTGCCAAAAGCAAGGGATGTGAAAGAATAGAAAAGGATGGAGGAGGCCTATGCTGGAAAGTAGACGAACAGATATTAGTAATCAGATATGGTCATACAATTGCAAACATTCTTCAGTTTTCTGTTTTCTACTGATTAAAGATACAAGCTAAGTAGTGATATTCAATCGTGAAATAAAGGAATTTAGTAAAAGCCTTGTCAAAATACGTTAGTTATCGGTAGTGTTTTTCATAAAAAAAAATGAATTTATTAAATATTTGTCCTAAATTGAAAATTAATGACGGTAGTACTCCAAGCGCTAGCTGTGAGTCGATCTACACTTAAGGCTGTAAGTTGGTGTTATCTGATACCATTTTACCTATTTGCAATCTCAATTTTTTTACACAGGAAAAGATTTACATACCCAAATATATTTACAAGATCTCATTAATTCTACAAAGAATGTTTGTAATTAAAATTCTCGGATTCGCAGTGAAAAATAATACCTTACTTAATTAATTGAATCCTAAACGAAATCAATAATTGCGAATCACTTTGTAATACAAGTTGAAGAATGAAAACCTTTGCATTGAGAGTAAATAAATCGAGAACCCACATTTAAACTCCGGAAATAATCAAACATTTAATTTGATGCTTCAAATAAACGATAATAAACGGTGAAGACGACTAATGACTTTGGAAGTAATTGGGAAAGTTTATTTATTATCAATTTTATTTAAAATGTACAAAAGTATGGCAATAACAATTTATATTGCTTTATTCAATTAATAAAAACACAACTCAAGCTGAGAGGTGTTAAAGTTATACTTTACTCGAAGGTTTTATTTTCATACTTAATTCTATTACTCTATCTGCTGTGTTTATCCTTCCAATTTTTAACAAAGAAATTTAGTGACAAGTAGAGCCTATATTAGGCTCTACTTCGAGGTCACGTTCAGGTAAAAAAATTTTAGTCCAATGCAATTTTTAAATAGGTAAAAATCGAAGATGATCTAAAACACGTGTATGCAAAGCTTGTATAGAATTCCACAATTTGTCACACAAACTCTATTGTATCCTACTATAGTGACATTCTGGATAAACAGCAATAAATACTCTCATATATAAATATAATAATCCTGAGATAATCCTAATGTTTCAAATGAGACCAAAAGTTCTGCTCCGAAACGTATTAAGAAGTAATCCCCAAAACAAGGTTCTACGACTTTTATATGCGATCTATATTAATGCTAGTCGAGTGAAGATTTTATTGGTATCGTTTTATAGGGTATTATTATTAGCGTAACGGTTTTTTCCACGTGTAACGATATAGGCACTATACAAAATAAAATACAAATATCTGTAATTATTTACTTACCCAATCATTCTTTCTGTTTTATTACTTTTAATACAGCTACTTTGTTACTAAATATACAACGTCTTGTGCTATACTCTGAAATGGACTAAAAGCGAGTGAATACCTTTTCACTACTTTTCACTAAATCTAGTGATAAGATGTTCCGCTACTTTTATTTCATTTCAACAAGTTCATAGAGAGCCGAGGGAACTGCAGGAACAATAGGAATCTATTGATAAGACAGTCCATTGCTTGTCCCTGCTTTCTCCGTCCCCGCTTTCCATATTTTTCGAGGCAATGCATTTAATGCATAAAATAAAAAAAATATCAATATCGTACAGCAATCAAAATATATGAATTTATAATTTCAATTTTGTTTTTCGTTTTTCTCCTCAGTGTGGATTGACATTGAATTATGATAAAATCATTTTACTAACTCCTATTAGTATTAATTTGTATAAAGCATATAATAATTTTGAGTTTGATGAAGTTTAGAGGTCAAAACAATTGTACGGTTTCCAAGAGGCATAGGTTCAATTTGATTTGTAATGCCTTTATAAAATTCATTTATAAAGGAATTTCCGCTAGTTATTTATTAATTGCTATTTTCGAAATTAAAATCAAAATCACAGTTTAACTTAGCAAATGATGTAAATTATTGATTAAAAAGGTATTTATATAAACATCGTCCAGATATGCAATACTGAATGTATTGCATATCTGGACGATGTTTACTAATCGGAAATGCAATCTCCTCTTCAAGTTACGTAAAGCAAACTATTTGATGACTATCTACATCGATCTTAAATATAATTTCGGGTTTTCATATCCATAATACATACATATTGTATTTTATACTACATTTTAGTATTAATAAACAAAACTACCACTGTTTACCATCTTTTGGACCATCACCCTTATTTATATTTGACAATACTAGTTCAGATCCATTAGTAATTTATTCGTTTTGTGATACTTGTGGGACGTGTCCAACTGACACGAATGAGCAACTTTAGGAGAAGCAGGTACCTGCTGTTAAGTTTCTTGCTTTTATTCAATTTATTTTTTAATATATAAATTGTATGTAGTGTTTTAGGCTCAAGTTTTTGTAACAGTTTATTGTAAATAAATATTGTCTTAACAAAATGTTGTCATAAGTGCCCGGTTTAACTTTTAATAATGACATATACTGTTGCTCAGTAAATCAAGTATCTAAAATAAAAACGATTGAAACAAATAAAAAGAAATTTTAGATTTTATATAAATAAAGAATACATTACTGGATTCCATGATAAAACCATATCGACTAATCGAATCAAATTTTTTAAAAATATATACATAGTTTAAGACATATTAATGTAAATGCAGAGAATAGTTTTACACGATAAGTTATTTAGCTACATAAATAAGAATGCTTTTATTTTGTTTTGCTTGCTTTTCACAAAAGCATTGGACATCAGCAATTCCCTTGTGAGTTTTAGCAAGCTCAGCTTACTGCAAGCTACTGCATATATGGAATTTGTTATTTCACTTGGAGATTTTGTAAAACGTTTCTTATCCTACCTTTTTATTAATTTAAATTATATGTACAGATACTTTTTATTATGTTATAAAAATGTAATATAATATAATATAATGGAATATTTTACTAACTTCATCTGAATTAATTCAATGATGCTTCACTTGAATTATATTTGTACCGCTTATATGACGGATGACATTGTTTTGACTTCAAAACTATACTTTTTGCTTGCGGTTTTTAATTACATTTTTTGAGCGGAAATCTTTTTATGTTACTAAAAAGCGCGTTAAGTTCCGCTGCCCAAGACAAAACTCCCTCGGATTCAGTCCGTAAAGATATTTATATATAAAATAAGATCGGTGCATTACTCTAGAAGAGCTAGCTAAACATATCGTATATAAAAACATATATATATATATATATATATATATATATATATATATATATATATATATATATATATATATATATATATATATATATATATATATATATATATATATATATATATATATATATATATATATATATATATATATATGTATATATATATATAGAATATTTTATAAACATATCGTATATAAAATATTCTAAGCCTTGCTCTTAGTTCACTTTGACCCAACGTTCGTTATTTATATATTATGCCAAAAGTTTTGAAAGTATTGTTTAATATGAAAGTTATTTTACAATTATTACAAATAGAAATAAATACCATTATCAATATTAAAATATTCTTGTAATATATGTTTTAAAGTACCTTTAAAAGGTTTTTAATACAGTTATATACTTACTGCTTATACACTAAGTATCTTTAAACAACATTTATTTAGATATTTTTCATTTATTTAGATTTAGATATATTTCATTTATTTTTTAGAGACATTCCAGTACTTTGTCGTTGTTGTCGTTATTTAAAACATAAATTTAAAAATAAGAGTATATGCTCTTGTAATTAAATCTTGTGATTATGTTTTGTTACCTAATTTTGTTGTTATTTAAAGTACTTTTTTTTGTTTTCAGTAATTAGCATTCACCTAAATTTGACACAAGTCGCCTTTGAATTAAAAAAGTAAAAGACATTCTTACTTAAATGCTTAATTAATTTATGAAGGGAAAATTAATTTACGCCTATGTGCAAAGAGTCAACGTGCAGGATTTAATAATTGAATGAAAAATTATACCTTTGGAACGTATATATTTAAAAAATGTATATAAATTACAAAAGGAAAATCGATAATCTTCTTCAAATTACTGAATAATGTAATCCTATAATAAAAAGAAAAAGCGGAAGTCCTTATTTATAGACGATGAGAAGGTGATATAAAAGAAAACATCTGGTATACACTGCCTGCCAAAAGCAAGGGATGTGAAAGAATAGAAAAGGATGGAGGAGGCCTATGCTGGAAAGTAGACGAACAGATATTAGTAATCAGATATGGTCATACAATTGCAAACATTCTTCAGTTTTCTGTTTTCTACTGATTAAAGATACAAGCTAAGTAGTGATATTCAATCGTGAAATAAAGGAATTTAGTAAAAGCCTTGTCAAAATACGTTAGTTATCGGTAGTGTTTTTCATAAAAAAAAATGAATTTATTAAATATTTGTCCTAAATTGAAAATTAATGACGGTAGTACTCCAAGCGCTAGCTGTCGGTCGATCTACACTTAAGGCTGTAAGTTGGTGTTATCTGATACCATTTTACCCATTTGCAATCTCAATTTTTTAACACAGAAAAAGATTTACATACCCAAATATATTTACAAGATCTCATTAATTCTACAAACAATGTTTGTAATTAAAATCCTCGGATTCACAGTGAAAAATAATACCTTACTTAATTAATTGAATCCTAAACGAAATCAATAATTGCGAATCACTTTGTAATACAAGTTGAAGAATGAAAACCTTTGCATTGAGAGTAAATAAATCGAGAACCCATATTTAAACTCCGGAAATAATCAAATATTTAATTTGATGTTTCAAATAAACGATAATAAACGGTGAAAACGACTAATGACTTTGGAAGTAATTGGGAAAGTTTATTTATTATCAATTTTATTTAAAATGTACAAAAGTATGGCAATAACAATTTATATTGCTTTATTCAATTAATAAAAACACAACTCAAGCTGAGAGTTGTTAAAGTTCTGCTTTACTTGAAGGTTTTATTCTCATACTTAAATCTATTACTTTATCTGCTGTGTTTATCCTTTCAATTTTTAACAAAGAAATTTAGTGACAAGTAGAGCCTATATAAGGCTCTACTTCGAGGTCACGTTCAGGTAAAAAAGTTTTCGCCCAATGCAATTTTTAAATACGTAAAAATCGAAGATGATCTAAAACACGTGTATGCAAAGCTCGTATAGAACTCCACAATTTGTCACACAAACTCTATTGTATCCTACTATAGTGACATTCTGGATAAACAGCAATAAACACTCTCATATATAAATATAATAATCCTGAGATAATCCCAATGTTTCAAATGAGACCAAAAGTTCTGCCCCGAAACGTATTAAGAAGTAATCCCCAAAACAAACTTTTTACGATCTTTTATATGCGATCTATATTAATGCTCACTTAGTCAAGTGAAGATTTTATTGGTATCGTTTTATAGGATATTATTATTAGCGTAGCATTTTTTTCGACGTGTAACGATATAGGCACTATACATAATAATAAATGTGGAATAAAAGTGAGTGAATACATTTTCACTACTTTTCACTAAATCTAGTGATATAATATTCCGCTACTCACTTTTATTTCATTTCAACAAGTTCATTTTATTAACTAGATCGTAGAAAAATCCTAGGTATTTAATAAAGTATAAGAAATAAGTATTATAACAAAACAAAGTTTACGAAGTTAAGTGAAACTTCCAGTTGCTCAAATTCCGCACAATGTATCAATTATATGGACATCCTACCCTACATTTTATTGTTTATTTAAATTAATATTTTAGTTACTATAATCTAACTACCAGATATAAAAGAAATAGTTTTTTAGCTTCACGCTTGATCCCGCACATGGCAGGGTAGGCAGAGGGAACTGCAGGAACAGTAGGAATTGTTAGACAGTCCATTGCTTGTCCCTGCTTTCTCCGTCCCCGCTTTCCACCTTTTTCGAGGCAATGCATTTAATGCATAAAATAAAGAAAATATCAATATCGTACAGCAATCAAAATATATAGATTTATAATTTCAATTTTGTATTTTTTCTCTCCTCAGTGTGGATTGACATTGAAATATGATAAAATCACTTTACTAACTCCTATTAGTAGTAATTTGTATAAAGCATATAATAATTTTGAGTTTGATGAAGTTTAGAGGTCAAAACAATTGTACGGTTTCCAAGAGGCATAGGTTCAATTTGATTTGTAATGCCTAAATAAATTTCATATATAAAGGAATTTCGGCTAGTTATTTATTAATAGCTATTTTCGAAATTAAAATCAAAATGAAATCACAGTTTACCTTTGCAAATGATGTAAATTATTGATTAAAAAGGTATTTATATAAACATCGTCCAGATATGCAATACTGAATGTATTGCATATCTGGACGATGTTTACTAATCGGAAATGCAATCTCCTCTTCAAGTTTACGTAAAGCAAACTATTTGATGACTATCTACATCGATCTTAAATATAATTTCGGGTTTTCATATCCATAATACATACATATTGTATTTTATACTACATTTTAGTATTAATAAACAAAACTACCACTGTTTACCATCTTTTGGACCATCACCCTTATTTATATTTGACAATACTAGTTCAGATCCATTAGTAATTTATTCGTTTTATTTTATTTATTTATTTATTGTTCACATTAAATAAATTATCGAATAAATTAAAAACATCTGAAATTATCGCTTCCGTTATCCAAAAAAAAATAAAAAGGAAATACCTTTAATCTTTATGCAATAAAAAAGGTAAAAATTAAATCACATTTAGCTTAAATAATTTATTTAAAAAATATTTACATATATTGAGTTAATATATTTGCTAATATACGATACGATAACCTAATCCTAATTGGTACAAAAATAAATATGTAAGAAAGCTAAATGTATGTATACATATTAAGCAAGACAAAAAAAACGTCTTGTTATATTTGGAAAACATAATAACGTACATTACGAATAGGAAAAAATAATAGTATTAACTTGTCAGATGCTCACTTGGGCAACGTTTTCATAAAAATAAGTTTAATATAAAATTACAGATCATTATTTATTTAATTAATTATGAATCGTTTTTGCAAACTTTTCTCCACAAATTTGCCAATTTCCTAATAAGTCAATTAATAGGCAGCTTTTCGTGAAGCCAATTACGTTTCCCTTCATTAAATTCTGCGGCGGTGTGATCTGTTCCTTCTAGGATCCATTTTGTTGTTAAAAGCCCTTCGACACCGACTGGACCTGCGAATTTTTTTATTTTATTTAATAATATTTCCTGATCTTTCTTGATTCCTTTCTGATCCTTTCCAAAGTAATTAATACAAAAATATACATTAGTAATGAACACTGGAAAGAAAATATTATTATTATTACCTCTTGCATGTATTCTGGCGGTGGAAATTCCAACTTCAGCGCCAAGACCGAATCTAAAGCCGTCGGCAAATCTCGACGACACATTGTGGAATACGCAAGCACTGTCTACTGCACTGAGGAACTGCTTGGCAGTGTTATCTGTAAAGATGAGTATGTATAAGCTTCACGCTTTATCCCGCACATGGCAGGGTAGGCAGAGGGAACTGCAGGAACTATTAGAACCTAGTGTTAAGACACTCCGTTACTTGGTCCCTGCTTACTCCGTCCCCACTTTCCGACGTTTTCGAGGCATTGCGTGTTGAGTGGCGGAACTCAACGCCGCGCTTTGCCTTAGTTGCCAGAGCGAAGAAAATGGAAATAGAAAAATCCATCTTCCCCGACTGGGGATCGAACCCAGAAACCGTCGCGTTAGCCGCGTTACAGGCAGACGTTGCGCCTCTGCGCCACGACGGTATGTATAAAATCGTATTTATTTGTGTTTTATAATGATCTTTGGATATTTTTATTTTTAGTTTAGTTTTTTATATATCATAGGTATTGTATGGTAATATTTATTTACGAGTTTTGCAATATATCGAAAAAAGTAAAAAAGTAAAAGTATTTGTACCATTTTCAGTGACAATGACATCTGTATGTGAGCTTCCAAATTTATGTATATGATCCACAGCGTCCTCCATGTCCTTTACAATCTCAATACAACATTCCAACGACCCATATTCATGTTTCATAGATTTTGCCGGTGGTGGTCCAAAAGTTAGGTAAGTTGCAAGTTTAGGCCCAGCATGTATCTTAACGCCTTCTTGCTTGAGCATATTGCAAATTTCAGTGAACAAAGAACTAGAAATGTGATCTTCATGTAACAATAATGTTTCCATAGCATTACATGCGGCTGGATAGTCACATTTGGCGTCTCGAACTATTTTAAGAGCCTTGACATGATCAGCATCTTTATCTAAATATACGTGACAAATACCTTCAGCGTGACCCAAAACTGGAATGTGTTGAGATTGTTTTTGGATATTTCTGACTAAGTCTGAAGATCCACGTGGAATGATCAAGTCAATGTGTTTTTCCATTGCTAATAAGTCACTTATTTCTTCTCTAGTAGAAACCAAAGATATAGCAGTCTTCAGCACCAACACCCCTTAAAGATTCTTTAACAAGTTCCATTAAAGCTTTATTTGAATAAGCTGCTTCCTTTCCCCCCTTTAAAAGCAAACCATTTGCAGAAGCCATAGCTAACGCAGCCACTTGTGGGAGCGAATCTGGCCTTGACTCAAATATTACCAATAAAACTCCTATAGGAACCGTGACCTGTTGAAGTACTAAGTTCTCTGCTAGTCTCGTCTTTCTTAAAACTCGTCCTACATTTTCATAACTCGAATCAGCTATTTGTTTCAATCCTACCGATAGAGTTTTCAATTTTCCATGACTTAGCGATAGTCTATTCAATAAAGGTTTCTCGACACCGTTTCTAGTAGCTTCATCTAAATCTTTTGCGTTTGCTTCGAGTATTTGATCTTTTTTATCTAACAACAGATCAGCTAAATTGTGAATAGCTGAGGCTCTTTCAACTGGGGATAATTTTTGTAGAAGTCTTCCACCAGAACGAGCTAAAATTAATATTAAAAATGTTAAATACATATTTAGAAAAATATATAAAATGTGTAAGCAGTGATATTTAGAATAAGAATATATAAAATGAATTACGAAACAACCGACGCCAGATACATTAAAGTCTTTATAAATATTTGTGGATATGAGCAATATTTTAAAGTTATATAAAAACTATGTAATGAAAAAATCAACAAAATTTTATGAATGTTCGTTATTATTATTTATTTTATAAGTATAAAGTTTTAAAAATGATGTTGTTAAAAATGAGGCTGTTTTTTAATGTTTTTACTTCAACGTTTATGTTGGCACAATGGAAGAGACTTCACATATATACATAGAGAATTTTAATATGGTTTTAATCAAAAGGATACTTACCATTTTCAGCCATAACATCTACAGAAGCAGATGAAATCGTAGGGCTATCAGTAAAGAATGTACCAACTTTACGTCCGCTTATAATGGTTTTAATAGCTTTCTCCTGCATTCCATTACAAATGACTACACTAACTCCACGTGCCATTGCCCATGTGGCCGCATTAACCTTTGAATCCATTCCTCCAGTACCAACCTAATTTTGATCATTTATAATATTTTTATAAGGTAATAATTAAAATATATATTAATTAAGTAATAAAAAAAATCTACTCACTTTAGATTTCTGACCAAATTGTACTTGATCTTTTTCTTTGGACGTATACGTGTGCATCATGCGGGCACCATCTTCCCAAGGCGGCTTGTTGTATATACCATCTACATCAGACATCATAATGAGGAGATCTGATTGAATTTCGGCAGCTAAAAGAGCTGATAAACTATCATTGTCCTTTATACCAATACCCTAAAAACAACATAAGTTTGATTTAAAAATAATAAAGATAAAGTTCTTGAACGTACATGGATTTTCATTATATTATATCGCATTGTAATTATATGTAGAATATTTAAAATAGCCACTGTAAAAGTTGATAGTAAGTGTTCAGAATCTCAATTCTCCGCATTCCGCGGGATTCCAGGGATTCGGCACTGCGACTGATAAAACTTTACCAGATACTTAATATACTATGTAAAAAATTTAAAATAATTCATTCACCCGTAACTAAAGACACTACTAGCTAACAGATAAGCGCTGAGGGGCAAGAGCTATCCCCACAGCGATTTTGATTTTTTTTTAGCTTCACGGGGAACTGCAGGAACCATAGGAACCAGTGTTAAGACACTCCGTTGCTTAGTCCTTCCTTATCTGTCCCCGCTTTCCACCTTTTTGAGGCCCTCAACAGAAGAAGAGAGAAACTCAACACCGGGCTTTACCTAGTTACCAAAGCGAAGAAAATGGAAATAGAAAAATCCATCTTCCCCGTGTGGGAATCGGACCCACAAACCGTCGCGAAAATAAAAAATATTATATAAATAATTTTCCACCGCCAAAAGGTAAAAAGCTTCAATTTTTTAAACGATTTATTAATTTATAATCACAACTAGCATATACAAACTATATTATAAGTTAGGGAATACTTTAGAGTACATTTCAGTGGCGCATTCGAAATAAAGTGAGTCCATAACGCACGAAAGCTTTACGTCGTAACCATAAAGTTTAATCAACGGCCACTATAACTGCTCATATTTTGGATTTAACGTTGTAACTGTACTATAATTTATACTAGTATTTTTGACATATGCTATATAAAAAATATTTCATGAAATATATCCTAATTTCATAAAAAATCTGTATCTATATTGAAAATTAATATAAAATTGTTACTATAATTTAAAAGATGCTTTCTAAAGTAAATTACCTTCTTCCCAGTTCCTGGAACAACAGTATCATCGTGTATGTACATCGGTGGGCTAACTGCGTCGTTAGTGTTCACGATGGGAACGATGTTAAGTGAGATAAGCTCTGAGAGTGTTGCGAATAGATTTTTCCTTGTTTCTTCATTATAGAAATCTGGTTTTGTTACTAGTACCTGGAAAAATGAAAATTATATATGATGATAAAAATATAAATTCATTAAATAATGTTATGTAATAATAATTGTATAATAATCATATACTTTAATATACACTACTAAAATTACAAAAACAAAACAAATTATTATGTTTGTACCAACTTTTTTTATAGATCATACGTAATATAAACGTTCTTTAATTTTCTATGAATATTGAGGCATTCTGTGTTAATGTCGTTTTTGTAAAGTTCTTGACAAGATAATATTAAAATAGTTTCGGATTGTATAATTTATTAGGGTATCTTGGAGCGCTTGAAATTGTAAAGTCCATTTTTCTTAGGCTTTTTCTGTCGGTGGTAGAAATATATTCCCTCATATCACACATTTTACTTTTCAGAAAAAAAAATGGAAATATCTCACATACCTATACAACAGTAAATTGTGTCTATAAAATTCTAAATTATCGTCTAGACCGATCAGAAAATGTCACAGATGACTTAAAAAAAAAACAAACACAAATTTAGACAGTTCAGTATTAGTGCTTGAGTGATTAAGAATCATAAGCTCCTGATACTATTCACACGTTCCTTCTGAGGATATCTATATAACGCTATGGTATTGGTATTGGTATTGGTATTAGTATTGATAGTGGTATTAGTATTAGTATTGGTATTTGTATTGATGTTGGTTTTGATATTGATATTGGTATAGATATTGGTATTGATACGGCAGGCTGATTTCTGCAACTCGACGACTGAGCGCCTATTTTGCGTTGGTGAGAGGGATAGTAATCATGTCATCCCAAGTCCGTAAGATATCCCAGCAAGTAATAGGACTAACACGTAGCATCTTTTACTCTCAGGACTGTCGTAGCTCTCTTCGGACAGTGAAGATAAAAAAGCTATTACTTTCAGGTCGTTAAACTAATTGGACTTTATGTGAGAAATGTCGATGTCGATATTGATATAAACTCTAGTTATTAGATATTTTCTTCTGTGATAGACGATGAAGCATGTCGTAGCCATGTACTCAAAATCCAAAATTAAACTTCTAATAAATAGAATTTGTTGAAGAAAAAGTGTTGATTTTTGTCGTATTTATAAGTCAATAATATCTAATGATATGTATAATATTTTTATAATAATATTTAATTATTTGTATTTTATAATATATACATGTATTTACTAAATTTTTCTGAAACGTTTATTTTTTTATATAATGTTTTGTAAAAGTTTTGTTTTTATAAAAAGTTGAACATTATATTTAATAATGTTTTTTAACTTTACACTTTATCCCGTATATTGCAGGGTAGGCAGAGGGAACTGCAAGAACCATGTGAACCTAGTGTTAAGACACTCCGTTGCTTAGTCCCTGCTTTCTTCGTCGCGCCCCTGCGCCACGATGGTCCTCATTATTTATAAATATATAGATAATTTTTATTGATGTTGATGGTCTATCTTATTTTGCTATATTGCAATAAAAAATATTAATTACAAATATATTAAGCAAAATACATATTGTTTGAAAGTAAATATAATGTAACACAGGACCGTCGTGGTGCAGAGGCATAAGCGTCAGCCTGTAACGCGACAGTTCGATCCCCTGTCGGGGAAGATGAATTTTTCTATTTCCATTTTCTTCGCTCTGGTAAACTAGGCAAAGCGCAGCGTTGAGTTGCCCCACTCAACACGCAATACCTCGAAAAAGGCGGAAAACGGGGACGGAGAAAGCAGAGACTAAGCAAAGGAGTGTCTTAACACTAGGTTCCCACGGTCCCTGCAGTTCCCTCTGCCTACCCTGCCATGTACGGGATAAAGCGTGAAGCTAATAAAAAAAAAAATTGTAAATAATCGTCATCATTACATAACTAAATCAAAATGATAAAAATGTATTATAGAATATTAAGAAGGTACTACCTGAGCAATTTTCACATTGTACTGCGAGAACATGGCGTCATACATAGACATAAGTTCAGATTGTCCGACCGCAGCTGCCGCACGCGGGTCTAAAATGCTGCCAGCGTCCTGAAACAAAATTTACATAACGAAATAGAAGTGGACACGAAACAACATATTACGGACATTGAAACATTTCCGATGGGCATATACAACAGATGTTCGATTTATTATATACATACAGGCTTTATCTCCAGCGGGGTAGTCAGAAAAAAGTTATTTTTATACTCTTGAGTAAAAGCTACGTAGTTAGGCAGATTTGTGTAAATAAAATTTTAAATTAGTAAATTAGATGCTCTTTATATTTATTTATTACATAATAATAAAAAGTTTTAAAGTGTCTTGTTAGTTTGTAATTACATAAACGTACGTACTTTAAAATTTCATATTCACTAATTATGAACTTAGTATAATATACAGTTTCACATTCATACATTTAAAATTTTGCTTAAATAAATACGCCTTACACTTTTTTTCCTGCAGATAACTATATAGTTAGGCAACCTAGTGTTATGATACTCTATTCCTATTTGCCGCCCAATTTACGTTATATTAAATGTTGAGTTGTCAAGCTCGCCGCCTAAAATACTTACGTTAATAAATAGATGCATCTAAAACCATAAAAATGTGAAGCTTTTACATATCACATACATTTAAGTACTAAAATATTTAAGTACAAATGATCTGTTAATATTTTATCATTTGTAAGTACATGGTAGAGTAAGTACATAATAATACATATTGTTTTTATTTATTTAACTAATATAAAATGTTTATTATAAGGCACGTAATATTTTTTTATATTATTTTGACACATACTTCTCTTGTATGATCACTCGGTGACAATGTCTCTCTCATTGACATCGACATCAGCAATTCCTGTGTCAGCTTTTGTCGTCCAAATGCTACAGCTCCACTGGTAACCATAATACATTCTCGCCCTTCATGATGACATTCTGCTACCTATTAAAAAAATGTTACCACATATATATATATATTGCAGGGTAGAGAGAACCATCTTTTATCGTGCCTATATTTCGAGAATTTTCGATCTGGAACTTATTAACTATTTTTGAGCATGGAAATGTTACTGCGCCACGATATGCTAAATTTTTTTTATTTTTTTTTTTATTTTTCAGCCGCATTATGCAACTAGGACTGCCTAATGTATAGCTTATTAGTTAGTACCTCACTTCGTACTAAATATGATGACAACACTTTGTCCACAGCGCCTCATATACATTCTATGTATTGCACTATAAAGGCTAATTCGAAGTAATAACAGTATATAATCGTCTGTTTAAGTTAATGTTGCTCGCGAACTATCAAAATTGTCATTGTCATTCTGATTGCCTAGTGCTACGTATTTAGGGCTTATAGAGCTTGCATACTATTCCATAAACGTTAATTATCACCAATCGGGTTAATAAAGCGAAAGGAAATATTAACTAAAATTGAAATGAGTTAACGTACATGTTACGATAACATGTTAACGTTACATATAGTTAACTAATATATCGTTATCTATATAGGTAAGCTGTTTACCTGTTATTTATAATTACCTGTTCTATTATAGATGCCAATCGTCCCAAAGCCAAGCCGTTGCCGTCTTCCCTAGTAATGACCGCGCTACCAAGCTTAACGACCAGCCTTCGTGCATACTTCAGTTGAGATCTGTCTGTGAATGTTTGCTGTTTACGTTCTGCACTTACAATATTTCGTTTGTCCACATTAAGACCCTGTACAAGAAAAAATATTCGATAGATAAAACAGCGTTAACCAATAAATAGCATTACGCTTTATCCCGCATATGACAGGGTAGGCAGAGGGAACTGCAGGAACCAAAGGAACTTAGTGTCAAGACACTTCGTTACTTAGTCCCTGCTTTCTCCGTCCCTACTTATTTATATAATTTATTTATGAATGTATTATTAATATTGCAATATTGTAAAGTTGTGGTAATTAATACTTTTGATCTAGAGCTTTGATTAATTTTGTTATAACGAATTGAAGCAGGAAGTAATGGGGGAAATTAATTGCGTATTTGAATAACATTAAGAACTTTCATTAGCGAACACTCAGGTAAAACGGACTATCCCTTTTGAAAGAGATCTGAAATTAATTCATTCATTGTAATTGCAAAGTACTAGGGCCGTGAGATCACCAGCAGCTGTGAAGGGATTGGAAATGCGAATAATCTCTTAAAATACTCAGTTTTGCTCGATACATTGAAAACATACGTAAATATATACTATTATTTCTTTGTGACTTTTTAATATTTTCCCTTGATTTTTCATGTCCTTTTAATCGGATCCGGTCAAAAGTACATAAAAGTCAAAGAAAAAATAAATAGTTTAATTAACGCTAATTATAACTTTTGACACAACAACCTCCATCTAAAATAACGTGATGAGTTGTCTTAAAATAAAAAATTAAAAGAATGTGTTCGAATACCCTCCCGTTTCTTTATTAAATCTGTGTCTTTTCATATTTAATATGAAATTATACTTATCTGTTCGAATAAAATGTATTTATGTTGCTTCAAATAGGCTGAATAGTTTTCATTATAATAAAAGTAAATAACTAAAATAATTAGAACTTTTTTACGAATAACTAACAAATTTAGAAACTATTTTAATAACTACATACAATAATTGTTTTTAAAAATTTAATTAATCATATCTAGAACTAAATTACGTTACTGTTACCATCTTAAAATAATTTCTTAGTATTCATTAAACATGAAAATCGGTCTTGACAATTATTTACAAATGACCTTTATCAATACGTGCTTACACATTGGAGATTGGCCGCATAGTTTTAGATTTTCGATTAATTTCTAGTGGTAAAAGTGGTCTTAACGTCCATATCAATATTTATTCTAAGAGTAAGAGAAAACTTTAAACTTAAAGTTAATGATTACCAACTAAATTTTGTATCAAAGTTCAATTTCGTGAATTATTCTGCTTTAATGGTAGCTTTACTACAATTGTGTTGTGATTTTAGTACTACAAAGAGTTTGGCTTCTTTGAGTATTTAAGTCATTACAAAATTTTATTCATAAAAAGTTATATATTAGAAATACACCGGTACTAATGAGCATTTCTTTTTCTTTGGAAATTAGGCAAGCGCGGCGTAGAGTTCTATCACTCAACACGTAAAGCCTCGACAGGCAGAAACCAGGAAAGGGGGCGTCTTAAAACTAAGTTCTCTTACCTGTGCTTTCCTCTACCTGCCCAGCTATACGAGATAAAGCGTGAAGCCAATAAAAAAATGGTCGGGAATATTGTTATGATTAACATAACAATATTCCCGACTAACACTATTTCGAAATGCAGTTTTGATGAAAAGTGCCGACCAATGCCTAATCAATGAATCATTAACTATCTAATACGATTGATAACAAAGTCAAGGTTATTTACGCATATAGTATATTGATATGACACTGCAAACGCATCACGCGGACATATCGTGCTAGTGCAATTAATATAATTGGACCTTGTGTCCCGACCACATCGTAATATTATTCCTATGCATATAATAATGGACGCTTGTAAATATATTTGTATATATATCTTTGCCGCTTCCGTATCATAAATAAACTGTATCTAATACTAACTAGTTTTGAAAGACGAAGTTAATTGGAAACAATTACTAGTGCGCCAAAAACCTAAGATTTTCAAATGATCTTACGAAAATTCAGTTACATTGAAAAAAAAAATTATAGCACCACCGACTGTGAGTTTCTTACACACATATTAGAATTATAATGCTTGAAAGAAATGTAAATAATAAATAATATTCTATAATTATATCGATAATTAGTAATAAGGTCATTTCAACAATAATTCTTTGAATAATAATTCCAGAGTTATAAATGGCCTATAAAATCTCTTCTATTGTTCTATAAAAGTTCCATGAAAAATAGTTAGCAGAATGTTTTGTTATATGAATCAAATTCTTTTTCCATTTAAATAACCTCGAAATAGCTCCATACACCTAACAATTGTTTTTAAGCACAAATAGATTGTTGAATTTTATTTTATTGTATCCACTAGCGATCCACTAGCGGCTGCGCCTGTTAAGTCATTTATATTCTTTGTTTTTTTCACAAAAATATAACTTTAGGATTAATATTGTATTGTTAAAAAATCGGTTAGTAAATACCCAATACCCATAATTTTATAGTAATTTTTAATAGTAAAAACATGTTGTTCTTGGTTATACTTAGAAAATAAACCTATACTCGTACCATCGCAGGCTTCTTTGTCTCAAATTCAAAAGGTATTGGCAGCGCCACCATGTAAAGCTACCGATCGACTTAATTTTTCCGACACGTTGAATTACTGTCGTCGTAATATCATCACTTTGCATAAAATCCAAATTGATTTTAGAGTAAAACCGTCCGCAGGGATCATTCTCTCAGATGTTAAAAACTGTACGAAAATGCGTCTGGTGTCTACAAGTTTATCGAGAACAAACAGACAGACGCGACAGGAGAACTTCGTACTAATAAGGAAAAATATATAAATTACGTTTATTACTATTAAATACATCAAAATGGAGAAGTATATATATTAAAAGTAAATATTTTAAATATATTAAAAACTATTTTTGTACTTTACATATTTACATTTTATATGCAGGTACATAATTGATTTTTGCATATTGTGAAACGTAGAAATTCGTCGTTTATTATACTATCGATCTCATTATTGATGGCTGCAAACGAACAAGTGTACGGTCATTCGTCTCGGAACATTTGAGCGGTATTTCACAATTTAACTTGCATTCGCATAATTTATATTTAATTATATTTTATAGTATTTAGTTACTCTATTAGTATTATAATTTTATTTCCATAGTAAAATAAATTTGAGTTCTTATATATGATAATTATATAATAATTTAACAGGTACAGAAGATTCTTATATATGATAATTATATAATAATTTAACAGGTACAGACGAGTCATTAAATAAAAATCATAAAGTTCATAACAAAAACAAGTGTGCATTATTACTTGGTTTTTAGACTGAAACAAATTTTAAAAGATTGCTTGCGTCAAAAGTTTTAGTGTTTTTATATTTTTTTTTACATATTTTACAAAATTGAGAAATATTGTCGAGATAGAACACTGTTAAAATGCCCGGATCTCCTCTTCTCACCCAATAATAATTTCCCGAAATATCCATGTCTTGTTTTAGCCATAGAGGGACGTAATTCAATCTTATTTTGTTCAAATTTTTTTTTTATTTATTATGAATTGGCATCAACCCGATTAGGTATTTACTGTTATAATTTTATGCTATTACCCTAAATGGGCATATTACCCATTACATTTTGAAGGTTTAGATTTGTTATAAAAAGGAAAAGGTTCTTTTTTAATTTTTTTAAACATTATAAATAATAGTATTAAGGCAAAGCGCGGCGTTGAGTTTCGCCACTCAACACGCAATGCCTCGAAAAAGGCGGAAAGCGGGGACGGATAAAAGCAGAGACTAAAGCAACGGAGTGTCTTAACACTAGGTTCATATGGTTCCTGCAGTTCCCTCTGCCTACCCTGCCATATAGCGTGAAGCTAAAAAAAATTGTATTATTATATATAAGGATTAAAACAAGTAAAAGTATTTTTATAGAATGCGAAACCTAAGATGAAATCTGGATAAACTAGAACTACCTAGAATCTTTGAGAAACAAATAAAAATAATCGGACTTGCTGTCAAATCAACATTAATCCATAAAGAATCCTTGTTATAGATGATATAAAACATTTACTACTAACATCAGTGCTTGAGCGAGCATTTTCTTCCATTTTATGGCTTTTTTATTGTGGTTAGGATTCTATGTTATACAAGAATAAAACATGAAGAAGCTTAACTTCAAGTGTTTTATTTTTGTTATTCTGTTTCTATTGTAGGAATATGAAATTCGTCTTAGTTTTATAGCTTTACGCTATATTCTGCATGTAGCGAGGTAGGCAGAGGAAACGAGGTAGGCAGAGGAAACCGCAGGAACAATGGGAACCGTTTTTCGCTTTCCGCCTTTTCGAGGCTTTGCGTATTGAATGGCGGAATTATATGCAGCCAGAGAGAAAAAGTAAAAAATTAAAAAATCCATTTCCCCGAATGGGAATCGAATTCACAAACCGTCACTTTTATAGGCAGACGCTACGCATCTTCGCCACGACGGTCCTGACACATGAAATTGGACACAGTTTAAAAAGATAAAAAAAATATATGAAATTCGACTTATTTTTTAATCTTTTGATAATCATTCAATACCATTTTTTATAATACAATTGTAATAGTTATAGAAAAGATGAAATGTTTAAAGAAAACTGTATAAAATATATGAAAAATTAGAGTAATTAGAATGATATTTATTACCATACGGTTATTTTAATATTAATATATACATAACATAACGCGAAGGTTTCTAGGTTCGATTCCCAGTCGGGGAAGATGGATTTTTCTATTTCCATTTTTTTCGCTCTGGCAACTAAGGTAAAGCGCGGCGGTGAGTTCCGCCACTCAACACGCAATTCCTCTACAACGGCAGAAAGCGGGGACGGAGTAAGCAGGGACTAAGTAACGGTTCGTGTGTGTGAATATAGGATGAGGATAAAGCGTGAAGCTCAATATATATATATATATATATATATATGTATATATATATATATATATATATATATATATATATATATATATATATATATATATATATATATATATATATATATATATATATATATATATATATATCACTAGGTTTACGGGGCGCGTCAATTTGACGCATGTTGAATTTTGTAAGAGAAATTACAGAAATCGTTTGCATTTTCATTTTTTTTCTTGTAATGACTTTTATTCATTGATCAAGGGAAATATATATTGCAGTCTATTTTCTTTAAAAGTTTTGAAATTTCGAACTTCTCTATGTGGTATACCTATCTCAACGATATGCGTCAATTTGACGCGCTCGCAATATAGACACAAAAAATTGAGTAAACACGCAAAGCCACACTAAATGTAAATAGGAATGTACCAACAATACTTCTATCCTTTACCTACGTTATACGATATTGTCATTTCAAATAAAACAAGTGATAAACAAATGTTGAAAAGCAACTATAGAACGCAACTATAGAAAGAACGAAACGCAGAATATAAATTGAGTGCCAATAGATTTTCTAGTTTTCTGTAGCTTAGTTCAAGTGTCGAATATTATTTTAGACCTTAATTTTATACTTTTTGAGAAATAGCCCTTTTTTATCTAAATATGTCTAGAAGAGGAGATAAAATTTTGCATAAGATAGTCAGTATTAGTGAGGAGTGTTCCGGCTCTGAAGAGGATATTGATTTTATTCAAAACGAGGATGAGATCGAGATTTTGGAATCTGATGAAAGTATGCAAGCAAAGGAATCATCAGACAGTGAAGAAGAAAACCTTCAAAAACTAAGTTCTCGCAGAAAAAGAATGCGTATCCTATCTGATGCTGAATCTGAGAATGAAGCTAGTATTACGGAAACTTCCCAAAATTTAGAAGAATTCTGTGACACAGAAATAGCAGTAGATGGAACAACTTGGACAAAATTGGAAGTGGGCGGATCAAGTGGTCGATATCCTTCCTACAAAATCTTCAAAGACATCGCTGGGCCTACTGGCCACGCAAAACGAAATGTGATGGAAGGAAACGTAAGCAGTGCTTTTCATTTGATTATTACCAAAAAATATAAATCATATAAAAATTTGTACTGAAGAAGAAGCACGTCGTGTTTTGAAAAGGGATTGGACGATTTCAACCACAAAATTGCTTGCATTTATTGGAATTTTGTACGCTAGGGGAGCGTATGAAGCAAATTCGCTAAATGCTTTTTATTTATGGTCCAAGGAATGGGGACCCCCATTTTTTTCTAATACGATGCCCAGGGATGAATTCATGCAAATTCTTCGATTTCTTCGATTTGATAAGAAAACGGAACGATCTAAACGTTTACGCACAGACAAATTTGCAATGATATCCGAAATTTGGAATCAATTTATAGACAATAGCCAATGCTGTTATAAACCTCACGAGAATATTTCCATAGACGAACAGCTGTTCCCTACAAAGCCCGCTGTAAATTCACACAATATATGCCAAATAAGCCGCACAAATTTGGCATAAAGTTTTGGTTGGCAGTAGATGTTCAATCTAAATACGTTATAAATGGGTTCCCGTACTTAGGTAAGGATGCAACGCGAACTTCAACACCCTTGGGCGAATTTGTAGTTTTAAAATTAGCCGAACCGTATCTTCATCAAGGCAGAAATATAACCACGGATAATTTTTTCACCAGTATTCCTCTAGCTGAAAAATTAATTGCTAAAAAAACTAGTTTAGTTGGAACTATTCGAGCCAATAAAAGAGAACTTCCAAAGCCAGCCAAAATCAAGAAAGATAAAATGAATTTGTATTCTTCAGAACATTATAAATCAGGAAAATGCATACTCACTATATATAAAAGTAAATCAAACCTAAAGGTGCTGTTACTGAGTACTAAGCATACATTTGTAACAATAAAAGACGATAAAAAACATACTCCAGAAACAATAGCATATTACAATGAGACAAAGTTTGGCGTCGACGTAGTAGACCAAATGGCTCGCAAATATACCACCAAGGCAGCATCTTTTCGATGGCCTCTCCAGGTATTCTTCAACATTTTAGACTTAGCGGCAATAAACGCATGGATCTTATACAGAGAGTGTACTGGATCAAAAATATCCAGAAAACATTATCTATTTCAGTTGGCCAAAGAACTTGCAGAAAAAATAAAGGAAAAATACAAAAACACAGATTATAATCACCCATCACCTAGTACTAGTACTTCGGGAGAACGCAAGACTTGCCAAATTGGCTTTTGTAAAAGAAACAGGAGCAATAACATCTGCAAAATATGTAAAAAGGTTGTTTGTGGAAAGTGTATAAACAAAATTGAGTATTTGTGTAAAAAATGCACAAAATAAATGCGGAATACTGAAATAATGTATAATATAATTATTAAATAATAAAAAAAATTATAAATATATGTCTTATAGTGTTATTTCTTACTTATAGTATATAAATACATTTTTTTCTAATTGTTGTTATATGTAATCGTTCATGCGTCAAATTGACGCGTTTTCGTAGAGATAGGTATATGAAAAACGATCGTAAAGCTAGTGATATACATATTTTTGTTAGGTTAGGTTAGATAACTTTACGTAGACAAAATATTCACTATTTTAGTGACAGTTATTCTTAAATTTATATTTTATTTATTTCTTTGACCGCTTATCTCAATTTTTATCATGTTTAAAACATAAAATATATAATGTTTACTCCATTTATATTACATATATTTCCTAAAAGCATCGTCTTTTGATATATATTTAGTACCAACTGATAATAAATAATTTCAATATAGATAATGGAAAAGTAAATTCAATCTTTATTTATTTTGTCGAAATCATTGTTTTGTATTTTTCTGTACAACAATTTCAAGCAAAATATACGAGTATTACCATAATGCAACATGAGCGCAGTTCAGAATAAAGCTACACATTATTTATGCAACAGCGATCAAAATGCAGAAATGGCATATTCGATGTTTGCTTTAGAAATATACTTACTATTGTAAAGTCACGTACATCGTTGAAATGATATACGAGTATATATTCCATATACAATCGATGTACAGTCAATCTCGATATTCATATAACACGATGGTAGTATCAAATTGCAACGTACACTATATGTATTTCAAGATCATTGAATAATTTACATTGTTCCAGTCGAATGGTTTATTAGTTGGTAGTTACTTTATTTATGGATTTGATTTGAAGTTGTCATCATATTATGAGAGTTCATATGCATATAAAAAAAATAAAAAAATAATATTCGTCACATTGAAGGTCCGCTTAATAATCAAAACGAACACATTGACGTATGTATTGCGTATTTACTTTGGAGGAAAGATAAAAGTATATTATAACATTTAAAATTTCAGTATTGTAGGCGCTTGATGATTGGCAGGATATATATATATATATATATATATATATATATATATATATATATATATATATATATATATATATATATATATATATATATATATATATATATATATATATATATATATATATATATATATATATATATATATATATATATATATATATATATATATATATATATATATATATATATATATATATATATATATATATATATATATATATATATATATATATATATATATATATATATATATATATATATATATATATATATATATATATATATATAATATTTAAAGTCATTTTCTTTATTTATATAGGTTAAGGTTAGTCTTAATTTTTAAACAATAAAAAAGTTACCAGTTAATATATTATAATATGAGTTAAGTTCCACGACAATATTATTGGTAACGTCTATTACAATATGTAAAGTAGGAATCGCCGTAGAAATAAAGGCTATTTAATTTAGTCATTTATAATTTAAACATTATTTTATTTTTGAACACCAAATAAAATATTGTGATAAATAAAATATATTGTTTATTCATTAGATAACTAACATTTCCTAGTAAACAATGATTTACGATAACCTTTCAACAAACATGTAGAGTTCAATAACAGTTTTTATTCAAAAATATTTTTAAGCTCTATCTTAGAATATTATTTTGATGTTATGTAAAGTTTATGTTACATAAAATTTGTTTACAAACGAAGTCAAGCTGTAAAATCTGTTTATATCATAAATTAATTGTACTTTTTCAAACTATTTCCACAATATATTTATTTTATTATAACACATACCTCTTGTCCAAAAGTAATTTTTCCAGGCGGAAGAGAATCGCTACTAACTACTGTATAAAACCTCCTTCCTACACCTCTCACAATATTTACACGCAACATACTGGCACTTTTTAATTTAAAAAAAAAAAAAAAAAAAAAAACAAATTTTAATATATAACTTTTTTTATTTATATATTATTTCAACAGAATTGAGCGCTCGTGATAAACGTTTACAACCAAATGAGAGCACTTATCGCACTTGATAGTAATAACTAAATATTGTATGTATAAATAATATTAATAAACAATGTAAGATTATTTAGTTAAGTTACTACTAGTAACCTCTAGTACATGGTAGATTATCAAGGTGAAGTGTATCAGATAAAAAATGTGTATTTGCCTATTTCTTTTAACATTTATTTAACTATCTTTATTATAATAAAATAAATAAAAATATGTTTGTAAAAACATACAAAATATTTCATCGTTTATGTTATCTGTAGTAAAAATTGATTGTACTTATTGTATCCGTAATATGTCTAACATTTATGTCAAAATGGCGAACTACATTTATTTTTATATAAAATACTATAAAATATAAAAATTCAAACCGATTTCTTTATTCTAATCACAGCACAAATATGATAGTTAGATAAATAGTAAAGTAATTTTGTAACAAAATTTGTTTATATTTAGATTATATTGTTGTAAATATAATTCATTATGTTAATGAACATAACATAGTAGCTAATAACACTCATTTTAGTCTTTTTGTAACACATTTACATGAACCTCTTTAATCGTAATTATAATTTATTGACGTTTCTGAGTATCTTTGCCAATTTACGTATATTATTATTCTATAAAAGTTACATAAGCATTTATGTAACTTAAATAAGAGATGATTATTTCAATTTAACTTTGCATCGGAAGAAATAAAAATCAGTCTAGCGTTTCATTTGACTTATTGATCTGCACAAATGGACCAATTTATTGGCGTTCACTTTATTTCAAGTAGCTCGTGTCTGACAAACCTATATTTAAAAATATATTTAATATCAATGTTTTATTATTTTTTATAGATGTAAAGCAATAAGCGTTTGTCTTCCATCTCACCTGATGGAAAGTGTAGATGAAGACGAAGGTGGAAACGCCTGTCCAAAAAACTTGTTTTCTTTTCCCTTAAAGGCTTCAACTCATAAGGAAAAATAAACCCAAACAGGTCGCTCCAAATCTTGCTTCATCACAAATTAATATGTTTACATTTATTACTTATTAAATATTTCTATGTTTTAATGAAAATAAACAGTAAATATAAATATCTTTATATGATCTTTTTTTTTTTGTTTTACACACATTGATTTTTGAATGAATGAATGCATTTTGTTTACTTATACTTACAACATAATTCATTTACTGTTTAATTATTTCTTTTGTTCGACTTTACACGTAACATCGATGAAGTGGTTTAAATTTAACAACGTTATGTTTACTGCGTACGTTTAATGCGGCTTTACTAAATAATATAGAAGAAATATTAGATCATTTTGCATTCATACATTTCCTACTTACATACTACATAACTACACATACTACATTCATACATTTCCTACATACATACATACATACAAACATAATTCATACAAACTTTACTCTTTATCCTTATCGGGGTAGCTAGAGTATCCCTTTTGTACCACGATCATTCACACCTCTTCACACTTCCTCGGGAGTCATGCGTTTTACGTGACCTTCCTACAGATTCTTCGATATTGTACTTTTTAAAGTCAACCGAGGCCTCCATTTTTTTTTATTCAGAAAGTGTAAATTAAGGAAAACAGCCCTGTTCCACTGGGAACAACGTGGCATAAAAAAGCACCGATAAGGACTATAGGGAAATACGCAAAAAAAAAAAAAACAATTTTCACGTTATTGTTGTGTAATTCTATGAAAATAATTTTACAGAATTTTATATACAAATCGTAATCACAATTTTATATAATTCTCATTATGTTCAATAAATTATTTTAATATTTTCACATTGTTGAGTTCACATTTCAACATTGAGTTACCACACCCTACACTACACTATTAAATTTTTAATACAAATAATACTTTTAATTTTTTCCAGACAATTCACAACTAAGTGAACGTAAAATATATGAATACATATAAATGCTCATTTAAAATAAATATAGAAAGGACAAGTTGACGTCACGAGCAAATAAACAATATGGCCAAGTTACTAACAGCTTATATCAACTAGAGTACATACATAAATAACTTTTGTTTGTATCTCATGTATTTAAGAAATGCTTTAATAATTATTGCTACTTTGTTGCACAATGTCTACTGCACGTAGTAAATGTAAGTGTTGCAACACTTAATTTTCTCAATTGTGTGTTGAGAAATTTAAGTGTTTCAATACTCCGTTTTCCATATACTATGTATTTATCATAAGAACATAGAGCATAATTTAAAAAAAGTATGGACCAAGTGCCCGTAATGTTCATAAATATATATGTTTGTAATAAAAAAATATTCTTTTTTTTTATAAGTATTTGTTTTGTAAGTATTTTTAGTAGTCATAGACTAGAGAAACCTAACAAATAATATCTTTTACGGGCAAAAAAGCTTTACTACTTTCACCAAACAAATTAATATAAAATGTATAGATGATCAGGTTTTAGATATATTCCATATACCATGAAGGAAAATATTAATATGATGATGGAAAATATTATTAATTTAAAATATAATTGAAAAATCAATGCTTAATTTTTTTTTCCGGTAAAAATACTACTTGGCATTTCATGTACGTACCGAGCCGAGCGGATGCCGGGCCCATAGATTTGTAAGAAAAGGATCTCCAAACAACGCTAAGATTTGCAACCCAATTGTAGATTTAAAGGATCCCCTTTCAAATGCCTTAACACTCATCTCTACTGGCCGATCTCCTCTCACTATCTACTCAAATTCATTTACAAATATATTTTTATTCCTTATGGCAATAAATTTACAATGAAATATTTAAAAAAATGTATAACATACAGATAAAGACAAAAAATTATGAAACAAATAGCCATAATTCTTTTAAAATATGTAACAATATATTTTATATACTGGGTATTATATTACAAATCATTTATATCTATTTACATAGTAAACAATATACTTTACAGTATAGATAAACGTATAAATTACGTAATGTATAGTCTTGAATATAATTTTCCTTAAGCTAATGTGATCACGTGGGATGCTCGTGGTAAGTCACACTTCCTGTATACCTTATATAAATAAGATAAATTAAATTATGCAGAGCTTGCGACTTGCATTCGATTTATCGTTAATACTAGTGGGTTACCCGCATACATGTGCTTTAAAACCTATAAGACTTAGGGATAAAGGATTACTATCCCTTATCCCTAAGTTAGAAAAAAAAATTGAGAAAAAAATTAAATGTTGAGATTGACAAAAAGCGCGCGCAAACTGTTCAAGTTTAAATACAAGCGGTATTTTACTTACGGTGTTAAAAGTAAAATTCTAAGTAAAAACCTCGTCTCTCTAAGTGTGCGCATTTAATACGCTTCCGCAGATAATATACAATTATGATGATAATATATTCCTAACCTATTTTAATGTTCAGAAACCACATAAAAAGTATATATAATTAATTTAACATTACATTAATACAATATTAACTTTCATTTCAATTAAGGCAAACCCTGTATATAAAAGCAAAGAGCATAATTAATAATACCCTATCCATGATTAACCAAAATATAAAGTTTACGATGAGGCTTCAAACATTTTGCCCTTAAATCACAAGACCTCTAACAAATCAAGCTGAAATTAGGTTAATATTCAGAAAAGGTGAAATAACTTTATTACAAAAGTTTGTAGAGGCCAAATGATATTTCACTTCGAGAGGTACAGAATCACCCTCATGCTGTATCATTACGTTTTACTGCATCATTTGAAAATCGTTTGCGTAACACTTTGGTTCAAGTTATTTGGGCCCATGGGCCGGGTTATCGCAACTTTTAAATTTATGTTCATAGGACGCCGGATTATCGTTATGAAATTTGGCACAAAAAGCTTTAATGTAAAATTAAATTAATGCTATGGTTATTTTGCCTGCTGTAATATTAAGATAGGTAAATGTGTAGATTTTATTTAAATATTTTATTGTGTTATTCATAATTGTATGAAGCAAAAAAGCTTATTCTACAAATGCTTTTTTTTATTAATTAATTGTATTTTCCGTTATAACTATACCATTTCGATTTCTTTATAGTGTTAATTAGTTTATACCATTAAAAGAAGATGTTCAATAAATAAATTATAATCACCAATAAAAATAAGTTGCAACAAGCTATATGAATTTTGACGTATTAGTCAATAAGAAAGCTTAAATTAAATTAGGTATTAATTATAAGCTAGTGATTGGATGCGTTCAAATTTTGACAAAAAAAGTTTTTCTATATTTTAAATAAATATTAATCTAAAAATCTCTCTGACTACCCATCTAGGGATAAAGCGTGAAGCTATGTATACATGTATGTACGAAACAAACTAAAATGTTCAAAAATCATGGCAACGACTGATAATCATATAAACATGGTTTATCCTGGTAATTAAGTGCTCATATTTCCTAGGGTTGTTATGCTGTATACAACTAGAATTTCCTCGAATCAGGGAAGTTGAAAACTAAAGCATAATACTATTTCAAATTGATAATAATAAAAATACTTCAAGAGTTAAATTTGCTTTTTTTAAAGGTGATTCCATTGCAACATCCTTTCATAAAGTTCAAATTTCAATTTTAATTTATTTTTAATAAATTTGTGTTCCATTTCCATTTGAAGACGAAATGCCTCGCAAGGCGGAAAGCGGATAACACAGTGTCTTTAACTTTAACACTTTTTTGTTCGTCATTTTTATATCTTGCCATTTCTTCTCCTCCATGACAAAGCCTTTACAAAATGGAAGCATATAAAAAATTATGTATATAAGTGTATCTGTGATACGTATGAATAAATGATTTTTGATTTTGACTTAGGTCTCTCGGTTCCTGCCGTTCCCTCCGCTTACCCTGCTATGGGCGGGTTAAGCGTCGAACTAATCATAATAAAAAATATAAACAAAAATGACATTTTCCTTTCGTATTTACTATAAAAACTAATAGTTCTTTATATATTTAAACCAATGTTATAACAATATTAAAAATTATGTAGTATTAAAATAAAAATTTCACAATAATTTCAGAGAGAATGAAGCAAGTATTAAATCTAGTCGAGTATATTGTACACAATAAACACGTTCCCGCTAGTTTGCACGAAAAACATAATACTCTTACATATTTCGAATCCTTTTGTTACTACAAAGGTATTTGAGATTTTCTTACAAAGCTTGCAGAATTTGCATTTTTATACGCTCCGTAGCAAAATCAGGATAAAGGAAGTTGTATGTTATGTATGCTAATGTTTGTGGCTGTTAAAGTGTTTTTTCGCTGAAACTTTTTTAAAAATGTAAAACTTTAGTGCATCTAGTGGTAAGTAAAAAAATGTATAAAGAATTTTTTTACGTAACGAAATTCATCTAACTGTACAAATAAACGGTATATTTAGATAAAATTGCACTTTCAATTTTCACATGCGTCTGTATGGTAATTTTTGTAATAATAAGTAATGATTAAGCATATTTTAATGGTGTTACATAAAACAAATACTGTAGCAGAAATATTCTAATTACGTTTTGTTACCAGATCTTTACACTGTGCACATGTATTTTTTTGCCTGCATTCGAGACATTATGAGCATGCGGAATCGCTATACTTTGTCTTACCAAATCATAACTATTAAATTTACAGTACCATTACGGTATAATAATATTAATATTAATAATATATTATACCGTCGTGGCGCAGAGGCGCAGCGTTTGCCGACGGAATGTGGATTCAATTCCGACTTGGAGAGAATGGATTGTTTTATTTCCATTTTCTTGGCTTGAAGTTCGCCACTCAACACATAATGGCTGCATAGAACGAAAACGGAGAACGGAGTGTCTTAACACTAGGTTCCTGCCTAGATTCCTTCTGATTATCCTGCTATGCGAAATAAAGCGTGAAGCTAACAAAATTTATTAAATTTTATATACATTTTAAATATACTTTTACATACAAATGTATTCAAACCTCATTCTCACAGTACAAACACAACACAGTTCAATTTCCTTTCAATGCAAAAATTTAGTTCGTATTGTGTAAAACAACACGCTTTCGTAAACACGAAAAATTCAAACATGAAAAACTTCACTTCGTTATTTCTCTTCGTTCTGTTTGTAATGAAAGTAAACATAATTTGATTTTGTCATCTGTAAATTGTAGGCTGTGTTAATTATTTTTTATTCGTTGTGACTTTTGATTATTCCACCTCAGAGGTTAATACATTTACAATTTTTATCAAGAACAAAAGCTGCTATTTAATTTATTCCTTTAAGTAATTAGAACGGGTCCTAGAGATTTATTTATGTTTATTAAGGGTATTATTTTTGCGCTTTTAATTTTTTAACATTAATCATTTTAAGGTATAATAATATTACTTAGTGGAATTTAACTTTAGGCCGTAATTGGTTGTAATTTTTTAACATCGTTTTATTATATAAGCGGTCACCGATAGCGTTATAAGTTTTAATTATATTTTAGTTTTATTGAACCAAAAAACTTAGAGTATTAATATTTTACATTTTCATTTGAATACTGTAATTTTTCATTAAAGTGATTTTTAATATAGATTGTATGGTAGCGTAGAAGCCCTGTGCGGCTACGGCATGACGAAAAACCATTGTTGTAGTACTGAAATTAAATGATTGTACTGTAACGGTAACTTAGAAGCTAACGGCAAAGATATATTAGCCCTTGAAAATATGTATCCGAGATTCGCTAATATTACTAAATTTAAGCATGTTAATATATATTTTATGTTCTGTGTAGTCGAAAACAACTATAATTAGATTTCATTTGTAAGCTTTTTGAAATACATCATTTTTTAGTACATTGGCTTATATAAAAAACCATATCGGATATATATATATATATATATATATATATATATATATATATATATATATATATATATATATATATATATATATATATATATATATATATATATATATATATATATATATATATATATATATATATATATATATATATATATATATATATATATATATATATATATATATATATATATATATATATATATATATATATAATATATATATAAGTAGTTATGGCGTCTGTCTACTCTTAATCGTTCGTCGTAATTTGTCTAACTGGACTTTGGAACAATATAAATGTGCAAAGTATTATATTAAATAAATAGCTTATCTTTATGTAATACACATGTAGAAATATTTTTATTTCCACGAACATATGATAAATTATATATAATGTGTTTTAAAACAGATCAATTTAGTAAGATCAAAGTCGAACAATTGGATTCGTCTACCAATTCATTATTTATGTACTTATAAAAATTCTACTTTATTTTTGTAAACAAAAAAAATAAATCATATAATAGATTTCTTAAATGAAATATTTTTTTAATTATTACTATTATAATTTCAATATTAAAAAAGTACTCACGTAATGTTGACACCGTATAGTGAAGTTGCGTGTTGCAAATGTCGTTGCTGAATTTCGAAAAATCCCAGTTTTAACACCCACTCTGACACTATTTAATAAGCCACACATATTTTTTAAATTATAATTTATATACTTATATTTTAATAATTATAGTAAAAAAGTCTAAATTATATTTTACTTATATAAAATATATATATTTTTTTTACATAAAGCTTGCGTCTTCCATCGACGATTACACGGTTTTAATACAGGAACGTGATAAACGAGTGTTATGTATCGTATTGTATTTTATCACATATTAACCTAGTGTTGATATTTTCTAATACGTAATTGTGGAGACAAATGATTCTAAATAAATGCAATTGCTTCCCTAAGTGCCTACTTTAGATACAACGAACAAAGATTCACTCTAGTTTTTAATGTCAAGTACTCCTTTATTATCAGCTTAAAAATAAATATTTTCACTGCAGTTATAAATATAAGAGTGATAAGTATATCGTTGTCTGTATATATATATATATATATATATATATATATATATATATATATATATATATATATATATATATATATATATATATATATATATATATATATATATATATATATATATATATATATATATATATATATATATATATATATATATATATATATACAGACAACGATATACTTTATTTTCTTTTTATCACTCTTATATTTATAACTGCAGTGAAAATATTTATTTTTAAGCTGATAATACCCATAACCATATTAACCTAGTGTTAACACACTCCGTTGTTAGTCCCAGCTTTCTCCGTCCCCGCTTTCCGCCTTTTTCGATGCATTGTGTGTTGAGTGGCGGAACTCAATCCTGCAATATATAAAAATTATATATTCTTCTAATATATAAAATATAAACAATGCTCTGTAGAATATAATAAAAGATCTTATCTGAGTTTTCAAAGTATTCATACTGCAAATCTACGTTACAGAATATTATATAAAAAGCCTGAAAGCTAAAGTAATAAGATTGAGTTACACAACGAAATAGTACAAGCAACGCTCAGCCGAAACTACTGTGCTTAGAAAGCTTAATTTGGCATGTAGTTTATTCGAAGAGTACTGGGAACTACTAAGAAAGTTTTTTCTCGAAATTACCACAAAGCCGTGGAAAAATAAACTTTATTTCAAATTACTTTTTCCTTATCTAAAACTCAAAGATTGACTAAATAGTACAATTTGTTTATCTATTTATTTATTTAGGGACAGCCAACAGAAGTTACAATATTAGTTAGTAATTGCATAAAAGATATTCTTAGACTAAGAGTTAATTGCACTTACAATAATAATTGAGATACAAAAAAAGTAAATATGATTACGTTACAAGAAACATCAAAATTATTAATTCAAATACAAATTTGGTAAACAATCAGTCAGTCAAGAGTAATAAAAAGTACATTTTAAATTTCTTAGAATAATTTCTATAAGTAAATAATAGTTAAAAATAAAAATAATTAAAAATCATATAAAACATATTTGTCAAGATAATAATAAACTATATAAACTATATTTCAAACTGTACTCAGCTATTATCATGTATTAACTGTATACAATATCATACTCGAATGTGGACATAGAATAATATTTTTTTAATATTCTATTTTGTTAGAGACTAAATAATGCAGTATAGTATTTTTGTACCGTTCAGAAACCTCGGATTTTGTTGTTTTATTTCCAACACCTCACTGTAGTATGTAGTTTCATATCTAGACAGTATTGCTACCAGGGACTCATCACTCACGGGGAGGTGCTATTTACTACCAGGTAAAATTGTCGGTCATTCAAAATATATTTACATAAGCTTCTTTCATACTTTTAGTTATAAATTTGTAAGTCACGCTGAATTTCTACATTGACGCAGCAATCGAGGACAACGTAAACTCGTAAATGGATGTTTTTTTAGAAATTAATAAAAACCTTTCTCTTACTTTTAATTAATTTAATATTTTGTGACGTTTTATATGCTTGCTACAACTTATTGATCGACAATTTCTAAGTGGCAATTATTTGAATCGCTATGATCTAATGTTATATATTGTATAGAAAAGAATTTCGGCTATAACATTTATTGAGCTCAGCCACTTAAAACACAGTGTATTTAGTGAAGAATTTCTTGATGTTTGAATTTTCAAAAGTAATAAATCATGATTACTATAATTATTTTATTTACAATATCAGATATTATATTTCAAACTACTACATTATCTTAATGGTGTTTCAAACTAAATAGAACTAACAAGAAAAGAAACAAAAGCTTTCAATATATTGAGAATCCTTAAAACTCCTTTATGCAAAAGACGTCTTTTACAAAACTAAAATAATATAAAATAAAAAAATAAAAAATAAAATAAACATAAGTAATTGTTTAACTGAAGATATTCTCATGAGGATTGCTGAAGGTGACAGTGTATTAGGGTATTGAAACTATTTTAGTTCAATTCTCGAGAGTAGATTGGAAATAAAAATCTACGATTCTGGATATAAGTATGGTGAATATGTTTTTAATCCAAGAGACCTTAAAGCTCAATACACTGAAATATTTGTTAATTGCGCTAAGAAAATATTGATATCCATTTTATTTCTTCTAAATAATTAAGGTGCAACGTTAAACTCAACTACTCGAAAGCGAAGTTTGAGATTCTTTGTTTGAAAACTATAGAACAAATTACCTTAAGCCTAAACAATGCGTTCCTTGGTTATAAAGTTATAATACGTGAATATTAGACAGGTATTAGTAAAAGCTAGTGCGTTATATAATATAGGTTCCTTTATATAGGTATACATACCTAGTAACTATTGTTGATATTAGTACAATATTCATATAATTTTATCTATATGGAATCAAGTTTTACGCTTTTTAGTGTATAGGCGACAGTTGTTGGTTCATCCCTATTCAGTTAATTTAATCATTTGATTTCCTAGCTCTGGTAAAAATACAAAGCACAACGTAAGTTCCACCGCTCAACACGCAATGTATCAAAAATCAGAAGAAAGTGGAGAACGGAGTGTCTTAACACTAGGTTTTCTCTGTTCAACTTGCTAATAAATGCGTAAAGCAAATAGCTGTAAACAGCTTAATTTATTATAATTAACGACATGTAAAACAACTTAGCTACTACTTGTGTTAAACGCTTCCGTATTGATAAGATAAAGGTCATTACTAAGTTTGTTGACATAATTTTATTACAAATACGTCAAACTTTTCATTTGTGAATAAAAATAGGTAGCTATTATCAAATAAATATGATTTTATTGTTAAAATGTTAAAGAAAACATTTTTTGTCAAATATGAAATTTACATAAAGTGCCTAGTTGTCAATTTTACGCGTAAAATTAGTAAATATGTAACCAATTCATAATTTAACCGTTATAGCTTAACATAAAAAAGAAATAAATATTATAGAATTAAACTAAATAAATGTTTCTTTTTTAATTTTATATTTTATTTATCTATTTTTATTTGAATTTGTACGTTCATGACATGCACTCATTATTTTAAATGTGTTAAAATAAAGTCTCGCTTTTCGTTTGTACTTTTAAATTTTTCGTGTTGAGTGGCGGAATTCAACACCGCACATTATCTTGATTGAAGCCAAAAGTGTCTCTAAACCTCAACTACGTATTAAATATTTTTTTTTTTTTTTATTTTATGTAGATAATCTTTAAAAGTCGTTTATGATTGACAATGTCATTTTATACAATTAATATAGGAAAATATGTCATAATTGTATATTTTATATTTTAAAACAATCAAGCAAATTAATGAACAAACAAAAACGTTCAAATGATAAGTAAAATATTAGATCCGACTGCAGGAAAGCCATGTGCATGCAAAACTGGCAAAAAATATCCTGGCTGCGAGAGAAAAATTGTTGTCCAGTAATACATTGTGTTCTTGTCTTAATTATTTCACAAGGAAGATTACATTGTTTTTAGATAAATCGTTAATATCCGATATACTTTAATTATAATTATCAGTTTACTAACCCCTTTCTATTATCAGTCCTCAGGTTTACATAGAAGAAGCACGTAATCTTCCCGTGCCAATAAAGGTAACTCCTTACAAGCCACCTAAATACAACCAAAACCAAACAGTACAATTTTTAGAAAAACCTAAAATATGGAAAGTGCGTAATCGATCATATTATGAACCGGAACATAAACAACCACGTTTTTGTCGATGGTACAGACGAAGAAAGGCGCTTAAAGAATTGATGGCAATACATAAAAAAGAAGTGAAAGAAGAGAAGCAACATCGGCGAGAAGAGTACGAAAGAGAACGTATAAAGGAACTGATGATATGGGATAGAGAAAGGGAACGAGAGCGAGATCGTAAAAGACAATTGTCGAATTTGGAAAAAGAAAGAGAACGAGAACAAGAGTTAGAACTGCAACGAGAACGGAAACGAGAGAGAGAACGTCAGAAGGAATTGAAGAAATGGGAAAGAGAAAGAGAACGGGAAAGAAAAAGAGAACAAGAAAGAGAAAGAAAACGAGAAAGACAAAAACAGCGGGAAAGAGAAAAAGAACGAGAACGAGAACGGGAACGGGAACGGGAGCGTGAACGGGAACGAGAACGAGAACGAGAGAAAGCTAGATCAACACCAATAATCAGTAATAGTTTCAAATGGGAAGAAAAAAGATATAAAAGGAGTACGTCCTTGCCACCTTTGAAAAAGCAAAGATTATATATTAAAGAGAGGTCGGCTAGTGTCAAACCTCGTGCGCAATCCAAGTCGGTGGCTGTGAAGCGTTAGTAAGTTTACTGTCAATAAGTATTTTAATAATTTTGATTTAATTAAAGGTTTTATACACTCTAAGCAATGATGCTGCTAAGTTTATTGATGTAATATATTTTTATTAGGCAAATTAATACTTTCTCACAGTGCTTTCTCTACTTTTTTCGTGGCATAATAGGCTTAAACATTATGTATAATTTGAAAATACAACTTGTTCATATGTTCATTGTTAAAACGCATTATTATTTTCAGCACAACAAAAGAAACCATTTCGAGAAGATTCGTTAACTACTGCTACCGCCTCTGTTGTCAGTTCTACTGCTATCTTACATGCATCATTCTTATGATATTCACTGTCGTATGCATTATTTGATAAATTCTATTTTTTTTTTCTTTTTTTTACTAACAAAATAAAACAACAAACTTATTTTAAAGGTATTTTTATTATAATTCAATATATTGTAATACTAAAAGGCATTTACCATTGTAAATACAAGTTTAAATTATAAGAATATAGATTAAAAATATGTATAATATGAATAATCATAATGCCGCAATCGGGTGTAACTTTTTTTAAATATTAGATAAAGGCACAAAAACATTCATCCTACAGATCAGTCTCGCGTAATTCAATATTTTCTTTTTCGAACATAATTTTTTTATTATCTGTGCCGCTTGAGGTGCTCGCGCATCTCTTTCTGTTCGGACTTAGTTCTAAATTTAAACTATTTACACTTTTTAATGGAGATCTCGAATTGACAGCTAAGTTACTTATCGACGACGTTAAATCCGAAGGCACATTACCATCGAGACAATATAAAAGGGAATCTGTTAATTTATCGTCTCCCGATTTATTTAGAATCGACAGATCTATAGGAGTCGCAGTCAGGACGGATCTACTTAATAAATATTCTCGAAAAGGCTCAGTTAGGGATTTAGTTTGTAAATTAGTCATGTCATGTGTTATTTTAATTTTTGGTATTAAATTTTCTTCGCATAGTGTTGTGTTTGGGTCTTCGATTTTTCGTTTCTCGTGACTGATGACGAATCGAGTGAGGCCTGAGCGTAGAGGACTTATGTCGGACACGGAATCGGATTTTGTTTCTGGATTCATTCGGAGTGAAACGCTTGCTGATCTGAAAAGGAAAGATACAAAAAAAAACATTAATTCACACTCCGAAAATAACAACGATGCAATTTATACAAATTTAAATGAAACATATGGTACTTATTTTTTTATTTTTGATTTTTTCTCTCATTGTAGTTTATAAATTTTATTTCTTAAAATTGAATTTTAACGGTGGAACTCTAAATTATTTAAATATTACAAACAAGATTTTTTTTAAACTATTTCTATTGACTTGCTCCTTGTTTGCTTATTTCAACATAATATGTATTTATATCGAAAATATTTACGTCCAAGTAATTAAAAATAAAAGTAACCATTTATTGTTAATAACTTTAACGACACATCTTATACAAAACCTTTCACTTAAAAACGTCGACCTCGACATATCATCATCAGACGACACAAAGTCACTATCATTCTTCGGTGATAGAGACTGGTACATGTCTGATACATCCTTCGTTTCTGCAGTTTCCGGTAAATCCCGTTGTTCTGATGTAATTATTAATGGTTTACGGGATCTTGGTGTCATTATTGATTCCTATAGAGAAAAATATAAAAAAAATATAATATTTTTATTTCACTTTAAAATATATGAATTTAAAATTTACTGAAAAGTTTTGTTAATAATTCTTATATGTGTGAAATTTTGTTAAGACTTTCGTGTACTATATGATTAAGTATAATAAAAAATGGAGTGGAACAGCGTGTGGCTTTAAACTAGAATTCCAAGTTTTTAACAAAACGCGTGGCGTTAATTTCCCTTTTATAAAGAATCAGAATATTAGTTTGTTATATGTATATCACAGAAATAAACATTACAAACTTGTACAAGTAGTTTATTTCATTCCAAAAAAATGGATTTATCCGTAATCGAATTTATTAATTAAAACTAAATTAGTATGGTAATCGTATTTTGTAAATATTTTTAAGTACATATCTCAATATAAATCCAAAACAAATGTTAATAAAAAAATTAAATAAAAATATTATTGTATATATAAGTTCTGCCATAAAATATTTTAAAAAGGAAAATAATAAATTACGCTAATTTTGACATATTATTATTAAAACTAATCAAACCGGGATAACTTTTATTTTTATCTAAAAAAAAATGGTTGCCTGTAAAGTGGGTTTTACGGGCACGTGACAACGTCTTTTTCTCGGTAGAATATTTATTGATATGATTAATAATTATAATATAAATTGCACAATTTTTAACTATAGAAAATATATTTTGTTTACTAAAACATTGTACATGTGTCAAGTGATACGCGCGGCGGACCGATCATAGTTCGGTGACAGTTGACACATCGTTACGTTACCGGGCGTTACACTTTTTCATATGTGACTCCGAGCCGCAACCTAATTTAAGACGTTGTCACGTCAAAAATATAATATCTAACTTTTCGATTCAAAATGGACTTATCACGTAAATATGTTATATTATTATAAAATGACAAACATAAACAAAGAAAAAAAAGCATACAAAAAGCCATGCAAACAAACCTGCATTGCTTTAGACAATTTCTGAGTGGACTTAGTTATAGGCGACATTGAGGCCCTTCTAAAGTTAACTATATATGGAGTTTCACAATCTTCATCAAAATCCGATATCCCTGGAGTACTTGTTAAATAATGCATTTTCAACTCTATGTCATTGTCTGTAGGTCGATTTTTCTTTGGCGTCCCGTAATTATTGTAGCTCTCCTCAGAATCTTGATCCACACAAGACACACAAGTAGGTGTAGTGCGTATTGCACGTTTTTGATACTTTTTCCCTGTATTTTGATTTAATTTTGATCTAAACAGTCTTTTTTTCGTATTTTTCGGTGTTTCATCGGTGGATAAGAGGCTTAAATTCGGTTCGGAAACGAATTTCGGACTCATTTTTCTCGATTTATTCAAAGCACCTTCGGACAATGTACTCGAATCGGAATCGTAATCGATCGACTCGGTGCTCGCAATTTTGTTCGCTAAGTTTTTGAGAACAATATTCTTGTGCGTAACATCGATTTTGGTATCGTCTGTATGTTTTTTATTTTTATTTTTCTGTAATGAACGCATGCATTTAGCTTTAGCGAAAGTTATTTATTAGAAAAGTTATGAGTTATTTAGTGACGTACACATTGACAGTTAGTTACAAACATGCTTAGCTTGTTGATAGGTTGACAAAAATAATTGAATTCCACAATAAAATTAACATACCTCATAAAATATCTAATAAATATAATAATAATAAGTTCAGTATATATTTAAAAATTAAATAATGAATCATTAAACTGAAATATTTGACAAATTATATAACTCACTAACATAACTTTAACTTACGTCAATTAAAAAAAAATACTATTTAAAAAAAAAAAGGTTAATTGACATTTCGTCAAACATATCAACAAACAACATGACGTATTAATAATATATAATTATTATTCATACGAAAAGCTTACCTCATCTATAGTATTGATGGCAGTAGCTGACCCCTTCTTTGGTGTTTTATTTAACAAGCCCTTATTAAATATATGCCTTTTGATGGAGTCACCGAAACTTCTAGAGCCGGCCACTTTACCTGTCCTTTGGATCTGTATGGGTGTGCCTGAAATGTAACGTATTGTTACTTAAACAAAATATATATATTTTAACGTAGCAGAATTTGAACCCGCGTCTTTTGGAAACCTCTGACAACTAAGCCATGCGTTCTTAATCACGCAGCTTGATTAAAGTTCTAAAAAATACTTATAAATAAAAATATTTACTACATATTATTTATAATTTATCAAGTATATAAACGTAAGTCTGCCTGTTAAATTTAGTCTGTAAAAGAATGCTCTAAAATGTTTATCCCTTTGTTCCTCTCATTTTTCAGTAAAATTTTGTTAAAAATTGTTATAATTTAAATACTTGATAAGTGCGATACATATCAAGTATTTAAAATTATAGCATTTTGTTTTTAATCTGTTAAACGGAGACTAAACTTTTGTTCTACTCCTTTGACAATGGGGCCTTTTTTCATAGTTATAAGTTATATAATCACAAATAATAAAAATATACCGTTTTTAATCGATTGGACCAACATTGAACGTAATGTATTCGCAGTTGGCTTCCAATAGGCTTTTATGAATGACGAAATATAACATCATACTCTGTTTTAATTTATTTAGTAAATAAAGCGTATCGTTTAATTACCCCAATCAACAATTCAACCAATGAATCAACCATCCAATCAATCAATCAATCAGTCAATCAACCCAACTTTGGTTAGTTGGGTTAATTGTTAAAGTCAAAACTTGGTTGAATGGTTATATGATTGACACTAGCGTTCATACATATACTAAATAAAGTGAAGCTAAAAGGCAAAAGTATTAATAAAGCTAAGTCTTTATTATTATTAAGCTAAGGCTAAATTAGTAATAAGTAAGGCCAAGTAAGGCTAAGTCTAAATTATTAATAGTCCTAAGGCGAAATTCACAATAAGACTAAGTCTAAGTCGAAATTATTAATAAGGCTAAGGCTAAAGTAACAATAAGGCTAAGTCTAAATTATTAAACAATTTCGTTTAAGAGTTTTTATGAAAACTCAGAGACTGTCTTTGAATTTCGAGGTACAAAACTTACAGCGCCTATCTTTTTTTGGCTTCACGCTTTATCCCGCACATGGCAAGGTAGGCAGAGGGAACTGCAGAAATCGTGGAACCTAGTGTCAAGACACTCCGTTAGCCCCTACTTTCTCCGTCCCCGCTTTCCGCTTTTTTCGAGTTATAATTACCACACGTAATTGGGTATATGAAAGAAATGATTGAATTAAATGATAGGGATTATTCATAATGAAAATTTACATAATAAAAGCTAAGTTAAATATAGTTAGTAAACCTTAATTCTTAATAAAACTAAGCACTAACCGTATCCGTTCTGCCTGTTGAAGTGCTTGACGAGGCGGCGCTTGTGCTGGCTGTCGGGCAGCGCCTGTATGTGCGCGTACAGCTGCGCCAGCGCCGTGTCCGTGGGGTTGCTCGCGTTCTCTACTGTCGTCCTGTGGCGGTCTACGAACGTGTACACCGTGCTCGCTGCTGTTCTGCAGGATTACGTTGGAAACACTATATGTATGTGTGTGACACGGCGGCCGTTATCGAAACTACTTATAGGGGTAAATATTTCAAGGCTATATACAAAAAACTAGTTAACAATTGAAGATATGAGTGAATGAAGGGTGTAGCATTTCTTGTAAAAATCGATTTTTATGCTGAATGAAGGAGTTGTGTATATATTTTATTTAATAAATACTAATTCGTGTACCTTTATCTTATTTTTCAACTTCATATTAGTAGTTCATTATATTAACTACAATTTGACACAGATATTTATATACATATTTAACAATAAAGACTCTCTCAGAAGAAGAAGAAGAGATCTCGATAATAAGAAATAGAATTTTGATGTCCATTATCTCCACATTGTCAAATTGTATTATATCCCATTCATCCACTCATGTCTTCAATCACCGATAGTTTAGATGCAGGATCATTTTTCTCAATTCACGATATTTATACGTGATGTGTAACGCCGTGACGTCTACGTCATTAAAAATCAATAATTATATTAAGCACATCGGCGTTAAGTTCCGCCACTCAACACCCAATGCCACGAAAAGGCGGAAAACGAGGACGGAGAAAGCAAGGACTAAGCAACGAAGTGTCTTAACACTAGGTTCCTATCCATCGGTCTACCCTGCCATATGCGGGATTAAAGCGTGAAGCTAAAAAAATGTTTTTATATTTATTTATATAAGTATATATCTATTTACTTGTTTATATTTATGTTTGTATATATCCTATAATTTATATATTGAATTTGTTTTCAATTTTTTTTTTCTATTCAACCTGTCTTTTCGTACATTCTGGTTACACTCACTTTCACAGGTTGGCTGGAATAAATCCCTTATAGAGATAAGTCCACCTTTGCCAATGATTTTTCTGTATTTCCGTCTATCATATGTTCTTAATGCAATAAAAGATTATTTATTATTATGTATATAGTACTTTATTAATTTTTTTAGCTTTACGCTTCTTCACGCTTATATCAGGATAGGCAAAAGGCTCCGCAAGATCCATAAGAAGTTAGTATTAAATTTATTCGAAGCCCCGGGAAGAGAGGAAGTGGTTACTATCTTTCGAGGCATTGCGTGTTGAGTGGCGGAACTCAACGCCGCAATTTCCTAGAGCGAAGAAAATGGAAATGCTTATTTTTTAAAATTACGGTAAAGTATTTAGTTTTGGTTTAGTAGCATACTCCTAATTACTGATTTTGATATGCTAAAGTATCTAGTTTTTAATTATATTTTTTTAATATATGTAGTTTGATACTGAATTATAAAAAAATTAAAATTGAAGTTTCACCTGAACCTAATGGCAGTTTTCTATAGTCTTAAAACATCATATTAATGTTTTTTTTTCTTAGTTAAATTGTATTATTATTTTATAAATATGTTAAATTAATATAATAAAATTAAACACACAGTAGGTAATTCAAGCAAAAACGAAATATAAATATATAAAAATTTATGCTGTTATTCAGTTTTACGAATAACAGTATAAATTTTTATAGATTTATTTAAAATTTTTTTATGCTTTCACGCTTTATGTGCGGGCACATGGCAGGGCAGAGGGAACTGCCGCGAGTGAGAAATCGAACCCACAGACCGTCGCGTTTACAGGTAGACAATACGTCTCTACGCCACGACGATCCTCATATTACACGTACATTTATAATATATATATATATATATATATATATATATATATATATATATATATATATATATATATATATATATATATATATATATATATATATATATATATATATATATATATATATATATATATATATATATATATATATATATATATATATATATATATATATATATATATATACACATACACATACACATACACATACACATACACATACACATACACATACACATACACATACACATACACATACACATACACATACACATACACATACACATACACATACACATACACATACACATACACATACACATACACATACACATACACATACACATACACATACACATACACATACACATACACATACACATACACATACACATACACATACACATACACATACACATACACATACACATACACATACACATACACATACACATACACATACACATACACATACACATACACATACACATACACATACACATACACATACACATACACATACACATACACATACACATACACATACACATACACATACACATACACATACACATACACATACACATACACATACACATACACATACACATACACATACACATACACATACACATACACATACACATACACATACACATACACATACACATACACATACACATACACATACACATACACATACACATACACATACACATACACATACACATACACATACACATACACATACACATACACATACACATACACATACACATACACATACACATACACATACACATACACATACACATACACATACACATACACATACACATACACATACACATACACATACACATACACATACACATACACATACACATACACATACACATACACATACACATACACATACACATACACATACACATACACATACACATACACATACACATACACATACACATACAATACACATACACATACACATACACATACACATACACATACACATACACATACACATACACATACACATACACATACACATACACATACACATACACATACACATACACATACACATACACATACACATACACATACACATACACATACACATACACATACACATACACATACACATACACATACACATACACATACACATACACATACACATACACATACACATACACATACACATACACATATACATATACATATACATATATATATATATATATATATATATATATATATATATATATATATATATATATATATATATATATATATATATATATATACATATACATATACATATATATATATATATATATATATATATATATATATATACATATACATATACATATACATATATATATATATATATATATATATATATATATATATATATATATATATATATATATATATATATATATATATATATATATATATATATATATATATATATATATATATATATATATATATATATATATATATATATATACATATATATATATATATATATATACATATATATACATATATATACATATATATACATATATATACATATATATACATATATATACATATATATACATATATATACATATATATATATATATATATATATATATATATATATATATATATATATATATATATATATATATATATATATATATTTATATATATATATATATATATATATATATATATATATATATATATATATATATATATATATATATATATATATATATATATATATATATATATATATATATATATATATATATATAATACAAATTCATTTAAAAATTCAAACAAACAAACACTTACCTATCACTAATACTTTCATCTAAATCAACGTCCGGCGACATGGCACGGCGTTTCTCCAGCTTAGTGAAGTAAGCGGTCGCGTCCGTCTCTAATTGTTTAGGAGCTTCGAAGAGACGTGCGGACTGACGTATCATAAAGCTTATTAATGGTGATAACGCTATTGAGTCTGTGTGGAAATTTTCCGGGGACAACTGGAAGGATAGTTATAATTTCTATCAAATCTTGCAACATCTTTACCATATATAACTGGACAGTTTTGAAATATTACGTATTGTAAAATAAATAAGAGAAAAAATATAAGATAAAAATAATGTGAATGTAATTTTGTCAATAAGAGTTGTTTTCATCTTCTCTAACAACGCCAATGTTGATAGGTAAAATGCAATCGTATTAAAAAAAAATAGAAATCGCCGCCATCTTGGCACATTGGAAAATTATATAACGGGATAGTTTTGATTTCAACTCTTACTGGGAGAAATAAGTAATATTATCTTTTCAATTTATATTAAATTAGAAAAATATATAAGTTATATTTATTTTAGTGTGATGTCAAATTATGAAACTGAAAAAAGGATGTTACAGACAAATTTATGATTATATAGTTAAAAGTTAAAAATAAATAATAGGTCAAAATTTTGTTTAATTTTGACAAATAATATGGAAGTTACAAAATTGTCTCTATAAATATACAGGAAATGGCTACTTGTATGTTTCCCTATATAGCTACTACGAGCACTAGTTTGGTAATTACATCCTTTTCTTATTGCTTGAAGAGTATAGCTCTTTAAACAATAAGAAAAAGATGTCAAATGACATCATGAACACATAATGTAAGGTCAGAATGTAAGCAAGATTGCTATAGGTTCATTTCTTGACATTTCCACTTTTTTCTATCACAACCTCCAAAATAAGCTGAAGCTGTGTTTTAGATTTCAAATTTTGGAACTGCTACGCAATGTTATCACATTAAAAAATATATAAATCTTTATTTAATTTACCTTTCTAGGACACAACAAATGTGGTGTAAACATAGTAGCCAGGGTATCCGGTGACATTCTATTACTCGCTTCATTGTCTGCTACTAGGCGAAGCAAACTTAGTAATCTTTCTAGAAAGTTCCTATGTGAAGGTGTTAGAAGTAATAGTAAGAGCTGCAATGCTGTTAATAATTTAATTTCTGATGATTCTACATTTGGAGGATATTGAGCTGTAATGTAAAAATAATATCAGTGTATAGTTTAAATATCTTTAATTATATTTGTGTAAAATAGTTGTAATATGTTATAGTAGATACAAGTTATTTTACTTAATTAATATTTGCTTACTAAATCAATATGGCACTGACACTGTAGTATGATGGTTTTTTAGCTTTGGTTAGGAATTAAATGTATAATTAAGAAAAGATTTTCATTTATTTAAATATAATAATATACACAACATTCTAACCTGCCAAAGTACAGTAAGTTTGATAGTACTGATCCATTAACAAAGGTTGAGGTAGTTCTGCTAAGAAACCCTTTAAAACAGAAGCACAATCATGAACTGAGAACTTTCCTTCATCAAGTCCAAGACTTGGACTATTGAGAAGCAATTGACGAAGTTCCTGTTGCCTACTAAGGGATCCAGTACGACGAAATATACCCTCTTGTGTTACATCTAGAGAAGAACATTGTATAGTAAGTAAAAATTATACAATAAATATTTAAAGTTGTATAATACATATAATATGTAAAAAGCAATTAAAAATAAACAATGCATTGTATGAATATATAATTATTAATAAAATTAAATTTTATAAAATAAAATTAAAAAGAATTAGCAAATTTCAATAAAGTTTTAAAAGTTACTTAATACTTTTGTAGTGAGTTCAATAATGTATAAAAATAATTACTATCAGTTTTCGATAGAAATTCTATTAGTTCATATAGTTTACGTATCCCATCTTCGGTAATTGAATTTGTCTCTTCAGTTTTCTTGATATTGGTAACAGTATTTTGACTAGAAGTTGAAATGGCGGTTTTCGTTTTCTTAGGGAAATTCCACCTAAATTGCTTTGGTTTATCCGTCGAACAATCGACACTAAAATAATTAAAAAAAATCGTACTTCCTCACGTAAATTCACTTACACAAAATGTATAAAGTCAATACTCACTCGTCTGTGTTGATATCAACAACAAAAGATAAATGCATACGCACTAAAATAAAAAACTGTTCTAAATTCTCATTCCTAAGCTTCTCTATAATATTTGTATTAGATGAACACATTTCGGGATATATTTTCAAAATCACACACAACGTGCTAAGTGTTACAATCTTATCCTGACCGATTCCATTATTTAAATAATATTATAAAATTTGTAATTTAATATATTCATTTATGTTTAATATATAAATTATATTAACAAGTTATTTGTAATAATAAACTCAGAAAGATCAACCCGTAATCCGTTTTTTTACTTGCGGTATTGTTTTCAAACGATATGTCAGTTGTCATAAGACACAACGGTTATATTGCCTTCGTTCAGAAATTTACAAATTATTGTACCTAGTTCAGTAAATGATTACATTAAATATGAAATAATAATGAGTTTCATGTTTACTTCTAAATTATTATTAATTTTATTGAACTTAGTACTATTAGTAATTTGATTGCTTGTTTTTTTGCATGCGTATAAATAGAAATAAATTATTGCAATGATAAATACTTGTGTTTTTGGATTACCTTCAAAGCCCCAGGCACCTTTCCGCAGATGACACCACAATATTCGCATCCGGCTGCGTCTCAGTCACCATTGCTGACCACCAACAGGTAACTTTTGCTCACAAAGTGGTGCATTAAAATCAATCCAGACTATCTTAGTGTTAACGGGGAAACCGTTAAGAAAACGTATTACATGCCCAACGTTCGCCTCTTAGATAAAATCATACCAGAGTCGAGAACGGTTTAATACCTACCTAAAAAAGTGAATTACGTGACAAGCCGTCTCTATCCACTGATCTGCGCCAAGAGCAAGATGTCGCTCACAAACAAGATCTACCTGTATACGACGTGTTCAGGCCTATATTCATTTACGCCAGCGTTGTGTTCGGATACACAAAATTAGATAAACTGCAGATATTCCAGAATAGATTCTTGCGCGCTGTGGTTTATGCGTAACGAAGACATCGATAGAGACACTAAATAAGACTCAATCAAGGAGTTATGTAGAAAACTGTCGTGTAGATACTTCGCGAAAGCAGCAAATCATCCGAAATGGCTGATGGTAAACGCCTGCGTAGATACTTACAATAAACCCAACCGGACATGGGCCCCGCGATGAAGATGGGCCCACCGGTGGAGACGAGGTCCCAGCTTTTTAGTGCCTCGACCACGTCTCGGCTCTGGAGGAGTCCCAAAATAAATTCTAATAGTGCGTCAAGTGCCCTACCTCAGGGTTGTAGCTAGAGTTGAATTTGAAGTAGGGCATCATTGATTACAGGTAGGGCGGAAGTAAAAAAAATTGATCTGCCCTCGAAGCATGGGCCCCTAAATTGTCCACCTAAAGTGATATAGGTACATTCAATAGCTTTGCGTAGACAAATAATCTTAGTTTTGGTATTTTTAAGGCATAGTGATTTTAAGGTAGGCCCCACAATGCCCCCCCTTACCTACGGCCCTGCCCTACCTCCATTACAAACAGCGTATGCAAGCACGGTCCGACGCCCTTGCGACACTGTGTTATTTGTTGTTCTTTTAGCTCGGCCTCCCCACGCCAAAGTGACGCTGTAGAGCCTAGAGGCCGCAGGGCCTAAAGCATACTGTCCATTCAAACGAACACGAAGAATGGATTACCTTATGCAGATCACACAAAAAATACAATGATACCTACTCACATGCCTTTAATACAAATAATTTATTTATAAAATTCTACTAACACTTAATATTTTACTAATAAAATAATCACAAATTGGTGCTTCTTACATAAGTCTGAAATGTAAATATTCATATATTTTTATGAGAAATAAAAGACTTTCTTAAGCCAGTTCTCTTGACAACTGAGAATTCATTTTATTGAAACAGTGGTAAACGCTGCAGACTACTTCTCGGGAAAAAAAATTTTGAGTTTTTACTCTAGTGACAATATACATTCGGTGTTCCCTCCTCTAGGATTAAATCCACTATATTTAATTTGCCACTTGGTCTCTAACATTGATCTATAGATGCTAAATAATTATTATTCAATGGAAATTATTGGAAGCTCAAAACTTAGCATTGTTTATTTTTTATTTGTTTTTTAGCTTCACCTGTATATCCATGTAGCATTACAGGCACAAAGAGCCTAGTGTTTAGTTAGTATGTTCCCATTTCCCACTTAATTTTTGAACATGGACATCAACATGCTGTCACTCTAATAAGATTGAATTCTCCATTTTCTTAATATTCTATAAATCACTAAATGTGGTGTAATATTTCCAAGAAATATTTTTAGAACATGGTATATTTCGTAATAATAATGTAAAAATATTATATTTTCTTTTATCAAAAATAATATATGTATTTTTACCTTATAAATTAAAAATGTACTAATGAAATTTAATAATTTACTTATAGAAAAGAGATATCAAAATATTTAACAAAATTACAATAAATTAAATAACACCTTATAAGTTAATATATGTATACCAGTATATTGTAGTAAGAAAAAAAAATAAAAAGGGTTTATAAAATTATATTTAAAAAATTTACTAATAATATGTTTATACAGAATATCACTTAATGTTAACTGGATTTAAAACATGTCATCATGTCCCAGGTCTGCTAAGAGATTAAGTCCTCTTTCTTTCAGTGCTTTAGAAAGGAGTTTTTGTTGTTCTGTTTTAGAATCTTGTTCTCTTCGTTGAGCATCAAGTATATCATCTACGGATACTTCTGTCAGTGGAAGATTATCTTCTTTGTCTTTGTCCTGTATATTTTGTTGGTAAAATTAGTATTTATTGTGCCAATAGCAATCAAAAATATTTTAGACATTTATACTCAAAAAGATGGATATTATTAGTTCTAAAAATAGTATAACTATTAAACTTACGATTTCACCTAATAATACAACATTTTCACCCCTCACTATAAAAATTCCTCGTGGGATGTCACCATATTCTCGACCTACATGAATCCTTTCAATGGTTTTGTGTAAGACTAAGTTAGCAAATTGGTCGACACATCGCAAATATCCAATCAAAGTTCTTCCATCACGCAGCAACACCATAAGTTTTTCTTTATAAAACAATGATCAATGAAATAGATTGTACAATAAAATAGTAATAGACTTAGTTAAAAAAAACATACTGTCTAATTCATCCAGTAAGTGAGCAGTTCCTGCTAAGGGGTTAATATTATTGGACATGTTTACCATAAAAATCTTAATTTTGTATTTGTAAATTGTAAACAAAATAAATAACAAAGAATAGTAAAGAAACTTTTTTTCAAAGGCCGGTTTATTTTGATAGAAACACAGGTTATTCTTTTTGTTTTTGACAATAACCCATTTCAACATACAGATTACAGATTATATCCATATATTACTTTTGGATGTACAATTTAAATCTAAAAATTATAGTCAAACCAATACAGTATGTGTTTTTTCATAAAATGTTTCTCAATAAAATCACTAAACAATAAATATTATTTAATTATTAATTGTGACAAAAAATTATAAATATGTTAATAAATTATTTATCTGTCACTGCTGTCATTTCTTGTTGCATTTTGCTTTGCACTTCTGTGTTTAAAAATATTTTTCTTCCGCGTGAAATGATAAAGTTGTTAAAGAATTCCGTTCACTTTCTTTAATATTTATAAGAGTTTTATAAGTGATATGATCGTCATAATAGTGATTTCTTAATAGTTTTCTCACAGCGTTTTGTTACAATGGAGCCCGACGATGAAATAAAATCTGGCTATTTGTTGTTTCCATCAGCGGGAGGAAACATGTTCAGTAAATTTCCTAAGAAGGTACTATTGCTTTAACATAAAAAACAATTTAGTATTTCTAAATTATATATTAAACTTCTGTCATTAACACTAAAAGAGATCTATTCACACTGCATAATACAGTTATGACAATATGCTTTCTAATGAGTCAGGGGTTGAAGTATGTGTATATGTAGAATTGCTATATGTCGATTAAAAATTCTGTTAGTTTATATAAACGAAAAGCGGAAATTTACTTGTTTGCATTTCCGTTTTAAAATTATTAATCATAATATTAATTGCAAATACTCCTCATTATTATTCCGATCGTAAATTATACAAATTAAATCGTAATGTTTATTCGGTCAGTGAAGCTCTTTCGATAGTAACATCATATGAATTATGAAAAATTTATCCTATTATTATAATATTAATTGATTTTTTTTTCCAGAAAAATTGGCAACAGAAATATTGTGTGCTGTTCAATGCAAGTATACAGGGAATAGAGAGACTTGAAATATATGATAACAAAGACGATGTTACTTCTGGTGCCATTCCAAAAGTAATTACTCTTGAAAATTGTATAAAAATTACACATTCTAGTCCTAACACTATTACTATATTGACGAAGACACACAATCAACAAATCAGTGCCCAGTCTGAGCAGGAAACATTAGAATGGGTTACTGCTTTACAATCAGTTGCTTTTAGGGGGAGAGACTCCAGTCCTATATCTTGCGATGAAGACAATGACCTTTACTGTTCATCTGGAGAAGGAGTTTTTTCAGTTAAGATGTGTACATCAGAAGCTTCAACCAGATGTGGATTCGAGCCAATTAGATATCTCCTTCTATTAACAGCAACAGCTAATAGAGTTGAGAGATGTGAATGATAATAAGTTATATGCAACTTGGCCATATAGATACATAAGGCGATATGGATACAGACAGGGTAAATTTACATTTGAAGCAGGTAGAAAATGTGATACTGGCGAAGGTATCTTTCACTTGGAGCATCCAAACCAATCTGAAATATTTAAATGTTTGTCTCTTAAAATGAAGACTATGAAACAAATGATTGGCAATGATAATCTAAACAGTCCTGAACACAGTGACTTTAACATACAACCTATTGCTAATCTTTTTCCAGGTTCTAGAAGTCCTTTAGTAGCAACAAGACCTGATGACTTAAACTTAAGCTCCCTCTCTTTTAAAACAACTTCTGTGTCCAGTCATCAAACTACCAGTACAGAAAGAGATACTGTACCATTGCTTATGCCTAAACCAGCCTTAAAACCTAAACCACAAAAACCTCCTCGTAAAATTATCAATTTACACAAAATAAGCAAAGATGTATTAAGCTCCACAGATGAGAGCATTGACTTTGGCCGCTATAAGAAACTGGATAATTATGAACCTATAGAACAAATCAAAAGAGAACACAGTCCTCCTTCAGTGCCATATGATAAGGTTGAAGTAAGAAGTGAGGCATGGAAAACATTGGGTATTGATGCACCCAATCATACGGAATTCACTCCTAATTTGGCAGACAGTCCAAACTGTATGAAATTTATATCTCGATCTCAGGACAATTTAAACACATCAGGCCCAGAATCATCTAGAATTATACTTCTGCCCAGTCCCATTGTAGATCCCGAAGAAGAAAATTATGACAGGCTACAATACTTTGGTTCAACAAGTAAATTAAACAAATCATCACAATATAGGAAGATTGAAGCAAGGCCTACTACACTAGCTCTAAATGATCAAAAAAAAGATAACTGGAATGACTATGATGAAGTTGAAAATGTTATACAAACAGCAAGATTGGCAGATGATTCGCATTTAGGGTATGGCATGATAAGGAAACCTAACACACCTGGGCCTCAAGTTCCAACTGCTGCCCAAGCCCAAGCTTTGCAAAATCAAATTGGTTTAGAAGAAATAACTCATAATGCTTGTAATGGAACCGATTACGCAATTGTAAGCCGTCCAAAAAGAGTGTAGTGATTGAATTTAAAGACTGAAAATTTTGTAGTAATAAGGAAATTTAACAAAAACTGTGAAATTATTATGCATTCCTAATCTATTAAGACATATTCCAATTAACTGCCACGATTGTAAGAGAATTAAGACATATTAGTTAAATAGCAAGAAATTATCAATATGTATGGAATACATACATCCATATTATTTAAAATTATAGTTTATATATAATATTAGTTGATCTGTTAATCTTAGATGTTCTGTATTATTAGTATTCTTGAATTTTTTAGATATAACTTGCTCTCTGAAATTATTTGAATCTTGGAATATGTAAACAATAATTATACATTGTTACCTATATTATTAAATTTAAGTTAATCAAAAAATATTATTTTGAAAACTGCAGCTACCAACTTTAAGCTAATTATTATTTCTATATTTTAAGTATTATTATTTTACTTTATCTGACTAGTAACTATGAATATCCATTTGTACCTAACATCTTTAGAATAAAGGAATTTCTTAAGTATTCTACAATACTATACACTTATAGTTTTAAAATTAAATTGTATTATTGACTGTTGCAAAACATCCATTCCATATATTAAATAACATAAAGGTCTTTATAATTAGAATTAAGATAATATGTATATTTTTATGCACAATTTGTTTAGAGATTATTGTTTATTCCATGTGATTTACTGTGCCTTATATTAACTATAGTCAGCTTACACATAAAAAATGAGACTATTAATATCATCATTTCTAAAACCTCGAATGTCATTTTGTGATGATAAGAAATGATAAATAATGTTTTTGGTTTTTAATATTTTATGAAATTAAAATAAAAGTATCTCGTATAAGCTGATATAAGTTTAGATTTTATATAAACTTTTACCATCTGGTGCCAATTTAAGTACAATAATTTTAGAGCACTATGGTGCTACATTATGTATAGTGAGTATTTAATCAATTTAATTTTGCTATGTTACTTACTCAAATTTTATAAGCTACATTTTTACTAGCTTGGCCATACAATGAAATAAATAAGTCATGTAATCTTTTATATTTGTTTTAATATATCTTATAATCATAGCATTTAATGCAAATTAAATTACATATATACAATTTAAATTAGTGCTAATACATTTTAATCATGTAAGAAATATTTACATCTTTTGTTTATCTACAAATAAAATTCTATTTTAACCTTCTAAAGCTTTGGTCTCAGCATTAGAAACTATTTCTTGCGCAATAAATTCTAAATCACTTGACATAATTTTTTGTACTGTTTCTCCCTTTTCAGCCATAATATCTTCAATGTTTTTCTTGCCATTCATATCTGTGAACCAGTTGAGGTTATCAGCAATTAAATGTTTATTTTCGCAACCATCACAAATTACTATGACGACTCCTTTATAATATGCTAGTTTTGTGATAAATTTTGAGTTGCGGGTATTGCATTTTTTACAAGTAAACATAAGCTGAAATTTTCCGTCTGTTTTTTCTGGTTTCTTTGTGAGCTGAACTTCGTTATAATTTGTTACACTTGTGCTGAAATGTCTTGGAGATTGTATTTTTGGAGTAGAGCTTGAGACTGACGATGTTGGTATTATAAATCTTCGACCGAAAAATGAATTTCCATTGCTTGGAAAACACACCATATTATTTACCAGACGTGGTTTATGATATTTTATTACAAAATCTATTAATGTTTTGCGCGACATTTTGTTTTGTTTTTGTAAAAAAATAATAACTTGTATTTTTAATTAATGAAAAGTAAACTTCAATTATTGCATCACTTCAATTTGAATTGATGACCATGAGCAAACATGAGTGCGTCAACGCAAATGTCAACGACGGCATGGCGTTAACCATAGAATATGCATTTACACAATACACTGTCAATTATTTGTTTTCAACTCATTTAAATTTAAAGCAATGGTTTCGTCTTAGATTATAATGTCTTTGAGTTAGTATAAACTGAATTATTATGTAAATAATTTATGATAACAATATCAATGTACTATTTAAATACTTTTACAAAAAATTACACGGCTGATTATTCTGTGGTCTGAGATCTGTACTTTATGGTGTCAGGGTGTTTACAATATTAAAAAAAGTAATATAACCTAACCTGCAATAACACAATTCAAATTCTGAGTATAAAATTCCAATATCAATTGATCGTATTCAATAAAAAGTTTCTGTTATACAATATTATTATATTATAAACATGAGATGAAATATACTGTTAATTTATCATATTTTATTTAAGTGACATTGAAAACTAAATTTGTGTATAAAATTATTTTAACCATTTAAAGTTAAATACCAAGTCAACTATTAAACTTGTATAAAATATAAAGATTTTTATAATTAAAACTACAAATGGAGGCTATTTGGTTTAAATCGGATTTAGCTGAAGAAATAATAAAAAATAATGACATATTTGATCAAACACATAATATTGTAGCAGGTAAGACAAAAATATTTATTTAAATTAAATATATCTTAATTTATTGGAAGAAAACAAAAATCGCTATTAAAATATCTTATATTTTTGATTTCTAGATATAGTAACAGGTAAACTAGAAGTAACCTGTTTAGTTGAAAATATGGGCGCTGTCCTTACCAATAAAGAAGCAGAAAATAGAGAGCAAGGAATGAGATTTTTTACAAAAATTTTAAAAGAAATACCTAATGATTTCTTGACAGAAAAACAAATTAAGTTTATATCAAAATTTTACATTGACCGATTAAAAGATAATCATAGAGTAATACCAGCTGTTCTCGAAGGATATTTGTACATTGTGGATATGAATAATTATAATGTACAAAATAGTGCAGAATATTTTACTGTATTGTTCAGAGAAGTTGCTTGCCAGTCACAAGTAAGGCATGACAGATATAATATTTACTTAACATTACAAAAATTATTGGAAAAAGATACTGATTGTAAGTTAACATCACACATATTATATATTTTTATAAATTTAATATGTATATTTATATACTCCATTTTTTGTCAAAATAATTGTGACAAACTCTTTAACCACTTTCAGATATGAAAACTCTTGGTCCAGATTTTATTTATGGAGTCATATCATCAATGGATGGAGAACGAGATCCTCGAAACTTATTATTTTTATTTAATTTCTTACCAAAATTCCTATCACAGATACCTCTTGGACATTTAGTAGAAGAAATGTTTGAAGTAATATCTTGTTACTATCCTATTGATTTTCATCCATCACCCAATGATCCTGCGGCAGTCAGTAGAGATGATTTAGCAAATGCACTTTGTCCTTGTTTATGTGCTATACCAGAATTTGCAGAACATTGCTTGGTACTTTTAATTGAAAAACTTGATTCAAATTTGCGTGTTGCCAAACTTGATTCTTTGGTTCTCTTGGTAAGTTAGCTGTGTATTTACTTATTCTATTAAAAATCTATCAAGTAGTTTCATAACAATATTAACATAGTTTTTTTTTACATATTATAATATCATAGATTATTACATATTTTTTAGTAATAATTTGTTCATACAAATAACAAATGTGATAATGGAAAAAAATTGTGGCATAGAGTTGTAGCATCTGCCTGAAATGCAATAGTTCGTGGGTTTGATTTCCACTTGGGGAAGATGAACTTTTCCATTTCAATTTTATCTGGAAACTAGGCAAAGTGTGGTGTTTAGTTCCGCCACTCAACACACAAAGCCTTGAGACATGTTAAAAGTGGGGAATAGTGTCTTATCACTATATTCCTATGGTTCAACCTGCATAGCAGGGTGCTATGTGAGGGATAAAGCGTGAAAACAAAAAAAAAATAACTTTATATATTGTTAGATGAAAGTTTATTGTACCAACATATTCTCTATATTTTTAGGCTGCCAGTTGCAAGACATTTAAAGCAGAGAGCTACGGTCCTTTCATAAAAACTCTGTGGTCATCTATTCATAGGGACATAACACATAAAACTGATGAGGAATTAAAATTGGCCGCTCACGAAGCTTTATCGGCTTTAACATGTAAATTAGCTACAATTGCGAATACTGACCAAAGTTTTGAGAGTTTTATAAAAGGGATTTTAATATCCCTCCAGACCGCTATCGCAGAGTCAACAACTGTCATACAGTTTGTTCAAGCAGCTAAAATTTTGTTAACGGTAGCGAATTCTTCAAAGGAATCGTGTGAAATTATAACGAAGTCCATGATACCTGCTGTTTTGGCGTATTACGAGTTTAAAACATCGCCCAAACTGCAGATTGCCAGTTTAGATTTTTTAGCAGATTTATACGAAATGGCGAGACATTGGTCGGTTATTACTGAAATACAACAACAAGTTTGTGAAATACCTCAATTATGTTTGACAGCTGTCAGTGAAAGATCAAAAGAACACCAAATTGGCGGGTTTAAAACGCTTATACGAGTTATCGATATATTAAAAATCGATTTAGTAGTGCCTTTTGTTGAAATTTTGATATATAATATACAAAATTCTCAAGATGATGAATTATTGAAGATATCTATCGAATGTGTTCATGCTATCGCTAGAAAATATCCAGAATTAATTATGAGTCTCGTTGTGAAAGGCAAATGCGATATAAACAACTTGTCGCATGACAAAACGGCATTTCAAAAACGATTAAATTTACTATCGAGCTTAGCGAGCATTGATGATTTTACTAAAATAATCATAGAAGAAATGCTAAAATTCATTCAAACAGATGAAGATGGCGTGAAAATTGTGTCAGCTCTTAATAACTCTATATCTAATACAAGCTTATATTCGAATGATAAAATAGCACAAATAGAATCTGACCATGGTTTAATTGAATCGATTTTGAGTTGGCTATATAAAGAAATTGAAGCATCACATGATTCCTTGGACCATGGTTTTACATTAGTTTCTAATACAATGTGTAGTTTAACTGTTGAAACACAACAAAAAATATTAAATAATAAAACTAAAGAGGTTCTAGTTAAGTGTACACAGAATGAATTATATTTCCAAATCATAGAAAGTTTATATCGTTCAATACATCAGAGTGTATATAATGTGCATTTTGAAGAAATTTTGTCATTAGCGTTAAAACTTTCATTGAACAGTGACAAGGAAGTAGTAAGATTAAAAGCTTGTTGTTTAATCGCCCATTTTCTGAATAAAGCTGAAAATGGTCAGAAATTTGAAGTTATGTATGAAATATTGAAAAATTATTTATCATCTGTCAGACAGAATGAAGAGGATTTATGTCCAAGATTATTGAATTTGTATGGATGGGTTACTAAGGCGCTTCTTTTGAGAGGCAGCGATTTATTCCAATTTTGGTTAAATAAAGTAAGTTATAATAGTTTATTTAATACCATCATAGTTCAGTGGAATTGTTTATAATAATCATTAGAGGACCGTCGTGGCGCAAAGGCGTAACGTCTACCTGTAGAGGCGACGGTTTGTGGGTTCGATTCCCATAAGGGAAGGTGGATTTTTCTATTTCCATTTTCTTCGCTCTGGCAACTAGGCAAAGCGTGGCGCTGAGTTCCGCCACTCAACCCACAATGCCTCGAAAAAGGCAGAAAGCAGAGACGGAGAAAGCAGAGACCGAGCAACGGAGTGTCTTAACACTAGGTTCCTATTGTTTCTGCAGTTCCTTCTGTCTATCCTGCTATGTGCGGTATAAAAGCGTAAAGTTTATAATCACAATCGTTGTAAAACATCGACTCTCATTTGAGTCAATTTCATTTCTCTACTTGAGTAAGATATTACGGCGTTAAGTTCCGCCACCTAAAATACAATATCTGGAATTCAGAGGGAAAATTAAAAATGGAAAGTCTTGTCACTTAGTTCTCTTTGCCTCTTCGCGTAGAGCATATATGATACGCCACAAGATGCTTAAAATAGTAACAAAATTTTAAATTTAAGTCTACTAGTAAAAATAGTAAAAATTTTTATTCTTTATCATTCTTAAAGTGTTGTAGTACTATTTTAATACTCGGATATATTACAAAGTAATTTGTATAGCTTAGAAAACTATACCCTTAAAAACGATATAGAAATCATATAAAAATTTGGTTGTGTTGACTCACAAACGCCTCATACCGTCTGCACCTCTTTGACATATATTATTTTTATAAATTCTTTGAAATATTACTTACAGGGATATACACTTTAAATAATATTAAAAATAGTACAAGAATACATATAAAAATATGAAAATTAAATATTTTTTTTTTCGATTTTTAAATAATATTAAAATAGTACAATAGTAAGTACATATAAAAATAAAAAAAAAAACATTAAATAATATTTTGAGGTTTTATATAACAGGATATTTATCATTTTTAGATTTTACTTTCCATATCAAATCCTGAATCGAGTACACTGGGATCGGAAGCAGTTAACACAATTATGAAGGAATATCCAGAATATTTAAACATAAGGAACCATTGTCGAACGAGTCTCCTCTACAAGCAGAGAATGTTTCATACATTTACTAAGCTATCGGAAAAGCTGAAGATATCAAACGCTGGTTCAAAAGAAGCTTATTGCCTAAGTTGGGCGTACGTATTGGAGAAAACACCGAAAACTGTACTTAATAGTGAAGTTAGTAAGGTATGTTATCATGCTTTATTAAAATCCTAACAATAAAGAAAATATATGATGGTAATTAAGTTTTTTCTACTATTGTATGAAGAACGCCATCTTGACATAATCGATGTCTCGGATAAATTAATCGAGTTTAGATTTTAGAATTAATTTTATAAATTATAAAGTGTAAGTTTTACTCTCCCTCTTTGGTAAGGAGATAAAGCAATGTTGAATTTCACCATTCAAAATGCAGTTTATCAAATTCGAGTGGAAGAACGAAATGATTTTATTATTTAATACTTTAAAGTGTTTTAATTTTTTTTTATCTTAGCAGTTGTTAACGTTCTGTTTTTTAATGCCTTTTGCCTCTGTAGGTTACAACTGTAGGTTTTATTTTTTTAATTTTTTAACTGTTAAAGATTGACCATCTTTTATACAATTAGAAATGATTGAAAATAACTATTTGTCTATTCATTATGTAAAACTAAAATAAATTCTATGACATAATAAACCTTTCATGTTTTTGCAAACCCATACAAATATTATTTTTTATTTCAGATTGCGCCTTTAGTCATTGACGCCTTAGAATATGACAATAAAGATTTGTTGCTGGTGATGTTGGATGTTCTCATACATTTTGTTCAATCAAAAAATATAGTTATTGCACAAAGCTTACAGACTATTTTGCCTAGGCTGATTAATTTGACAACTTATGTAAAATCTATGGTAAGTTATAAAATATAAATATAGTGTTAAGACACTCCGTTCTCCACTTTCCACTTTTTCGAAGCATTCACGCCGCGCTTTGCCTAGTTGCCAGAGAGACGAAAAAATCCATCTTCCCCAAGTGGAAATCGAACCCGTACGAACAGTCGCACTTAACAGGCAGATGCTACGAGTCTGCGCAACGACGGTCCTCAATGAATTTCAATTTTAGTTCAAACTTTTATATTTCTTCGTAAATCACTATTGTGGATCAAGTAATAATAAGTATCAATGCGGATCAAGTAATAGTAAGTAGGGGGTTGAAGTAGCATTTAAAAATAAATATTAATATAATAGATTGAAAATAAATAAAGCGTGAAACAAGAAATTCTGGGATTAAAATAAAAATCTAATCAAAAATCTAATCTAATCATCTATCAATCTAAAGTTTACTTATTAATTTATACTTATCAAACAATATTCCTAAGCTAAGCTATTTATTATTATTTATTTGTATTATTTACTCAGATGAAAAACTGAGTTTTATTATACCTACGGGTTGGAACCAAGTAGATTTAATATAAGTAAAAAGGTTAGGTTAATTTAGTTAATTTCGTCATCTATACGTGAAAATTTTCTAATTGTTAATTCATACATTTAGTTTAATATATTATATTTTATAACATTTATATATTTATATATTATTATAATTTCTTCAGGATGTCCGAATTAAAGGCTTGCAGTGTCTCTACGAAATAGCAAATACGTACTCCACAATGTTACTAATACCGTACAAGCAGGATATTTTAATAGATCTAGCGCCATCTCTTGACGATAAGAAGAGGTTAGTTAGAAATGTGGCGGTCAAAGCTAGGACTCGTTGGTTTCTTGTAGGCGCGCCTGGAGAGAGCAAAGAGGATTAATTAAATATTGTTATTTTTTTTAAATATATATGTTTAAACATCTAATGATTTGAAAATATTTAATTAATACAAAAATTGGGATATCATAATATTTGAAAAATTAAGAACATGTATACAACAAATTTGTCAAGAAAGGTTTTAATGTTATACAAAAATTGTTTTTTTTTTTCATAAATTGTATAAATCTCTCCAAGACCAATTTGATCCTGATGTTGAAACATATATATGTAGGAATATCAAGCTTATATTGTTATCATTGAAATAAAGTTGTAGAATATAGTCGCATACTATTTCATATAAATATTTCAAATAAACTGTTTGAATAATATTTGTATTTCATTTGTTTTTGTTTATAAACTGTTGTTATAGATAGTTACATCGTCCCAAGTCGCTGAGTCGGCACATTCCATTTCCCAACACAGTATATTCTAAGAACGAGATGCAAAGGAATGCATGCATTTGGCTGATCGCATGCACTTCTCATATTATATAAAATTAATATTAAGAATTAGTCTGTCTAAGGTAGACTATGAAGTCGGTTGTAATTAAAATATAATTTTATAATTAAAATAAATCTTTTTTTAAAAAGTCCTCCACCGCGCTCCCAGCTTGACTAGATATATAACAACAGTTTATTTATAAACAAACAATTATGTTCAATTGCGTTCCTCGCGTCTCAACGGTCGGCTATGGTTCCGGGTTCCGTGGGCTATGGCTTACTAACCGATGTCGGCTATAAGACTCAAAGGCTAACATGTTTAGCTTAAGCGTACTGTTTTGGTATAGCAGTACGTTTGCCTGCCTTGTCACTACAAGTGATCTCTTCGAGGCAGTTTGTACGGAATTCATCTAGAGCAGCGAGATGGGGCCACTGCGCTATATTTGCTTATTATATTTATATTTTTATTATTATATTTTTCCAACTAGCTATGGAAATTGCTAAAACTCGCCCGCGGCCTCATATTTAGGTCTGGGTGTTCTCTACGGAAAGTTGTCGAGATTTCAGTTATAAATTATCCTTCTGAAGGCAATACAAAACTTATTTTACTGTGCTACCTCTGTAACTCTGAAAGATTTTAGGCTACACACGTTCACAAAGATAAAAGCTTACTGGGCTAATCATTAGACAAGCATGAGCCAAGGCTTTTACTCAATATTTTAAAGAGTACGAGTTACAGTACGAAAATTGACGAAGAAAGCAGTAGGAGGAAAAATTCGAAGAAATCCTTTTTGAAAATAAAAGATAATTAAAAAGAAACTACGGTGGTAAAATCTATATAACTACTTAAGTGTTTACACAATGGGAGTTCACGGCAAAATTTAGTTTACCTATGAGAAAATTTTGGAATTAATCAAATATAAATAAACGAATGAATGCTGAAAGCTCTCAAGAAGCTTCCTAATTAGTCAAAAGGGTAAGAATGGGCATTTTTTGGTTAGTTTTAGATTACTATTCTAAACGCCATTTAATTTAGAGTCTGTAAAACAGTGTATACAGTTTTCTCATAAAAAGCTGTTGTTAAGGACAAAGAACCTAACGTATCGCGCAAGTATTGGCTCGCGCGTCTTTAGCGTGACGGTCAGAGGCGCGGGTGACAGTGAGACCACTGTGCCCTCATCTACAGTGACTTGCACTCTTTAAGTTCAAACGAGTCTCACATATTCACATTATGTATATAGTAAAGTGTAATGTCTTTTATTACCAGTATTACGTCAGGTAGATTCTTTACCTAGACAGTGGATATCAAATAAACTTTTTATATGGGGTATTCCACGCCGAGCGTACAGGTAAAAATGGTGACGGATTCTGATTTTGAATTTTTTTTAATATGTTACACCTATATAGGTTCTGAATACAATTACATAAATTTTTTCGTTATATATCGTTTAATTTAGGAATAACACGCGTTCAAAGTCGCGAAGGGCTGGCGGACAAGTACTCGTTGAAGTCCTATTATACGAATTTGTAAGATTTAGATATAAATATATAAACACCGAGGACTTAAGGACCGTCGTGGCGCAGAGGCGCAACGTCTGCCTGTAACGCGACTAACACGACGGTTTCTGGGTTCGATCCCCAGTCGGGGAAGATGGATTTTTCTATTTCCATTTTCTTCGCTCTGGTAACTAAGGCAAAGCGCGGCGTTGAGTTCCGCCACTCAACACGCAATGCCTCGAAAACGGCGGAAAGCGGGGACGAAGTAAACAGGGACTAAGTAACGGAGTGTCTTAACACTAGGTTCGTATGGTTCCTGCAGTTCCCTCTGCCTACCCTGCCATGTGCGGGATAAAAGTGTGAAGCTAAAATATATATATATATATATATATATATATATATATATATATATACATATATATATATAAACAAGTTTAGACTATATTCCCCTTAAAAGGAGCTTTTTAATTGAAATTTACTTAAATATACTTATTAATTTTCGTATAAAAAAAAAACCAAACCAATTTAATTTTATAAATAGAACTTTGACCAACTTAGCCAGAATCGAATGTGTAACGTCATTAACTTTTAATTAAAAGCTCCTTTTATGAGATATGCCCCATATGTTTATTGATTATGTAATGTTTTACTAAATAAATATTAAAAAAACACGCTACAACACTTATAAATATATGTTATTATTTAGTCTATACTTTATTAGTAGTCTATACTATGTAATATATTAATCGTAAATATGAAGGTTTCTGTTTCGTTTTTAATAAAATTATTTTTATCATTTCTTTCATGTTCTCTCATTCGTGAAATTGAATAGGCTCTGTTGTAACATAATCGTACAGATTTGTAAGCTTCAAAAGAAATTTTCGGCCTTGCATTCCGACCATCCAAAAGCTTAGTTGGACAAATCTCTGGCCACTAACAATTTGATATAAATTTGCATAATCTCTTATCGCATCCAAACGTTTGCCGCACTTTAAATGGTAATGAAGACCCTAAAATGGAGTTTTTAGACCCAATGAAAGATTTAAGTGTTTCACTTATATGGGCGTTGAACTAAACTGTTAGAACGGCTTGGGCTTAGCCATTAAATATTTAGTTGTAATTCTGTTATTTATATAGGTACGTATTTAGGTTCATATCAACGTTTTGGATTTTTTCTTTATATCTAGTTTATTTTTTTATGTTTTGAATGACGATTAGGTACTTACTTGATGATAACTATAGATTAAACGTAAAGTACAGGAAGAAAGAGAGAGAACAGAAATAAAAGATCAAAGATTGCTTTGTTTTTAACATACATATTCTATTAAAATAAGAATGTTACTTCCTTCTTCTTTTTTTAGTTTCACGCTTTATCCCGCATATTGCAGGGTAGGCAGGGGGAACTGCAGAAACCATAAGAACCTGGTGTTAAGACAGTCCGTTACTTAGTACCTTCTACTTAGTACCTTTCTCCGTCCCCACTTTCCGCCTTTTTCGAGGCATTGCGTGTTGAGTGGCGGAATTCAACGCCGTGCTTTGACTAGTTTTCAGAGCGAAGAAAATGGAAATAGAAAAATTCATCTTCCCCGAGTGGGAATTGAACCCTCAAACCGTCGCGTTTACAGGCAGACATTTACGCCTCTGCGCCACGACGGCCCTCTTAAATTCTTCTTTCTTTACTATATTTTACTCTACATTTCAATTAATACATAATTATGCTAAGGCCCCACTGAAATTCATTTAGCAAGTATTTTGTTTTTAATTACGCGAAACTTGTAAAAGCTTTGAAAGTATTCGAATAAAATTTTCCTTAAAGTTTAATTTTAAACAAGTTTTACATAGTTATTTGTGTATTTCATTACATTATATTTAACCAATTTCAATTTACCTGCTAAGTGATGAAACACTCCGCACTAATTTAACATCGCAGAATAAAATAACTTTAGAAATTTTAGTATGAAGCCATCAATAAAAAGTAGAAAAAAAATATAGTTGGGTTAGATCATTCGTAATATAATAATTATTAAATTTATGCTCTATCTTACTATAAAAATAAATAATAATTGTAAGTGACATTACATTCTGTGTCAGAAATAACATCGAAACCTTTTTGCATCGAAACCTTTTTGCACCTCTCTATACTCCACTTACGTACTTGCTTTTTAATTTTGTTATAAGCAAATAAGCGAGTTTAGGGATGAGCTGCCAATGCACAGTTTAACAATTTAGATTTGAATTGTGAAGATTTTTTTACTTTATTTTTGATATATAAGTATGATAATTAAATAAATGAAGTAAAGTTTTCACATGATATAGCATTGTTTGCAATCGGAGAATTTAAACAAACGTACACTTTAATTTAATATTTTTCCTATATATAAGTTAATTCAGACACCTAATTTGACGTACTGATAAAAATATGATTTATAAACACCCCTTTTTCGTTGATAAACAACTAAATATTATAATTTTATGCAAATGAGTTATGAGCATTTTCACAATTTGTAAAGCGAAATGCGTGACAATATGCAAATTTTAATTGAATCGCCGGACTAGATATGCTCTCTTAATCTCCCCGAAGGTCCGTCGCGTTAGCTGTCTAGGGACTCATCGTCGGACTTATGTGTTTTAGACCCGAATACAAAGTTTGTATAATGAAATTACCATGGGATTTGGAAGAAAATCACCATTTTCGGGATGTAGATTAGGAGATTTGTCACGCTGTTTGACCTTTGTAATTAGGTACATACTGGTTGGTCTGCAATTGTTAGTATTATTTTATATATATATATATATATATATATATATATATATATATATATATATATATATATATATATATATATATATATATATATATATATACACATATACATACATATACATACATATTTTAGAATGTAATATAACCTATATACTTTTCAATGAAACTTAGAGGTAATACACGCTTATAATTGTAACTCAATGCATTTTACACAGATATTATGTATATATATATATATATATATATATATATATATATATATATCTATATATATATATATATATATATATATATATATATATATATATATATATATATATATATATATATATATATATATATATATATATATATATATATATATATATATATATATATATATTTGAAATCAAATTTTTGAGACTGACAAACAACGGACGTAAATATCTTTTATGCAAAACCAATCGGTTAAGTTGTAGAATTTATTTAATTAATCAATTATCAATTGAACTGTTCAAGTTCGAATATCGGCTACGTTTATCCTCAATCCGCCAAAAATTGGCTTTCTATGTGTGCGCAATTCACTTCAACACCCAAAACTCTCACACGCCACAAATAATATATTATAACGATAATGAATTATAAATATGTAGCATGAAATATTTACAAAAAGTGCTGACAACAAACGCGTACATAAATAGGCACCTACATGCATTTAATTGAAATGTTTGAGATAAATGACAATCATTTTAATGAAACACAGATAAAAATCATTAAAGAACTCTATATATTAATTATACATTAACTTAGTACCTGCTAAATGTCATCAGAACGACAGCTTGTTTAGTCCCAAGCCCATTATAAATGATTTACGGGCTTGTAGTATGTAGCGTAGCTACAATGAAATTTCTAGCGTTGATTAAACTAAATTACTGCTAGATACAACCTGTAGATAAATTACGATTCCCCCAAAGGTGCAACGCTGTGTGTACATTGTAAGGTATATATACCACGTGTTTCCGTAATAATTTCATATAATTAATATTTTGCAGTAAAAATATGAATATTAAATTTATGATGTTAAATTTATGAGGACCGTCGTGGCGCAGAGACGCAACGTCTGCCTGTAACGCGACGGTTAATGGGTTCGATCCCCAGTCGGAGAAGATGGATTTTTCTATTTCCATTTTCTTCGCTCTGGCATCTAAGGCAAAGCGCGGCGTTGAGTTCCGCCACTCAACACGCAATGCCTCGAAAACGGCGGAAAGTGGGGACGGAGTAAGCAGGGACTAAGTAACGGAGTGTCTTAACACTAGGTTCTTATGGTTCCTGCAGTTCCCTCTGCCTACCCTGCCATGTGCGGGATAAAGCGTGAAGCTAAAAAAAAAAAAGTATTTTGAATAGTGATATATAGAAATATAGTAAAGGTGCACTTATCTTATCCATCTTATTCCTGCCAACTTATGAAAGTGAGTGAAAGCAATAAGTAGTGAGAAGACAGATAAAATGCAATATACCTATAGGTTAAATAAAATAAAAATTACTTAAATAAAAAGAATCCTTACACGTAAGGCGTAGAAATTACACATAAATACAGAAAAATCACATACACAGACGCATGTAAATAGACACTCTTATACAATTATATATAAATTAAATATGTAAAATAATATATATATCTACATATAGGAAATATAATATAAACGACGGTTTTATATTTAGAAACATAGATCTTTGTGCATACAATTTTCATTTCTAGGTAAAAATGATCAATTCAATTCTAAGTAATAACTGACTCTCACTGTCTCCGTAAATGTGACAGTACAACACAGTATCGCCATTCAACATGCATGGCTTCTCCTTTAATGCGGAATAAAGGGTACGAGAAAATAACTAAGAAGTTAAAATTATATTACTAAAATGATACATATTCTTTATTTTTTATAGCTTCACGCTTTTATCCCGCATTGCAAGGTAGGCAGAGGGAACTGCAGGAACAATATGAACCTAGTGTTAAGATACTCCGTTGCTTAGTCCCTGCTTTCTTCGTCCCCGCTTTCCGCCTTATTTGAGGCATTGCGTGTTGAGTGGCGGAACTCAACGCTGCGCTTTGCCTTGTTTCCAAAGCGAAGAAAATGGAAATAGAAAAATCCATCTTCTCCGAGTGGGAATCGAACCCTCAAACCGTCGCGTTTACAGGCACACGCTTACACCTCTGCGCCACGACGCATATTCAGTTATCGATAATATTTACTACGTGAAAGCGTATAGCAAATATTATTCTTAGTATTTATTTCATATTTTATGTTTATTCAATGATCGACGAGTAAAGGAATAATTAATAAAATTTGTATAAGTGTTATTTATTTACATATATAAATATTGACAGCGATATTTTTTTGTACTTTTTTTGCAAGAGGCGCGGATTTAAATCCCGGTGTGTTTATATTTTTATATTTCCTTTAAGATTATTCCTAATGATTAATTTTATATAGTAAATAGGTAGGTAGACCTGTGTATAATAAATAAGTATTCAAAATAAATGTTTATTCTACTTGGCACAATTGACAACCTCCCCCTTGTGCTATCAGTATGAAAATATGAAAATAATTCTAACAGACAGACGCTATTCTACTGTGCTTTGATGGCTTGTATATATTTACGGACTACTGTGCGTTTTTATCAACTAAGACTACCCTCTTTTTACAATACACTCTTGTTTACTTGTATTATTTGACTCAAGTTTATTTATTTGTAAGTATACTGAAGTAATATTGGGTTATTTAACTTTTTATAATTATAATAACACTATATTATATAATATAAATAATCATTTTTTTTTTTAGCTTCACGCTTTATCCCGCACATGGCAGGGTAGGCAGAGGGAACTGCAGGAACTATAAGAACCTAGTGTTAAGACACTCCGTTACTTAGTCCCTGCTTACTCCGTCCCCACTTTCCGCCGTTTTCGAGGCATTGCGTGTTGAGTGGCGGAACTCAACGCCGCGCTTTGCCTTAGATGCCAGAGCGAAGAAAATGGAAATAGAAAAATCCATCCTCCCCGACTGGGGATCGAACCCAGTAACCGTCGCGTTACAGGCAGACGTTGCGCCTCTGCGCCGCGACGGTCCTCAACATACTTATCATAATGGTTTTTCAACATACTTATAATAAAGAAAACATAATGAATAAAGAATATTTATTATGATTTATTATCACACCTGCCTTACCGTACCTTTTGTTCACATTAACACCTAATATGTCGAATTGGGTCAGAAAATGGAGAAAGCGGAGAAGATATCCTCTTTTATCTCGGCTTTACTAATAAGTATAATTTGTTGCGTTTTATTTAAAAACAATAAAAACAAGACCTTTATATATAAAATAATTCTGTACACATGTAGGTATCTAAAGGCATACCTATTACATTCAACGTACAAATACTAGACACATTAACGATAAAAGGATTTACTTTATAGCGGAACGGATGAAGCTACCGAGTTAATTAGACAACCTGAAGTTAATCTCATTTGTTCATACGATTACAAAGTTGGTGTAATTTCTTACGTACATTAATTGGGTTGATGTAAAGTTTTTATTACTTTTTCTTATTATCATATTGCCGCTGGAGAGAAATAGTTAAATAACCGTTTGCGGACGTATAAATTGCATAATAAATATTAATAATTATAATATATATGCACCGGGAGGACCATCGCGGCGCAGAGGTTCAGCTGCAACCGGTTGGTAAGTTCGATTTCCACTCAAGGAAAATGGACTATTTTCTTCGCTTTTTATCCATTTTCTTCGCTCTGGTAACTATGAAAGCGCGATGTTGACTTGTTCAGGCCTTGTAAGCGATCTCTGCCTACCAGCTGTATTTTTTATCACTTAATAACATAGGGACATTTAAGACAATTTTTTATGTATGAACCGATTTAAATAAAATAAATACGTAATATTAAGGGAAGTTACAAAGCCTAATGTGAAAACTGCATTTTAATTAACTTAATTTATAATATAAAACTATATTTTTATATATATTATGTTTTATCTTCTACAATCTTACATACAGCAATAAGTATGTGTTTTGTAAAAGGTCACGTAACTTTAGTTTTAACACAAGATATTACTACCCTAAAATCATGTACATATTTGTTATATTTATATTTGAGAAATACATTTTGGGAAGGAGCCATACGTACATACGCTCATCGGACAGACAATCTACCTAGTGTTCAATCATCTCGATATCCATTAACTATATAGGCAGCGTGGAACTGTTTGAGAAAAATCTATAGAACACAGTAATATGTACAATATGTATTGTTATTTTTATGATTTTTAAAATGTTTATCTACACTGAGGATAGAAAAATACTTAAAGAAATCATAACAAAATGAACGCAACGGTATTTGATCCCGCGTCTTTTGCAAACATGCATGCAAGCGTGCAAGCGCTCTGACTGCTAAGCCATGCGTTCTTCACGTTGCGTCGAAATTATTATTAGTCCATTGAAATGTTATATGAACTTTGTATTTTTTAGAGGACGCAATTTTATTTTTGAGACATGTTTCAATAAAAACTTAACGTCAAGTTTGTGGGATCGCCACACTTCTCCTCGGCTACCATCTTGGACAAAGGAGTGGAAACATTTTTTTCATAATATCTGGGAAACTAAACGTCATATAAAATGTTAGCAAATTGTTTTGCCTACTATATGTTTATAAATATTTTTGTCTTCAATGGAAAATTAAAGAAGTCATAAGCAAAAAAGTATATATTAAGTTGTTAGAATCATATAATCTACATCATAGCAATACGTATGGGTGATTTTTTTAAAAGTAATGTTAGTTATGACGAGTCGTAAACTGAAAAGACCTTTGGAAGAGTCGATTTTCAGCTTATCACCAAAAGACTGTGTGTTGGTTTATATACTAAAATAGTAAGTCCTTTTCTAACAAGATTGACAAAATAATGATATTTTTCCATAAACATGAAAAGTCAAATCAAAACTATAACTATCAAATGAAGTAACTCAAGCGTGACGTTGAATTCTGTCACTCAACACGCATTGCCTCGAAAAAGGCGGAAAGCAGGTACTAAGCAACGGAGTGTCTTAACACTAGGTTCATATGGTTCCTGCAGTTCCCTCTGCCTACTCTCTCATGTGCGGGTTACGTGTTAAAGTACACATATAGATTAGACTTTAATAAACCGTTGATAAGAGGGCGCTGTCACATGACGTTCCGTTGGAAACAAGTATAAAAATATTATATCAAAGTCATTGTAATCTATATAAAATATAATCTAAATATATGAAATATTAATTCTAAGAGGACTAAAATTAACAAAAATCAAAAAATACAATAAGAGAAGATATACTTTTGTAAGTATATAAACATAGTAATTAGCCGCCATAAGCCTCCTACGGTCATAGCACTCACTATGGAATCATAACGTAGGGGACCTAGTTTCCATGTCAACCGTTAAATAGGTTAATGCAAGATAAAAATAGCCCTGCACTTTTTACAAGCGGGGAAAATGTAGCTTCACGCTTAGTTATGTGTCTCATTACGTATGAAAGCATTTTTTTATTATTTTTGTTCCCATCCTTTATTCAACGCTCGTGTTTGTATAATATTTTTTTTTAATTCTAAAAACTGTGAACATGTAGATTTATAATTGCCATGCGGTTGGATTTTGGTGCTTGAGTTCTATTGTTTTAGTCGTGTCACCTACATACTTTGTCATGTAAAATAATTTCTAAATAGCTCAATGAATATTTATAAAGGTTTTAATGATTTGATATATATTAGTTAAACGATAAAAAATTAAAATAATTTAAAATATTATATGAATTCCAAATGCAGAACAATTTCTGTGATTTTCGCGTGTTTTATTCGCTCCGTTTGGGTTATTGATACGTGCTTTGAGATAAAATGCGATATAAGGCCGTAGAGTACATATACTACAGAGAAAATCTAGTGATAAGATATTCCGTTGCCCACTTTCTGATCATTATCTGAAAGCGTTTTTTGTCTTCTAAATCCCTCATGCTGTCATGCTACGCAGTTATAAGTTTATGTATGTATATTTATTTATATTACCATACTAACTAACATATTAGCGTCAAACCTACCTCAGGCACTTAATTCCAAGTCTACCTTGTATAATTTCCGCAATTTAATTAATTAATTTAATTAAATAAAGCATCAAACTATAAACGTTATATACAAACTATGAAAACGAAAAGTTTAATAAAGAAACGCGTTAGAGCATCTAAATTTAAGTTATCTAATTACGCCACTTCCTAGCCAGGTAGTTCCGGGTCGTAATAAAGAAAATCCTTTTAATGCTCTCTATGCGTCCGGCACAATGTTATGCTTTGAATTTTTAGCGCTATTTTTCTAGCTTAATTTTTGTTTTAAAATTGTAAAATTCAATATTTAAATCCTTCGAGGTGTTACTTTCTCAATGGAGAAATTACCAACATGTCTTCTTTATCTTGTTTGCAAGTTTGTTTGCAGTAGAGATTAACGTGAATGAGTTAAGCGAGTGTCAAGATCGAATATATTTTGACACTTTACCTTAAACCATACAGATTATTAATATTTTATTTTGTTTTCTTTTCTGCAAGAAAGATATTTTCAAAGTGAACCCATAAAGTTTCAAAAGAACAGTACAAGTTCTATTCAGAATATCTTAGTTTAAATTGCTTATAATTTTTATGTTAAGACGCTTACTTCTCAAAAATCAACGTTTTACTTTAGAAGGATTTCAAAGGCATTTTGAAATCCTTCTAAAGTATTCACAGCCTACGCAAACTTAGATTAAGACAAGATAGAGTTCAATTTTAAATAAATATTAATCTTGGATAAAAATAAAATAATATATATATATATATATATATATATATATATATATATATATATATATATATATATATATATATATATATATATATATATATATATATATATATATATATATATATATATATATATATATATATATATATATATATATATATATATATATATATATATATATATATATATATATATATATATATATATATATATAGTAAAAGTACAAAATAAAATAAAAATATTAATAAAATAAAATATATTTATAAAAATAAATTATTATATTTAGTATTTTATAATAATTTATTTTTATAAAACTAAGACTAATTTGAGGAACAAACTGTAATGCTCTGTCCAAACCTAATGCCATATTGAAATCTAATTTCCTCTCATTACTGTTCGAATTCCGTTCCACATTCGCTTGCTTTTCCAAAGCTTGTAGAAACACGGTGAATACAAAAAAGTAGAAGTAATTTTTAACTTTATTGGACATTTTTAGTTTGAGTTTAAAATTTTAATATTATCTTTATATTAAAGCTTTATGTTATTTTTTGAAAACTTTGCGTAGTCTGTGGTCATGGGTAGGTGATATTTGTTTATCAGTTGATATAAATTTTAACCTGCAATGGTTTTTTTTAATATGGTCATCGAATTTCACAGTTATTTATTTTGATTTAACTCATTGTCAGAAACTTGAATACAACATATGTTCTTCAGTTTAAATATTAAATTTAAAAAAGAACTATTTACTGCATTCTGAAACAAAACAAAATATAAGAGCATATTGTTTACAGAATTCTTCACGTTTTGTCCCATAGACTTACGTACCAGATATCGGAAATACAATAAATACATACAAATACACATTTTTATTTCCACCAACAAGCGCTTCAATCTCACCCTAATACCAAGCGTTTCAGATATATAATCCCGGCACTAATCCTCATTCGAGCCTACGGAACCGTCTGGATATAGATAATGCCGTTTCGTACCGCCTTTGTTACGCCTATTAGTATACGAATAAATAGAAGGAATGAATAATTCAGACCGAGATCTCTGGAAAGAACTGGCTGCACGTTGATATATAGTTTTGTATGTGGTTCTGGTACTGTGGAAATGTTTTATTTAACGTTTTATTAAGGCACAAGGTATGTTTATTTTGCTTTTTAGCTTCACGCTCTAACTTGCACAAATCAGGGTAGGCAGAGGGAACTGCAGGAACCGTGGGAACCTAGTGTTAAGACACTACATTCCCCGCTTCCTGATTTTTAGAGGCATTGCGTTTTAAATAGAGGAACTTAACGCTACAGTTTTCCTAGTTGCCAGAACGAACAAAAGTAAATGAAAACGAAAATCTATCTCTCTCGAGTGGAAATCGAACCCATAAATCGTCTTGTTTACAAGCAGACGTTACGCTTCTGCGCCACGATTGTTTTCTTCATGAACGATTTTTCTAGTGCATATTATATATAATAATTCGAGGGAATAATTCGATTGTGCTATACCTAATAGTTATTGCTGCCTAATGAATTTAGTTAAATTAGAAAATTAAATGCTTTCCATGCTGGAATTACAAAATGCTGGTTGTTCAATGGCTTATAGTAAATTGATAATAATTACATTTAGTATTATTGTACTCTGATTTATAACTATTAAGTACTTAGCATACAAAATTTCTAGTAGTCAATGACCAAGGTTAACGATATGAATAAAATATTATTCGTACAATGAATTCTATACATTTCCAGTCTTTCGACGAGCTGTAAAATTTTAATAAAAAGATAAAAGAGGTACAAAAAAAACAAACTTAATTATAAAAAAAAATTTGAAAAAAATATTTACTTTGTAGAAAAAAAGACAAAAGCGCGGCGTTGAGTTTCGCCCTTTAACGTGTAATGTCTTAATAAGGAAACGGAAAACGAAGTCCTAATAGTAGGCTCCTTCTGCATACCCTGCTGTGAGTGGGATAGAGTATGAAGAAAAAAAAAACACGAGGAGTTCCCGAAGAGTATATATGAAGAGGCTAATGACAGTGGAGTAGAGCGCGAAATGCTGCGGTCCCTGCCTACCTCTTTAGCCTCGACAGAGGTATCCAGGGATCGCAGCGTTTGGCGCTTCGTCCTCTCTGACTATCTCGCTCATGTATATATGTAAAAAAGTATTATTTCTTTCATTCTCTTTCTGTCTTTACACTTCACTTCTTTTTGTTTCCTTCTGCAAAGCAAAGAAATTTGTTTCTTTAAAATATATCCATTCAAGCAAAATTAGATTTACGGGTGTCTAGATGATATAAGACTTGGCTTCAAGCATAACCCAAATTTCTCTACATACAATATGAATACTGGTCCTTTGTTTCCTTTGATTTGCCATTCTCTTGCAATATCCATATCTATTTTGGACTGTGATTGGTGTGTTTGCGCATAACTTTAGAATATTTCAGCTGTACTATCAAAGGCGTACGGGCTAAAAAGTTTTTAACTGTTTTACGATTTTGAATTGTATTTCAAACGTGGTACGGTTGAATTTTGTGATGACTTTATGCAAAGTTATGCAATTAATATAATGGAGGCTAGAATGTTTTAAAAGTTTTTATAATAATTTGCATAATCACTTAATGGGTTTTTTAAAAGAAAATTAGTTGTAATTTATGATAATCTTACGAAAATTGCTCTTGATTTTAATAAATACTTCATAATTATAAGCAATTAAACAGCATAGTTAGCGACAAAACTCTCAGAGAGCTTTATTTAAAAACTCCAACCGAAACCTAAACCAGGGAAAATAAATAAACAATTTTATATTCGAAATTGTATTTATATTTTTGTATATAGATACTTTCCTAGGTAAAAAGGTTTGAATTTTACTTAGCGTATATAACACTCAAAGATTTTTTTAAAATATTTCTACATATTTAAGACAATATATTAAAAATATATTATATATTATGTAAAATATACTGATGATAAATGTGTATGTTATAAAATAACAAGATTTTCTAGACATAATTGAGTCACCTCCCATTACCACCAAGCACTAGCAACAATATGGTTTCGTAGAACCGTAGATATATACTTATTTAAACGTTAAATTTACTTCTCGTAGCTCGTAAAACCTACTTTAGTAAACACTCTACAGTGTAAGGAAATAGTTGTTCTGTTTAGTAACATTGCATTCGAAACGTACTACGTGAGCTTTTCTTGATTCAATCTATTTGAATTTTAAATTATGTTGCTGAAACTTAAATTTTATTATTTCTGTATTTCAAGATATATTTAAGCAATTTCGTGATCATTTATATATTAAAATAATTGATAAAAACAAAGTATAAAGATAGCTTTACGCTATATGCAGGGTACCTAGTATTACCCTAAGGTACTTAGTATTTCTTTAGGGTACAAAGTATTACCTTAGGGTACTTAGTGTTAAGACACTTCGTTCATCACTTTTCATCCAAAATTTTTCGACTTTCTAAATAGAGTGGCGGAAATCAACGCTGCTCTTTGCCTCGTTACCAGAGCAAGGGAAAGGAAATAACTCATTTTACCCTCAAGAGAATTAAGTCTACAACTGTCGCGTTTATATTTAAGCGCTACGCTGCTTTGCTTTGCTTTGCTTGCTACGACGCCAAGGATTATTAAGATGATTATTAACTATTCATATACAACACTTCAGTTACTGAATGACAGCCAAGAAAAGCAAAAGATTACGTAGAGTACTGCAGGAAAGCACTGAAAAAGGATTTCTCAATATTGCCACGGAAACGTATACGCTTCATTTAAAAAAAAATCGCTTGAACATATATTTTTATGAGTAATCAATAATCAAAGTCAAAGACAAAGTCTAAAAATTTTATTTAATATAAGAAGATACGTGCTTAATTTTTTTAATGTCAAATTATTTATTTAATTTACCACTAGTGATATTTTACATATTGTAAGCAGTCAATCCGTAAAGTTAAGATATAGGTACAATATATAAATATCGTTGTAGAACAATGTCAGAGCTTGGGAACAGGTGCTTTCTTTATTCCGTCACCCTCTAAATTTAATTAGTATAGGTAATCGATAATTTCGGTGTCAAGGTTCATTCAAGGTATGGAACGGAAGAAACTTTCTCATACACCTTAATATTATTTTATGTGTTTTAACCCTACTGTTACTCTCTCACTATTTTTTTCCAACCCAAATCTATTAAGGAAATCAATGGATGAATTTAATATAAAATTCATTTAATTTGCCTTAATTAAGCATTACGCCTTTTACTGCAAGTAGAAGGGTGGGAAGAGTGTTAAGACACTATGTTCCCCATTTTTGCCCAATATATTGTACAAGTGGCGTAATCAGCGCCGAGGTTATCTTGTTACCAGAAAGAGGAAATGTTTATAATATATTACACCAAATAAGAATCGAACCCCTTACTGCCAATATTTCCTCGTATACTAAAAATGCTAAAAATTTCAAGGAAAATAACAGTAATTTAAGCTATCAAATAGATGTATATTTTTTAACCAATTTTAACAAATATATTAAAAGATAAATTTTACACGGTACATTCCTTTAGAAAATATCACCAAGCAAAGTTGTATTTGTAACCATTTCGGTAAACCGGCCATAAACTAAGTTAATACTTAAAGTGTATAACATAATGTATGTGAAGTTTAATTAAGCTACGCATTAGTAAAATTACTTGGCTTGTTTCGTACAATACCGAAATTATAACTTTACATTTTTTTTTAAAATATTTATATATAAAACAAAAAAAAAATGAAACCAAAAACTTTTTATTCTTATTATTTGTCATTTTTCTTCTCAAATCTTTGCATACAATGGAAATGAGAAATGTTATTATATATATTATTTAAAGAGGTCTACAAAAGTTTTCAGAACAAATTGTTTTTTGGACATGCTTGTCGTATAATCGTAGCTGTGAGAGAACTTAGTGTATGTATCTAAGTAAGTAAGTGGAGATAACTAAATAAATTTCCATGAGTAGGTTTCGAATCTGATTGTATCGAGTTTATAGTTTTATATTGCCACTACGCCACGCCAAATTTTTGTCTGTTTGAACTTAAAAAACAAAAAGCTATTAGCTCCATTTTTTTTGTTGTTTAAAAATTTCTATTTGAAATAATAAAACTTAAATGACTATTACTCTCCTTGCGTATACAAAATACATATATTGTATTTTTGTTTAATTATTAGCATATTATTATATGAGGCAATCGTGACAGTAGAGTTTTTTTTTAATGGGAAGGACAAGGCAAACGAGCGGTCAGGTCACCTGATGGTAAGTGATCACTGACGCCCACGGCCCTGTGTAACAGCAGAGCTGTTACAAGAGCGTTGCCGGCCTTTAAGGTGGACGTAGACGCGCTTTTTGAAGGTACCCATGTCGTATCGATCTGGAAACACTGCCACAGGTAGGCTATTCCACATAAGTGTGGTGCGTGGAAAAAAGTTCCTACGGAACCGCACAGTAGAAGAGTAGGGTATCTGGTAGGGATGATATCTTAATTTGTGTCGTACTGTGCGGTTGGAGAATTCAGCAGCAGGCACCAGATCAAACAGTTCTCCAGAACAGAACAGAGTGTTCGATTTTGGTTGAATTCATTATAAACATTTACTCTTTCTGGTAAAAAGACAACCACTTAATTAAATTTTAAAATTTTCTCGTATTAACAGTATAAGTTTTATAATAACATATAAAATGTATCTATTGATTTCCTAGATAGATTCAGGTTGAAAAAAAAAAGTGATAAAGTAACACTAGGGTTGAAACACACAAAAAAATATCAAGGTATACGAGAACGTTCCTTCCGTTCCATACTTTGAATGACCCTCGACACCGAAATTATCGATTACCTATACTAATTGAATTTAGAGGGTGACGGAATAAAGAAAACACCTGTTCCCAAGCTCTGACATTGTTCTACAATGATATCTATATATTGTACCTATATCTTAATTTTACAGATTAACTGCTTACAATATCTTAAATATTACCTACTGGTGGTAAATTAAATAAACAATTTGACGTTTAAAAAATAAATGTTCATGGGTTCGATTCCCATTCGAGGAAGATGGATTTTTCTATTTTCATTTTCTTCGCTCGGCAAGTAATCATAGTGCGACGTTGAGTTCCGCCACTCACTATGCAGTACCTTGAAAAAGGCGGAAAGCAGGGACGTAGAAAGCAGGGACAAAGCAACAGAGTGTCTCAACACTAGGTTTCAATAGTTCCTGCAGTTCCCTCTGCTTACCCTGCCATGTGCGGGATAAAGCGTAAAGCTAAAAAAACACAAATTATTTATTTTTGTTTAGTAAATTGCTAATTACATTAAGATTCGAATCTGTTATATTCATCGTAATACAAATACCACTGCACTACACACACTTAACTTTATAATTTTGAAATAACAGGATACTCGTATTATTCTAGAACTTCACAGGTTTTAGTTTGCAAGCTAGATAAAACTTTCCGCTTTTATACCGGCGCACTATTAACGAACTTTTCATTAGTTGTATTTAACAAATGGCTTATCTACACGACTCAACCCTCGGTTTGATCCACTTCATCGTGGAGCTACTAAGGTAAAACGTTTTGATTCGGAATTAAATAATCGACAATGATACTTTGTATGTCTTTCTACTGGTTTTGAGCACATTTCCGTCCGTTCACACAAAAAATGAGAAAAATGTCGAAAATAAGTGGAATATGGGAAATAAAGTGTTTAACACTAAGCAATGGGATCTTACGTTGGAATTTATAGGGAATTATATTTCTCATTCAAAATTTAGCTGGTTAAAAACATTTAATTATTTTTGATAAGTAATTAAATACAAGTTTAGTTTTTCTTATATACAAAAAATATAAATCTCTAAGTTATTTTGGCACTTACATTATAAGTACATATCCTTTAACCAACAATTAATTCTCATCTTTAAGAATCATTTGCAAGACGAAGCTAACGTACCTACTGTTTCCAATTTCAGTCTATTCGGAGACAATGCTTACGTATTGGATGACGAAACCCTACACTGCCCTTCACGTCAACAATTCAGAGTACAATAAACCTTGTATTTTACTAGTAAGATACATGAAGATGGTGATTTCTGACATAATATATCTTATTACACATCACATATGTTTTATATATCTACGTAGAATTTAAAAATATAACTTTTTTTAGCGTCACGCTATATTCCGCACACAGCAGTGTAGACAGAAGGAACTGTAGGTGCCGTGGAAACTCAGTGTTAAGACACTCCATTCTTTGCTTTACGCCTTTTCGATATATGGAACCGCGGTAGGTACTGGGCCCTATTTGCCTAGTTACCAGAGCGAAGCAAATAAAAATAAATTTCTTCCTCTCCTCGAGTGAGAATTGAACTCACAAACCGTCGCGTTTACGGGCAGACGTTACGTCCCTGCGCTACAATGGTCTTGATTATATCATAAATAAAAAAATAATGTTTATTTTTAATTTACCAGTCACTAAATACTATCCTTAGTAGGTCCGTAGACGGATAGTAGCAAAAGCGGGCTATTTGTTGAAACCGCGCTAATAAAGACCGCGCACGTGCCGTTGACGGCGGCAGCTGGGTAAAATGCCGTTGCAGATTATGCCTTTTGGCTCAAGTATCAACTGTAAGACGTAGCTGCATAGATTATATATATTATATACACAGATTGTAAATATTAGTAAATGATATGATAATTTTAAAAGATTTATTTTGTGTGTTATGCCTAGATTACCGAATTCATTCAATTAATGTTTTATATACATTTTGTCGGTTTTTGTTGGTTCTCGTGTGTATATCTATAAAGAATTTTTAGTATCTTATCTCAAAGAGTGCCAGATATCCATGTCACCGAAAACTGCTTGTCACGTGAACTTTTACCAATCTTGTAATGTGATTGTAATGTTAAAATGTTATGTCACCAACTTTTACTTACTTTCTTATTATTTTAAAAAAGGGTGTTTTGTGTTTAAAATCATTTATACTTTTTATCGTCAAGAGATCTTGAAAAGGCTAGACAATAAACAGCTTTATTTAAATCTGACAAAGAGTTACGAAGATGTGTGTATAGAAGTACTTAGTTTTATTGTTTTATTATATGATACATAGACATAGGTATAATTTCGTTAACTTCATTTGATTTTCAACGTTTTTAATGACTTCAGTTTAGTTTAGTTCGGTTCTTTCGCCAATGTCACGTAAACTGGAGAACATACGGAGAAATATTTATTTATTTAAATTCTAGATAAGTAAAGTTTTAAACATTTGAGAAAAGTGTCGATTGTCTGACTTATCATTTTCTTTTGTTTTCACAATGACTGCTAAGAACTATACAATAAGAAAAACCAGTAAAATGTTTATACACTTTAAAATCTAAATAGATACAAATTATAATCTGTGGCATTTTAAGCCCGTTTCACACATGGTGGCGACAAGTGGATGAGCATCGTAACTTATGGTCGCACTCCCTCACACTCAGTAATAAGTCTGGGATAAATCTCGTGCAACTAACGATGCGTTCACCTTTTGTTGAGCCATTGTTTGGGATTTTAGTCGTTAGACAATGTAAGGCTATATTGATTGAGTAAGCCATATATAAAATTATAAATGAACCTTGTAATTAAGACTATATATTATGCTATATATGTTGTAAAAAAGCATATAAGGTACATATGTCAAACGTTATAAATTATTTTTTGTGAAAGTTATGTAATTACAAATCAGTGTTTTACTATAAAACGAGGCGATTTCTTTTTAATTAATTAAAAATAGAAGATTATTAAAAAATATATTATTGCGATTGCTTTTTCAATTAATTGATAATAGAAGATTATTTAAAAAATGTATTATAGATGTATTATAAATGTTTACGTACATATGCATATAAAAAAGTCGAAGGTGAGACGCGGGAATCATTTTGAGCTACAACCTATAACGTAACCGCTTTCTTTTATGCATGTATGTATTTAATTTTTTAGTTTGTCTTCTCTTATTTAGATTCAATGGTATTATAAAACCAATATAACTAATATTTTTTTGTTAAAGGCGTTTTTTTAATTTAATTATACATTTATATCTAGTTACACATGTTGAAATCATAGATTGAATTGGGACACCTGCATTGTTCTAAGTTCTCGCCATGGAATGCAATGCAATAAACTGATGCGATCTTTGATAACCACTGCATTACTGCATATTGTAATAATTATTATAATATTTTATAATATTAAAAATAGTCGTGGCGCAGTGGCGTAGCGTTTGTCTGTAAACGCGACGGTTTGTGGGTTCGATTCCCACTCGGGGAATATGGATTTTTCTATTTCCATTTTCTTCGCTCTGGTTACTATGCAACACGCGGCTTTGAGTTCCGCCACTCAACACGCAATGCCTCAAAAAATGTCGGAAAGCGGGGATGGAGAAAGCAGGGACTAAGCAACGGAGTGTCTTAACACGAGTTTCGTATGGTTCCTGCAGTTCCCTCTGCCTACCCTGCCATGTGCAGGATAAAGTATGAAGCTAAAAAAAAATTAAAAATAGTACCTCAAAATTAAGTTTAAAGTAGATTTGATATTTAATATTTTTGTTACACATGAACTGGCTTAGAAAAAAATGAATGCATCTTCTAAGAACCCTTAACTGTAAATATAGTAAAATGTGTTTCTATACACGTTTTATTTGCAAGATAGATTAAGAGTTGAGTTACTAATAACTTTATTTTCATATTCTTTTTTCATCCCACCTACATTTAATAATATTAAAAATAACATTTAAGAGTATTTCGACATCAACCTATATATTAATTTAACATAAAAATATAAAAATGTTTAGCTATAGGGTATTCGATAGTGTTTCAAATTTAGCAGGCAAAAAGTATATTATAATAAAAGTTTTCTTTCGTACAACTTGTTTAAGAAGATCAAATTTAATTTTAAGAGTTATTAAAGCGTCTAACGTGTTATTATCACTAATGCTCGTATTACTTTTTATTATGAGAAATGGCTGGACAATTAAAAATCAATGACAATTGGGTCATTTGGAAGTGAATCACTTAAAACGTAACTAGTTGCTATAACGAAATTAAATGTAGCCACCCGTACGCGGCTTTGTTCCGCTTCATCAAATTGCATTCAGTGGTATAAGCGTTCGATTTAAACGTAGCAGACAGACAAACAGGTTTACTTTCGTGCTTATAATTAATAGTTATTGTATTTTCTCTCTGGTAAGGCAAACGCAGCGTTGACTTCCGCAATTTTACCTGTAATACCTCAAAGGCCAAAAGCGGGGGACAGAGTACCTTAACACTGGTTTCCCACCATTCTTGCGATTCCCTCTGCCTACCCTGCTATGAGCGGGATAAAGCGTGAAATTGTAAAAAAATACTTGACATACGCATATTAAATAACGAATTTAAATTAATTTTAGATATAAAATGATAATATAAATGACTTTAGATCATAAATATGTATGATTAAATAGAACAATGGTTCTATATGTAGATACATATACAAATATACATATTTAAGAGATTAGTTTCCATTATAGAGCTTACCGTCTTAAATATCTTCAATACGTAAGCAGAAGCAAATTAATTTGCTATCAAGTAATAAAAAAACGTATAATTATAAGATTATTTCGTACTGAATTACCATTAATGTACCACAACAGCATGTCTTGACTTTAGCTAATTGCAATTATGCCTCTACGACCTTTGTACGTATGAGCATGTTGCGTTTGTGATGGCCATAAACTGTGGTTTTGCATTCGGAAGGATTCCCGGGACAACAGACACTGCGATATGTTTGAGGTGTAAAATATTGCTACGCTTGTATCCATGGTATTAGTTTCAATACCATAACATGTTAAATATAAATGTTAATACTTAGTCCCTGCTTTCCGCCTTTTTCGAGGTATTGTGTGTTGAGTGGCGGAACTCAACGCCGCTCTTTGCCTAGTTTGCCGGAAAGAAGATAATTGAAATAGAAAAATCCATATTTCCCGAGTGGAAATCGAATTCACAAACCGTCGCGTTTACAGGTAGACGTGATAAATTTATGTTTGTTTTATATATATTATAAATGACAGTTTTTTCATTTATTTCAGTACTAAGGTATCAAATTACTGAGCTGCTGATATGTGATTGACTTGATATCTTGAAGTACTTAGGATAAGCCAGTTGTGTATAGTTCACGGGTGGAAAGCATAAAGCGGAATGTCTTTACACTAGCTCCCTACATAGAATTAACAAAATACAAATAAATAATAAACTAAAAAATACGAGAAATGCATATAGATGCAATTACGAAAACAGTTCCATGGGCACAGTTCCTAAAATACCTTTAGCGATACACGAGCAATATTCGTGAGGATTATCTAGCTCATAAAGTGTGGTTATGCACTCGGAAGGCCTGAGACGTAGACAGGAGTTGAGAAATGTGTTCTGCTGTTTCATACAAACAAAACAGTTTTGGTAGAAAGTTATTGAATTGAATTACATATATATACTTTTTTTATTTGATTCGATATACCGAATTCCATTGGAATAGGGTCTTATTTATACAATACAATTATATGACCAGATTGCTGGAACTAATATATTAACTAATATACTAATATTTAATGAATATAATATAATAATATTTAATAAAGTGATAGACATTTGTAGTTAGAATGGGACACAAACTAAAAGTAGCCTAGCAAGGTATGAAACGCAGTCGCTTAAAATAAATTTCAAATATAAAATCGTGATGAGGTAGGTTTGATATCAAATGAAGTGGATATGTGATAGAGAGTACAGAGTTCGTTTTTTTTTGGTTTTTTTTTAGCTTCACGCTTTATCCTGCATATTGCAGGGTAGGCAGAGGGAACTGCAAAAACTATATGAACCTAGTGTTAAGACACTTCGTTGCTTAGTCTCTGCTTTCTCCGTCCCCGCTTTCCGCCTTTTTCGAGGCATTGTGCCGCCGCGCTTTGCCTAGTTTCCAGAGCGAAGAAAGTGGAAATAGAAAAATTCATCTTTATAATTTTATATTTTCTTAAAAAAGTGACTAAATAGTTCTTACATTATTACTAGATGTTTTATAGTATTTGAAAACTTTTAAAGATCTAAACATAAATTCACAGATAATCGCTAATTCAAAACAGCTCAATACTCTCAGTAGAGCAGCAAAAAAGTCATTTAAACCTCTCCCAACAAACTTGTTAATTTACAAAATTTAATTTCTTCCCTGCTACGTAACTTGCTCTAATGCTGTTTTATCGTTGTTTTAGGTACTTATATAAAGTAAAATAAAGACACTTCATTACCGTACAGGTTTTTGCTGGAAAATTCATAAAACGCCAACGGAGTATTAAAATAAAAATAACTTTACACAATTACTCTTTCACGTGGAACGCTGTAATTTTGTTTAACGCTTATATTATATCGTGAAATAAAACTTTCAGTTGAACTAGTGTAGATGGATGTATGCACTATGTATTAGCTTCACGCTTTATCCCGCACAAGGCAGGGTAGGCAGAGGGAACTGCAGGGACCGTGGGAACCTAGTGTTAAGACACTCCGTTGCTTAGCCCCTGCTTTCTCCGTCCCCGCTTTCCGCCGTTTTTTTGAGGCATTGCGTGTTGAGTGGCGGAACTCAACGCCTCAACGCCGCGCTTTGCCTAGTTTGCCAGAGCGAAGAAAGTGGAAATAGAAAAATCCATCTTCTCCGACTGGGGATCGAACCCAGTAACCGTCGCGTTTACAGGCAGACGCTTATGCCTCTGCGCCACGACGGTCCTCTATGTCCTCTATGTCTATGTATTATTAAATATAAATTTTAATTTAAAAAAATCATAAAAGTAAGCCAACAATGTTTGTTTGAAATTGTGTTTATTTACATATCTCGAATTAATTAAAAAACAAAATGTTTTGACAATATGCCCAATCTCTGCCTAGCCACTATCCGGTCTCTGTCTCTGCCTCCTTTAATTTTTATCTGAATATAGTCGGTATAACATAATAATTATGATGAATATCATACTTTAGAGATCTTGAATTATTTTAATATAATTCATAAATGTTACAAATTATTTGCCCTAGTAAGGCAACTTCCTTGAGGCACAGCATAAATATTATGTAATTTAGTTATTAATGTATTAAGGGGTCGGCAGAGCAATAAGTCCCAAGTCGTTTTGATAAACCTGCTTAATTTTGTGCTCATAGACTACCTGGTGTATATATCATAATTTTGATATGTCGTGTAATATTGTACTTACCCATGAAAAATTTACACCTTTTTGTGATTTAAAATTCTAATTCAGACTCAGATTATGGTAAAAGAAGTAACAATTTAATATGTATAATTTATTTAATTTATGTAAATTTGACTTTCTGTGGCATCATAGGTAAATTTAAATGGATCCAAATAGGTTAATTGATTTTGTTGAGTTAATTAATTAATGGAGGACCGTCGTGGCGCAGAGGTGTAAGCGTCTGCCTGTAAACGCGACGGTTTGAGGGTTCGATTCCCACTCGAGGAAGATGGATTTTTCTATTTCCGTTTTCTTCGCTCTGGCAACTAGGCAAAGCGCGGCGTTGAGTTCCGCCACTCAGCACGCAATGCCTCGAAAAAGGCGGAAAGTGGGGACGGAGAAAGCACAAACTAAGCAACGGAGTGTCTTAACACTAGGTTCAAATGGTTCCTGAGGTTCCCTTTGCCTACCCTGCCATATGCGGGATAAAGCGTGAAGCTAGAAAAAAAAATAATTAATTACATTTTTGATTTTTATAAATGCACCAATCACAGCGAAACAGATTAAAATAAAATAAATAATAATAAATAAACCAATATACCTGTATATTACTTATACGATTTTTGCTTCAATAAAATAAAAATAAAAATCAAGTGTTACATACAATCTAGAATGAAGCGGCTTTATAGACGACCGGACATTTAGCGTAACTAGGTCTGCGCATTTACTTTATCGTTTTGCGAGCCAATTCTATTAGTCCGATAGTTTCGCTTAGAGCTAAAGGCTCGAATTACGGGCCCTGTAATCCGGACTGATAAGAATTTATTGTATTTTACGTTGCTGTTTCATTATATTGCTGGACTCAACACTTTAGCCGATAGTTAATGTCATTTGTTATGGAGGTAAAACTAAGCTGTAGATTTTATAGCTTCTTTTTTAGCTTTTCTGCTTTATGGAAGATAGATAGGTAGAGGGAATATAGTGTTAGTACACTCCGTGTAATTGTTAAATTTTTACGATTTTCTTCTTATAATTCTTTTAGAAAAGACATGACATTGAGGGTTTAACAAAATGGAGATTATTTTTATATTTTCTATTTTATTTGTATAATTATAAAAGTGTATATTATTATTTATTATAGAATCAATCAATCAAATCAATCAATCAAAGATCATCTTTGTACTTGAAGCGAATCTCTGTCGATATTCGGATTATGGAAATGCAAAACGCCAATGTATGGTATTGAATTCCATTATGCAACAATATTTCAAGTTAGACTCAGATCTCGGCCATAATTTCAAAGTCACAGTCACTATATATATATATATATATATATATATATATATATATATATATATATATATATATATATATATATATATATATATATATATATATATATATATATATATATATATATATATATATATATATATATATATATATATATATATATATATATATATATATATATATAATAGTAATAGAAAAATAGTAATAGAAAAATCTCGACTAAAAAATACTGCCTTTAGCCTACAATTTAAAAAAGTATAAAATTTAATTATTATGCAACCTAAGAAACAAATGAAATATTTTATTCTATATTAAAATAGAAATGTCCAACAAGATTCTTCTACTCTGTTATCTACAATACAATTTAAAAGTTCTTACTCTAATTGTTTTAAGTATAAATTCAAGTTTACCTGCAAACTGTGTCATTAGAGTAAAAGGAGCTTTTATTAAATGTTTTATGCAAACAATTTGTTAAAGTGAAATTTTCAGCCTTTTTAGTATGAAAGGTTGTCTAATAAAGTCATTTTTGCTGGATAAACTTTGAGCTTATTTAGGTGCAAGTATTTTTAATAATATTTTTCTTAATATTTTATATACAAATGCAATATTTAAAGTGTATATTATTTATATAAAGTGTACTGATCTTTCTGTGACTACGGATTTCAGTAGTGTAAAAAAATAAAGAATAATATTAGTGAAAAGCTTGCATTTTATGTTTGACCGTTTAATTGATTTGTGAATGTTAATATGTAATTTAGTCGAAATTACTTTGTAAGCTAATAATTGGTTTCTTTCATTTGGAGTATTAAAAGATGCTAAGCATTGGGCAATGGAAGCCCAAATTTTAAAAAACCTCTCAAACCAAATAATTTATTCATATTTTTAATATATTTTACATAATAATAACAATAATACTTTTGGTTTCCTCCTAGAGCTCATTATTTGAAGTTCACCTATAATATATAGGTGAACTTCGAATATATGTATATATGTATGTCACAATTCCAATAGCCATCCGAGTTAATTTATGGATGAACTTACAAACTCCATCTAGAACGCTTTAACTTGACCAAACTATAATCAGATAGTCGCATTTACGTCTGAGTGGAGTTGGATGAAACGAATTCATTAAAACTGCCAAACTTTATATCATGCTATCAAATAAGATTGCCCTGATTTCGGTTAAGATCATAAATAAAATGGACGTGTGTTTTCGTGAATGAGGACTTATTTATCAGTGTACCGTATGAATGGAAAGAATGAAGTTAATAAATATAAAAATTGTATTTTTTATCTATATATTTTAAAAAATACAATACTATACAGTGTAAAGTTTTGGTACTTCGTTGTTTTAAGCGTAGGGGGACGTTTATGTAACTTTCATTTCATTTCATTTCATTAACATAATATTTCTGGTGCTTCATTCACCTGGTCGCTTACGTGTAGTCAATTCAATTCCATAGAGTCATCATTCGATTCCAATTCAACCACAAATTATAGATCATGTGCTCCCCTTGTGCCAAAAACAAAAATAAATTAATGAAATAATTTAAAAAGAATGGAATTAAATACGAGCTCTACACAACTTTGACGTCAGGAAAGCTGCGCGAAAATATATGCAAGTGTTGTAACTTGCTTTTCTCATTTCCATTTCAACGCGAAGTCTTGTTCTAATTTGCATTCTAAGTTCTGCGTATAGAAATACCATTTCCTATTGTGTGAATTTTTAGAATATTTTTTATATAAAAAGGATTTTTTTGTTGGGTTTTTTTTTATTTTCGCTCCACGCTTTATCCCGATCATAGGAGAGTAGGAAGGAGCAATGCAAGAACTGTGGGAACCTAGTGTTAAGACACTTCATTCTCCAGTTTCCGCCTTTTCAAAGCATTGCGGTTTGAGTGGCGAAATTTAACGATGCACTTTCCTAGATGCCAGAGCGAAGAAAATGGAAATGAAATTATTAAACTAAATGTAATATATATTGGACCTGTGGTGCAGAGGCGCAACGTCTGCCTATAACGCGACAATTTCTGGGTTCGATCCCCAGTCGACGAAGATGGATTTTTCTATTTCCATTTTCTTCGCTCTGGTAAATTAGGAAAAGCGCGGCGTTGAGTCCCGCCACTCAACACGCAATGACTCGAAAACAAGGACGATAAAAGCAAGGACTGAGCAACGGAGTGTTATAACACTAGGTTCCACGGTCCCTGCAGTTCCCTCTGCCTACCCTGCCTAGTGCGGGATAAAGCGTGAAGCTAAAAAAAATATATATATATATATATATATATATATATATATATATATATATATATATATATATATATATATATATATATATATATATATATATATATATATATATATATATATATATATATATATATATATTTTTTTTAGCTTCACGCTTTATCCCGCACTAGGCAGGGTAGGCAGAGGGAACTGCAGGGACCGTGGAACCTAGTGTTATAACACTCCGTTGCTCAGTCCTTGCTTTTATCGTACTTGTTTTCGAGTCATTGCGTGTTGAGTGGCGGGACTCAACGCCGCGCTTTGCCTAATTTACCAGAGCGAAGAAAATGGAAATAGAAAAATCCATCTTCGTCGACTGGGGATCGAACCCAGAAATTGTCGCGTTACAGGCAGACGTTGCGCCTCTGCGCCACAGGTCCAATATATATTACATTTAGTTTAATAATTTCATTTCCATTTTCTTCGCTCTGGCATCTAGGCAAGTGCATCGTTAAATTTCGCCACTCAAACCGCAATGCTTTGAAAAGGCGGAAACTGGAGAATGAAGTGTCTTAACACTAGGTTCCCACAGTTCTTGCATTGCTCCTTCCTACTCTCCTATGATCGGGATAAAGCGTGGAGCGAAAATAAAAAAAAAACCCAACAAAAAAATCCTTTTTATATAAAAAAATATTCTAAAAATTCAAACAATAGGAAATGGTATTTCTATATGCAGAACTTACATGCAAATTAGAACAAGACTTCGCGTTGAAATGGAAATGAGAAAAGCAAGTTACAACACTTGCATATATTTTCACGCAGCTTTCCTGACGTCAAAGTTGTGTAGAGCTCGTATTTAATTCCATTCTTTTTAAATTATTTCATTAATTTATTTTTGTTTTTGGCACAAGGGGAGCACATGATCTATAATTTGTGGTTGAATTGGAATCGAATGATGACTCTATGGAATTGAATTGACTACACGTAAGCGACCAGGTGAATGAAGCACCAGAAATATTATGTTAATGAAATGAAATGAAATGAAAGTTACATAAACGTCCCCCTACGCTTAAAACAACGAAGTACCAAAACTTTACACTGTATAGTATTGTATTTTTTAAAATATATAGATAAAAAATACAATTTTTATATTTATTAACTTCATTCTTTCCATTCATACGGTACACTGATAAATAAGTCCTCATTCACGAAAACACACGTCCATTTTATTTATGATCTTAACCGAAATCAGGGCAATCTTATTTGATAGCATGATATAAAGTTTGGCAGTTTTAATGAATTCGTTTCATCCAACTCCACTCAGACGTAAATGCGACTATCTGATTATAGTTTGGTCAAGTTAAAGCGTTCTAGATGGAGTTTGTAAGTTCATCCATAAATTAACTCGGATGGCTATTGGAATTGTGACATACATATATACATATATTCGAAGTTTACCTATATATTATAGGTGAACTTCAAATAATGAGCTCTAGAAGGAAACCAAAAGTATTATTATCATTATTATGTAAAATATATTAAAAATATGAATAAATTATTTGGTTTGAGAGGTTTTTTAAAATTTGGGCTTCCATTGCCCAATGCTTAGCATCTTTTAATACTCCAAATGAAAGAAACTGCCAATTATTAGTTTACGAAGTAATTTCGACTAAATTACATATTAACATTCACAAATCAATTAAACGGTCAAACATAAAATGCAAGCTTTTCAGGAATCTTGTGTGTTCTTTATTTTTTTACACTACTGACATCCGTAGTCACAGAAAGATCAGTACACTTTATATACCTAGTATACACTTTAAATATTGAATTTGTGTATAAAATATTAAGAAAAATATTATTAAAAATGCTTGCACCTAAATAAGCTCCAAGTTTATCCAGCAAAAATCACTTTATTAGACGAACTTTCATACTAAAAAGGGTGAAAATTTCACTTTAACAAATTGTTTGCATAAAACATTTAATAAAAGCTCCTTTTACTCTAATGACACAGTTTGCAGGTAAACTTGAATTTATACTTAAAACAATTAGAGTAAAAACTTTTAAATTGTATTGTAGATAACAGAGTAGAAGAATCTTGTTGGACATTTCTATTTTAATATGGAATAAAATACTTCATTTGTTTCTTAGGTTGCATAATAATTAAATTTTATACTTTTTTAAATTGTAGGCTAAAGGCAGTATTTTTTAGTCAAATTTTTTCTATTACTATTTTTCTATTACTATTATATATATATATATATATATATATATATATATATATATATATATATATATATATATATATATATATATATATATATATATATATATATATATATATATATATATATATATATATATATATATATATATATATATATATATATATATATATATAGTGACTGTGACTTTGAAATTATGGCCGAGATCTGAGTCTAACTTGAAATATTGTTGCATAATGGAATTCAATACCATACATTGGCGTTTTGCATTTCCATAATCCGAATATCGACAGCGATTCGCTTCAAGTACAAAGATGATCTTTGATTGATTGATTTGATTGATTGATTGATTGATTCTATAATAAATAATAATATACACTTTTATAATTATACAAATAAAATAGAAAATATAAAAATAATCTCCATTTTGTTAAACCCTCAATGTCATGTCTTTTCTAAAAGAATTATAAGAAAAAATCGTAAAAATTTAACAATGAAACGGAGTGTACTAACACTATATTCCCTCTACCTATCTATCTTCCATAAAGCAGAAAAGTTGAAAAAGAAGCTATAAAATCTACAGCTTACTTTTACCTCCATAACAAATGACATTAACAATCGGCTAAAGTGTTGAGTCCAGCAATATAATGAAACAGCAACGTAAAATACAATAAATTCTTATCAGTCCGGATTACAGGGCCCGTAATTCGAGCCTTTAGCTCTAAGCGAAACTATCGGACTAATAGAATTGGCTCGCAAAACGATAAAGTAAATGCCCAGACCTAGTTACGCTAAATGTCCGGTCGTCTATAAAGCCGCTTCATTCTAGATTGTATGTAACACTTGATTTTTATTTTTATTTTATTGAAGCAAAAATCGTATAAGTAATATACAGGTACATTGGTTTATTTATTATTATTTATTTTATTTTAATCTGTTTCGCTGTAATTGGTGCATTTATAAAAATCAAAAATGTAATTAATTTTTTTTTTTTCTAGCTTCACGCTTTATCCCGCATATGGCAGGGTAGGCAAAGGGAACCTCAGGAACCATTTGAACCTAGTGTTAAGACACTCCGTTGCTTAGTTTGTGCTTTCTCCGTCCCCACTTTCCGCCTTTTTCGAGGCATTGCGTGCTGAGTGGCGGAACTCAACGCCGCGCTTTGCCTAGTTGCCAGAGCGAAGAAAACGGAAATAGAAAAATCCATCTTCCTCGAGTGGGAATCGAACCCTCAAACCGTCGCGTTTACAGGCAGACGCTTACACTTCTGCGCCACGACGGTCCTCCATTAATTAATTACCGCCTCTGCCTACCCTGCCTAGTGCGGGATAAAGCGTGAAGCTAAAAATATATATATATATATATATATATATATATATATATATATATATATATATATATATATATATATATATATATATATATATATATATATATATATATATATATATATATATATATATATATATATATATATATATATATATATATATATATATATATATATATATATATATATATATATATATATATATATATATATATATATATATATATATATATATATATATATATCGCACATATTGATTCTAGAATTAAATTAATTTTTATTGCATTCACCTACTGTGCTTTCACATTTTGGCTGTAAGAAATCTCTTTTAAAGATGAAGATGAGGGCCTTTGCAAACAATATTATCGTATTTGTAATCACATTTTCTGTTATATTGTTATACATTAAAAAGTATTTTAGTAACTGAATGATTTTTATAAACGGAATGAAGTGCACGTTGCACTAAATTAGGCACAGCCCCACTGCGCCATCAAAACCATAAAAATATTTACATTATATCTAACGATATGTTATCTTCATGCAACAGTTTCCTGAGAAGAGGAAGAAAACGAAGCATCTAACAATCAGTTTCATGGTTCCTGCGTTTTCGGGTTCCTTCCATATATCTTTGTCACAGCTATTTACACATTCCACATTTATTTTTATATATCACAGTAACAAATGTAGTAGATAAAAATAGAAAAAATATTGTACTTATTTATTATATTTACTTAAAACTTACTTAGTGCAAGTTAGATACATTGCGAATTGAGTGGCGGAACTTAACGTTGCATTCGTCTCCTCAAATAGAGATCGAAACCAAAACCATCTAGCTTAGTCAGACACAGTTCCACTGCGCTATGAAAGCGTCAAAAATACTTACATTATACAGTCAGATTTTTTTTCGATTCGGCTAAACTATGTACCTAACCTAAGCAAAACACGCTCGTGGGGAATGGCCATCGGTATTCGAAATGTTGGGAAAATATAAATAAAGATGACTAACCCTCGCTCAGAACCGTATTTACACCGGTACAAAAAACAAATTTGTTTGTCGAAATATTGTATAGATTAGTATTAAGGTTATTAAAATAGTTGCAATATTGAAAAAATGTTTTTTTTTAATTTTTACAAAATAAATATTTCATATTAAAAAAGTAAGGAGTCAATAAGATTTTCTTTACAGTCTAGTAATATAATAATCATCTATAATACATATTATTTTTAAAACTCTAGCACCATTTTTTTAATTTTATTTTTTTTTATAGTTTCACGCTTTATCCCGCACATGGCAGGGTAGGCAGAGGGAACTGTAGGGACCGTACGAACCTGGTGTTAAGACACTCCGTTACTTAGTCCCCGCTTACTCTGTCCCCGCTTGAGTGGCGGAACTCAACGCCGCGCTTTGCCTTAGATGCCAGAGCGAAGAAAATGGAAATAGAAAAAGCAATCTTCCCCGACTGGGAATCGAACCCAGTAATCGTCACGTTTCAGGCAGCCGTTGCGCCTCTGCCCCACGACGGTCCTCAATCCTTCTTTATCAATACTTCTTTAGTCCTTTAATTTTAATCGTATATCGTTATTCACTAAAATGAATTTAACAAAACCTATCGGTGAACGTCAAAATCCTTTTAGACGTTTTAAAATGAATAAATTGTAATTTATTTGCAAAATAAAGAACAAATCGGTCTAAAAGTGCTCAATATAAAACAACACCGCAAATATCCAATATAACACGTATAGACAACTTTCAGATCAACTGATGCATAACCGTTGGCAAACGAACCTCCTTATCTTTAGAGTGCAGGTTCCTATTCATACATTTTGTGGGGGACCAACAATAAATATAATGGCTTTGATTTTTGTAACTTTTAACGTTTCTTTTTTATTGTGATATAAAAAATTCTTTGCGTCTCCCCTGTTTGTGGTTGTAGAGCTTTATTTGTGTTACGAATTTAATCATGAAAGTACCCTGTATCATTGCGAAATAAATCTAGTTTAGAGCAACAATGTAGGGAGGGTCTTGATTTATTAAAAAACTTTTCTTTAAATTTCGTATTTATTGGTATTTTAAAAATATTTATTACTTCAAAATTTATTCAAAAGTACTGGCTGGATAACTTATTTTTTAGTACGCGACTATTTATAACGATATTAACACAGTAAGCGAATTGCGTTTGTTTTGAATAACAACATCACGTCACAAACTTGCGATGTTTTCAGACTTAATCTTAATATAATATGTATATACTATACACATGTATGTACTTTCCTTACGAATCAAATAATTAAATAAAATTAATCAAAATCGTACTGATATATATTTATTCCACAGTATAATTAACAATTTATTTCAAAATTTATGATCCCCACAGCCTTACTGACATGTCATGCCATTTTTTGTTATTTCTGTGAAAGTCGTTCATTGAATTTTCCTACATATACTACCCTATATGTTCTTTACACATTAAGCCAAAATTCATTAAATCTTTTCAAAAATTTTCAGTAAGTTTACGACAAGGTAAAAACCATTTATTAATCATGTATAATATTGTTCAAGATGTTGTATCGAGCTTAAAATGTTTCCAATGTCTTTTTGCTGAGACACAAAAATAAAAGTAATTTACTCCCCCAATGGAAAAACGAACCCACAGCCATCGTGTTCACAGTAGACTGCTGTAGCTTCGTTTTCCTACAGCGTCATATTGTGAACTTAGTTTGTAGGTATAGTGTGTTTACTTACTGTTCCATCCTCAATTATTTTAAACTACTTATTTACTATATGTTTAGAAAATATAAGTGTAGACCGAGTAGAACATATCTTTCGAGTATATTCGGAAAGAGATTCTGCGTAGTTGCATTAAACTATATGAATCACTTACCCTTTCAATTCGTACAGTTGCCTGTATGCAACTACTATTGACATAATTATAATTATAGTCTTTGTTTTTGTAATTATAGTTTTTAAAGACTAACGTTTTTAAAAAAAAAAATCCTAACTATATATTAAAATAGACATACAGATTAATTTTTCTTTTTTTTTAGCTTCACGCTTTATCCCGCACATGGCAGGGTAGGCAGAGGGAACTGCAGGAACCATAAGAACCTAGTGTTAAGACACTCCGTTACTTAGTCCCTGCTTACTCCGTCCCCACTTTCCGCCGTTTTCGAGGCATTGCGTGTTGAGTGGCGGAACTCAACGCCGCGCTTTGCCTTAGATGCCAGAGCGAAGAAAATGGAAATAGAAAAATCCATCTTCTCCGACTGGGGATCGAACCCAGTAACCGTCGCGTTACAGGCAGACGTTGCGCCTCTGCGCCACGACGGTCCTGAGATTAATTAGAAGAATTAAAAATATAAAAAAACTGTACATTTGAAAGTAATGTACGGAAAAATATCGCGTTCGAGATATTCGGTTATCTGGATATTTGAAAACGTGGGAATCAATATATATGTGATATGAATTGATTGGGGTTCCACAATTAAATGTTTTATAGGTAAAATATTTATACTACTTTCAATTTTTTGTGTACCACAGAAACACCTACTACGCACTCCATAGATTGAACGTGCGGGTGCTGGACCTGTGCGCTTAGGGACGACGAGTGTGAGCAGGGCTTGGGACCTGCGATATAGTTGTAGGTTTAAAGCTCCTCCTACTACCTAACGAAATTCAAAATGATTCCACGAGTACCGCCTACGAAGTACGTTGTAGAAATGAATTAGAAATAGTTCTAGATAGGCTGAGATCTTTCAGAAAACTATAGAGAGTATTTACTTCTAGTTCACATTTCAACCACATTAAAATTAACTATTAACCTTTTACTGGTCAGTTCCTTAGTAAGATCGAAATGACTTTTAGGTATATTTAGTTTCCACAGAACTGTAGATTGTACCAATACCACGCGTTTTAGGCCTTGAAAATATAGAAAAATATCGACTCAGTATGACGAAACACTAATATCATTAGGTATTCTATACTGTTTCTCACACGTGTCTATTCAGGAGCTGGATCTAGAATTGAGAAAGGCTTTTGTGTTGGGTTTTTTAATAAGAACCTTCTTTCAGAACCCACAACTCTATTGTGCGTTTGCTGGTTGTTATGTTTCTCTGTGCTCTTATTACTTAAAGAAGAACCTCTTTACTATTACTCTTTAGTTTCTTATACTTTATCATGGCACCTTAAGTATTGACTACTATCCAAAAATACCCTACACCCCACCAGTATATGTTTAGTTGTCCCTACTGTGTACTTACAGATATAGCAAGATTTATCGGTAGCTTTACCCTATCTTACTAAATTACTTTGATCTAGAAGAGTAATTTGGAACGCATTTAGACAAAATTTTAAAGGTGCTGGAAACCAGTAGTGGTGCGCCATTTTAAAGCTAAAAGGAAACAAAATTCGCCTAAAGCTAGCCACTTGTTTTGAATATCTCAGTCGCTTTGTGCACCTTATACTGTCTTGCTGAATAAAAAATTTTATTATATGTATGTCTTGAACTTTCTTTTTTAATCCTAACCCTACTTTACTTAATTGTGCCCCTTTCATAAATTGTATATGGAACTGTAGTATTAACTCGAGCTCCGGGAAACTTCTGTACTTTGAAAGTAAGGTAATATATGTGTTTTGGCGATTCTTAGATGCTTATAGAGCTCCGATGATGATGATTATAGTAAAATATAATAAATGATATGTAATACTTGTTGTCGATATTTATTACGTATAAAAATTATAAGTAATTTAAAATATATTAATTTAAAGTAGGAAACTCTACAATCGAAAGCCAACTCTCGCTTAACTGAAATCGAGTACCACTCAATACGTGAACAGTTCTTGTTAGTTAACCACGAATTATATGATTTTTATTGAAAAAAAAATATCTAAATTTAAATTTCAAAACCGTTATGAAATATATTGCGATGTATTTGAAATATTTCATTTGATTTGATGTATGTGAGATTGTAGTAGCGACTATAAAGAGTTTTGCATACGATTCCCACTTAGGCGGAATGATCGTACCGGATTGACTATGACCGCGTGACTACAGTGTTAATTTGGTGTCGGATTTCCAAAAATAAATGAAACCAAATAAGTAAATATTATTAATGTAAATATTATTATGACTTTTGAATTCTTATTCCACACTTAGGATAGATAAAAAACTGTGCCTAGCGCTTAGTCTTTAACGATTTGTAAGAGGCGTTCAAATCTGGCTGTGTTCAAATTGTTATAAGTTTCAATATTTCAAGTATTCAAGTAAATTTAAACTTTCCTTGGCCTTATCTTAATACAATAACATTTTATTTTTAATAATAATATATCTTTTGAAAGATTGAAAAATACTGGTCTTTATAAAATATTAAATCTTTTGAAAGATTGAAAAATACTGGTCTTTATAAAATATTTAACATTACCAAAGCAACAATTTATATTACTCTTTATCTAACAATATATATTAAATTGCAACATCCTCTAAGCGAAGGTCTCTAAAGCTCCTAAGATTCCAGAGTTGTGTTCTATACAGCATCTTTGCTGTTCAATTTATTTTGAACCTTATAACTTCCTTTTTATCCTTCTTTGAAATACCTATACATACATACGTGATAGTTTTTTTTATTAACACTTTGTTCTTGTATTTTATATATTCCTAGTACTAGTTCTGGTTAGTTTCTTCGTTTGTCATATGGAAATAAGTTTGATAAAATTTTGCCATTTATATTTTGCTGGTGGAATTGTTTCTGGGTTCGATTCCCAGTCGGGGAATATGGATTTTTCTATTTCCATTTTCTTCGCTCTGGCAGCTAGGCAAAGCGCGGCGTCGAGTTCCGCCACTCAACACGCAATGCCTCGAAAAAAGGTGGAAAGCGGGGACGGAGAAAGCAGGGACTAAGCAACGCTCGCTCCCTCTGTCGTTCCCTCTGTCTACCCTGCCATGTGCGGGATAAAGCGTAAAGCTAAAAAAAAATTAAGTCCAATAAAATTAAGTAGCTAATCAATGAAAAATTCTGAACTATTAGGCTTACAGTTTCTCAACAGATTTTATGTAATCGAATTTTATGTTTTCATAATTATTACTTTTTTACTTTATTAGACTTAGTTTTTAGTTAAAGTGATTCATTGAATATGTTTAATTCATCTCGACTGGTTTGTATTAATGATGATATTTGAAATGTCAATTTAGAGGTCAGAGCGTTTGCTTGATTTGCAGGAGGCACGAGTTCAAATCCCGCTCCGTTTGAATTTTTATAAGTATTGTAGTGTTTTTTTTAAAGTATTTTTTCTATCCTCAATGTAGATTAACACTTTAAAAATCATAAAAATAATGTCACTATTATTTTATTTTGGTATAATTTTATTTTATTTTATATTTAACAACAGTAAATTATTCAATATCTGTGCATCAATGACTACGGAGATTAAATATTAACTTTATTTTTTGCTTTTTCTTGGTCTAATAGGGGATTCACTTCTATTAGGGGAACATCAAACAAACTTTATAACTTCATTTCATTGTTTCGAAACTTTTAAAAGACTACAAAAGCATTTTGGTTCTTTGAAATGAAATAAGATTTTTGTTTTTCTTTTTAAATATTTTAGTATTGTATTGAATACATAATATGCCTACAATGTGAATTATAGTGCACACGTCTATCGCAAGGAGCTCAGCCTGGTTGTTTAGACAAATTACCAAAAAGTATTTGTCACTCCTAATACCATAATTAAAAAGTAAAAGTTAATAAAAAACAGAGGACCGTTGTGGCGCAGAGGCGCAACGTCTACCTGTAACGCGACGGTTACTGGATTCGATCCCAAGTCGGAGAAGATGGATTTTTCTATTTCCATTTTCTTCGCTCTGGCATCTAAGGTAAAGCGCGGCGTTGAGTTCCGCCACTCAACACGTAATGCCTCGAAAACGGCGGAAAGTGGGAACGAAGTATGCAGGGACTAAGTAACGGAGTGTCTTAACACTAGGTTCTTATGGTTCCTGCAGTTCCCTCTGCCTACCCTGCCATGTGCGGGATAAAGCGTGAAGCTAAAAAAAAAAAAGTAAAGTGTACACGTGTAAGATTTATAAACTTTCATACAATTCTCGTAGTAAGACAATAATACAACGATGATAAACACAACGACGTATAACGGAATTTCTTGATAATTTAGTTCACACAGAAAATTTATTACTTAACAAGATATAGTTGTATTTTTCGGTAGCAGTTTTGATATGACAAATATATAATTGTATCGTTTAATTGAGCGCTTATATATGAAATATATTTAGTAAAATATATGTTTTAGGAAACATTGTTAAAGATTTTTTTTATTTCACTTACTGTATAGAAAGCTCAAAAAATATATTCAAATAAACCTTTATACATACCAAGTACAGTTAACAAAAAATCAACATTGATTCAACACTAACATTTTGTATTCATTGTACATGACCTATTTTTGGTATGTTTCAGATATAACGAGAGAGTTCTCTGAAATAGAATTTAATTGCATTTCCAATTATTTTTTTTTTAAATTATTCTTTTAAAATACAAAGTAGTAATTTTTTTTAAAAAAAATTTTACAATTTTCAGCTATGAAGAAATATAAATAACACTAAAATAATATAAAGAGAAAACCTGTTTAAATCACAAAAATATATTTTTTTAAAGCTTGCGTTAACCAAAGATAATAATTGTGTTACAATCAACCCAAAGTCGTATATTATGTTACATAGATTATAAATGAATAATTAAAAAAGCAATATTTATAGAAAAAATGTGCATAAATTTTGCTTTTCTTTTCTTAGATAGAAAGACATGTGGTAAAATCTTGAAATTTTAAAGTAAAATATTCTGTTTATCTAAACAATCTTTCTTGGATACAATTTTTAAGATTCTAATTTCGAATATAATTCCGTCGTGGCGCAGAGGCGCAACGTCTGCCTGTAACGCGACGGTTTCTGGGTTCGATCCCCAGTCGGAGAAGATGGATTTTTCTATTTCCATTTTCTTCGCTCTGGCAAACTAGGCAAAGCGCGGCGTTGAGTTTCGCCACTCAACACGCAATGCCTCGGAAAAGGCGGAAAGTGGGGACGGAGAAAGCAGGGACTAAGCAACGGAGTGTCTTAACACTAGGTTCGTAAGTCCCTGCAGTTCCCTCTGCCTACCCTGCCATGTGCGGGATAAAGCGTGAAGCTAAAAAAAAAAGAAAAAAAATAATATTTCATAACATATTTAATTCTTAATTTTAATTTTTTACCTCCTTAGGTGCAAGTATAAGTATGCTTACATGTATAAGTAGCAATTCCCAGTAATCTTTATTAGGTAAAGGATATACATTGCATATGAATAGAGTAAGAGGGAAGGTCGGATCAGAATTCTCAATTTTGAGGGTCCTAAGTACAACGGCTCAAAATCTCATGCCTTTCTAAGTAGGCTTTGATGGGAGTGTTAGTAAAGTGTACTGCATTCACGTAAAGTGAATTTTGAAATGTAATTTAAACAAAGTTGTTAAAGATTGCAATAGTTATTTCAAAGCAATTAGTTTAATATGATATAGAATATATGCAAATCGCTCATATCTTTATAACAGGATCAAAGGCCTAGTTGTTGATAAAAAAATCTATTTTTTTTTTGAAAATGGATTTTTATTCATTTCTTTGGAACAATTGAAAATATGACAACGTATTTATTTATTTGTAAGAATTTAAATATAATTTAAATTTACACGTTCGAGAATAAACCCTTAAGTAGTAAGTACACAACTATGATCTGGCAATTTTTATCTTTAATAGAATAATAAAGAGGTTTCTCTATTTTCATAATAACTAATATAGGTATAAAATAAAGATTAACTATAAACAAAGAAAATATATATGTTTACTACGAAAAAAATATAGATATAATGTTTACTACTTTATACTACAGAAAATATATATGTATGCTATTAGTTAAACAAGTAAAACTTCGAAAAGTAAACAAAAATAAACGTTATCATATATATATATATATATATATATATATATATATATATATATATATATATATATATATATATATATATATATATATATATATATATATATATATATATATATATATATATATATATATATATATATATATATATATATATATATATATATATATATATATATATATATATATATATATATATATATATATATATATATATATATATATATATATATATATATATATATATATATATATATATATATATGCCCCGCTTTCCACCCTTTTGAAGCATCGTGTGTTAACTCCGTCGCGTAAACAGACAGACGTTGCGCCTCTGTGCCACGAAGGTCTTCAATTATATTATTAGCAGTATATAAACTGCAATTTTAAGTTTTTCATTTATGGCAATCATATACTGAGGGTACAGTAATATAATGCGCACAATTTTATACAAAACAAAAGAATGAATAAACATAGATACGACTATACAGTTACGACCCCTGCGTTGGTTGGAACTAAGCTGCCTTAAGCAGATCTAAGCGACCAGTGTAAGAAGACTCATTGTAACAGTAGTAAACAGGGAAAATAAAGTAAAATATGATCAATAGTTTCAAAATATTACTTAATAATATAATGTGTATATTTATATATAAAATAAACCATAGCATAATCTCAGTATTTTTTTTTAATCAAAACAGTATTTTTTTTTCTTTATATTTGAATTCGATATGACGTATTTTATATATAAAACTGAGTTTAAATGGATGAAAGAAATAAAGCGATATATATATATATATATATATATATATATATATATATATATATATATATATATATATATATATATATATATATATATATATATATATATATATATATATATATATATATATATATATATATATATATATATATATATATATATATATATATATATATATATATATATATATATATATATATATATAAATGACTGTTACTATATATTCTAATATTGTAATACTGTTATTGTAAGAAAGTTGATACGCACTCGCACATATTAAAATATTTATTATAAGACTACAAAGGTCTAGTTTATTTGGTTTTTCCCCTCAACTTTAACGCATCTATATTATATACATGTAAGTCTCTAATTGTTCATCCATCCGTATATATCATTTGTTTTCCGTATCAAAGGCACAGCAGGTGGTTTAGGGGCGACATGTTCTTCTCTCTTGTCTTATCTTTTAAGGATGAACAAATATAACATTGTTATGGTAATAGTAATGTTTGCATTTTTTTAACGAAAGAAATGTACTTTATTAAATGTTTTGATACTCGTATATCATATTACTTCGTAAACTTAGAAACATATTTATATTCCATTTTGTCTCTTTAAAATATAATTTAGTATCATTACTAAGAATGAATAAGTAGTAAACAATGAATAAGTGCTGAAATAATACTTCATGTATATAAATATATTTAAAAAAACTAAAAAACACGCTTTTTTTTAAGTATATCAAACTAAAAAGTAAACAATAATTCTTAAAACAACTTAAAAACAGTAATGATCGAAAAATACTAATATTATTGTGAAAAAGCGTGGGGCGCTTTGTGCAACTGAAACTATATTGTGCATATTGATAAGTATTGAGTATGAATAGTAAGGTAAAGTGAAATTGCTAACTCAATAGGAAATACACACACATATATATATATATATATATATATATATATATATATATATATATATATATATATATATATATATATATATATATATATATATATATATATATATATATATATATATATATATATATATATATATAAATATATATATATATATATATATATATATACATATATATATATATATATATATATATATATATATATATATATATATATATATATATATATATATATATATATATATATATATATATATATATATATATATATATATAGGGTAAACTTGCCTAATTCGTACCACTTAAGGAGAACCTCAAATATTTTGGAAAAGAAGGAAAAATACATAGTTATTTATATAAAGTTATTAACTATAACTAATGTTCTATAAGTATATCAAAATAAAACAACGTAAATCTTTTAAATTTCTGAAAAATAAGCAAATTTCAAAAACTTAAAAAAAGTACGATTTAAGAACATTCGTCTTAAATCGTACTAGTATATTCTTAAATCGTACTTTGAGATCATATCATTGGTTTACAATAATAAAATTAAAAATCTTAGTAGCTAATGTATTGAATGCTAGTACATTAGTATTTAGTAATACAGCCAATGGTTTCTGCCAATTCCTGTCCGTCATCACAGTAACATTTAATTTTTTTTGTTGTTCCTGCACATAGCTTATGTATCCATAATTCACAATTACTGCATTTAATCATGTTTTCTTTGTTTCTGTTGAATAATGTTGTAATCATCATCCAACAGTCATTTTCATCTTGTTCTTGTTTCTATTTCTTGTTTTTTTAGGTATTTTCCTTTTCTTTACATTTAGCTTCTTTGGTATGGTCTTCTTCTTGGTTTCTTCTACTTTAACTTCAAGCTCTTGTTTATATGGACTTCCTGTAATAACAAGAGTGCCTTTGGCTTTTCTTTTAACTGGTTTTAATGTCCCAGAAGTGAATTTATTGACAACAATACTCCAAGTGTCTCTAGAATTAGCTTTGAAGAAAGAATGTAGTTATTTTTCTTCTATATTACCTTTTAAACATTGATCTTGCTGTTTTTTTTGACAGGTAGCCCTAAAATAGTAACAAAATAATTGGATACAAATAAAATACAAAAAATAACTAAAAATTAAAATGAAATTATAAATAGTTTTCCAAAATCGTACCGGTACGATTTAAGAAGTTGCTGCGAGTACGAAATAGGCACAAGTGTCAACTGAATTTCAAATCTGCTACAAAAAAAAATGTCAACAAACAAAGGAGTTTTATTTTGTGAAATACATTCATAAATATACGCATAATTATATTATAATAAGGTAAATAGCTTAAGAACGATATACTTATAAGACAGTTCTTGTGAAATATGCGAAAAAACTGTTCAAAAAGTAAGAATAAACTTACCTGCTTTATATTTTAGTCGGGAACAACGTAGCAGATTTGTATTTGTCATATGGCAATATGACCGCCAGTTCTTAATATTTTATGGTACTAAAGGCACTAATAACTATTACCCAAGCCGAGATATAGAGGAGGTACGATTTAAGCGCAGGTACGAATTAAGCAAGTTTACCCTATATACATATATATATATATATATATATATATATATATATATATATATATATATATATATATATATATATATATATATATATATATATATATATATATATATATATATATATATATATATATATATATATATATATATATATATATATATATATATATATATATATATATACATATATATACATATAGAAAACACCATCATTCAATCACTAAGCTTTAAGAAAAGATGAATAGCAAATTAATAAGAGGAAACCACGAGATATATTTAAACATATACTTAAAACAAATGGAAATCATATACAAAATAGATGGTCACAAATTATAACCAATTGGCTTCTCTATAAGAAACACAGAGGAGGTCGACTTCTAAAAAGATGGAGCGATGACATAGTCGGAGTGACGGTAAATATGTGAGCCAGAACAGCAAGAGACAGAGAAAATAGAAAAATATTGGAGAAGGCTTACATCGCGCTGGCCGGTGTGAGGACCGAGTGAATAATTTTTATTTGTATTGTTTAAGTACTAATATTAAATTAATAATACATACTATAAAAAGAACTTGCTAACATATTAAAACTTCAGAAATTATTTTGTTATAATTCGTGTTGTCATTTGTTATTTTATCACTTAATTTTACTGTAATTGATCATAACTTTATTATTTTTTATATAAAAAGAAATAAGATATTGTCTTGAATGTCAATTAATATTAATGTTTGTAACATGCGATGTTATAATAATTTATTAACTTGTTATAATTGATTATATATTTTATTATGGAATTGTATTTCAAAAATTAAATTATAATAGTTTAGTTGACAACATTAAATTATTTGAATAGATTGTATCGGAAGTGGTCAACTGTGTGAGGGTATAAATAATGTTCTAGAAAAATAATAATAATGTTGTTCTGAAGAGAACATTAAGCAGTCATGACTGCATTTACATTATTAATAAATGTAATTGAAGAAGGAACCTGGTTTTTTTTATTACATTTGTTAAAAAAATGTAAGGCAATAATCTGAAATAAAAATAAATAATATACCTCTCCTATTCTTACTCAATTGGAACTTAAAGCACAAGATATACACGCATACAAAATATCATGAATAACAACAGCTTATTCAATTATTCAGAAAGCAATATTTAACGCCATGATGTCGTAATTAAGGGTAAACTAAACCAACCAAAGTATTGTAATTTCAGCGCCTTAGAAAGTGATGATAAATTTACTGACGTTATAAAAGTTTTACACTGCATGTATATTTATAAAATAAAAGACTTTAATCGGCTTAATCACGTATAAGCTTTATTATTTACCATTTTGAGTATTGAACGCTCTATAGGTTACTGTAGTTACAGATTACTTGCAAATATATAAATAAAAATATTTATATATTTTTGTTTTTAAGTTATATACTTTTGCTATGTAATATATATTTTTAAATGCTTGTAAGAGTTATTTGAGTTAGTCTAGTTAAACTTTATGTAACATCAAACGGATGAGAAAATTAAAAGAAGTTGGAATCCAGTTTTATGTACATTGTGCTAGCTACACAATGTTACTAATATAAAATTGTAAGTTCATTTCTGTGAACTTTGTAACAATACTCTATATTTATATTAACTAAAGTATATATAACTAGGCAAAGCGCGGCGTTGAGTTCCACCACTCAACACGCAATGCCTCGAAAAAGGCGGAAAGCGGGGTCAGCAACGAAGTGTCTTAACACTAGGTTCCCATGGTCCCTGCAGTTTTCTCTGCCTACCCTGCTATGTGTGGGATAAAGCGTGAAGTTAAAAAAAAAGTATATAAGTTAACTTTTTTATTATAATGCTTACAGTTTTGCAATATGCACTGTTCAAATATTAACTTTTTTTAATTTTTTAAATAAAATTTTTTCTATTTTACAACGAAATAAATTCAACCTTTACCTCTCTTACCATTAAAGAAAAGACCTCCATTAAGGTCAACCGTCTTTCGAAAACGCAATATCGAAGATACTGAATGAAGGTCACGTAAAAAGCACGAGGACTCCCCGGAGAGCATGTATGAAGAGGTTAATGACAGTGGACGAGGCGAAAGAGGTATGCAGGGACCGCAGCGTTTGGCGCTCCGTTCTCTCTGACTCCCCCGCTATGGATAAAAATAGGTACTAATACTAATGTAGGTAATGTACCTGTGTACAAAGAAATAAATAGAATACTTATAAGATTAGTTTATAGTTCTTATGTTAAGATTGCGTGGTGATATTAAGGTGAATTTAGTATCAAATATAATCTAAGGTTAGATCAATAGGGACTGGATATGAACCCGGGCCTCTTCGTACAGGGTATTTCTAGGTCAAACCTTGAATGTTGAAATTTGCCTACATAAATAATAATAATTGCGCTGAGGCAGTATTTATTTTCATGCATTAAATTAGAATTAATATTGTTTTATTTTCCTGTACACAAAGGTTTACCAAAATTACCACACCGAAAACAAAATTCAGTATTTCAAAGAGCATAAATAGGTTTCACGTGTTTGTGCACAGCCCCGATTCATTATTTTGGTTATTTCACAAAATGAAACCGTTTTAATTTCTTTAATAATTTTTTGTCATAAGTTACTAAAAAAGAAATAGTTTCCCGTTTTGTACGGAATGGATATAGAATATATAGGCAGAGAAACTAGCGTTAAATAACTCAGTTTTTCATTAACCATAGTATAGGCCTTTACAGCTAGCTATATAGTAGTTTAAGATTAAACACTTTTTTCGCTGACTAGATCAATTGCATATAAAGCTATTGGATATAAACACATATTGAAATAGTATAATTTTATCGAATTTTTGTCTCTATAACGCTTTTTAAGCACTTTTTAGCACTAATGATCAATGTAAGGTTGTAGTCTTTAACTTTTAAATCTACATATTGGCCCCTCTCTAAATTTAAAATGCCCCACGTTAATAAACATTGCTCTAACCACTTCTGAATTCTAATAATACTATTATTTGTTTATAACTTCGATGAAGCTTTCTTCGTCTCCACTTTCCGCCTTTTTCGAGGTATTACGTATTGAGTGGCGGAACTCAACGCTGCGCTTTGCCTAGTTTGCAGAGCAAAGAAAATGGACATAGAAACGGAGATAGCAGGGACTAAGTAACGCAGTGTCTTAACATAGGTTTAAATGGTTCTCGCAGTTCTCTCTGTCTACCCTGCAATATGCGGGGTAGAGTGAAGTTAAAAAAGAACTTCGATGAAATTTACATTGTTAATATATCATGAAGAACTCATACTTGAGGACCGTCGTGGCGCAGAGGCGCAACGTCTGCCTGTAACGCGACAATTTTTGGGTTCGATTTCCAGTCGGGGAAGATGGATTTTTCTATTTCCATTTTCGCTCTGGCAACTAAGGCAAAGCGCGGCGTTGAGTTCCGCCACTTAACACGCAATGTCTCGAAAACGGTGGAAAGTGGAGACGGAGTAAGCAGGGACTAAGTAACGGAGTGTCTTAACACTAGGTTCGTATGGTTCCTGCAGTTCCCTCTGCCTACCCTGCAATTAGTTAAATCTAAATGAAAGTTTATTTACTATTCTACATTTATTGTAATATAAAGAGTTAAGCCAGGAGTGAAATATTTTATCAAGAGACCTATAATTTACCATAAATTTCACCTACTTGCCATAAAATGCGGTAAACGTAAAGATGGATGTGTGTAGATTAATATGCTAATGCCTCGTTACCCTATGTTTTCAACTTTGTAGTTCAAGTTTCAACCGACAACTTCAACGCGCTGTCGATAAAAGTTTTGAATGTAAGCTCATTGTAACGATAGTACTTAATAACTAAGTAATGCTGTTAAAATTTTATTATACCTATGTTTACGAGTTTTACACATGGAGTATTAACTTAAATTAAAAGTACATTTATACCATCGTGGCACAGTGGGAGTGTGTGCTTGTAAATGTTTGTAGCTTCGATTCCCACTGGGGGAAGATGAATTTTTTCTTCTTCATTTTCTTCGCTCTGACAACTAGGCAAAGGGCGGTGTTAAGTTGCGCCACTCAAGACGCAACGTCTTGAAAAGGTGGAAAGTGGGGAACGGAATGTTTTAATACTAGATTTACACGGTTACTCCGGTTCTCTCCGCCTATCTTGCTATGTGGGGGATAAAGAGTGAAATTGAGAAAAAAATTATACATTTTAACGTGAATTTTTGACGTTAGGTTGAGTAAGATGATTGTGAATTTATATCCATTTCAGTTTATAATTATATAAAAAAAATAGTGAAGTACGAGGAGTGTTGTTAAGAGTTCCGTAACAATTCCATTATTGTAGATCAGAGGAAAATACAGCTTTCTTCTAAATTTAAGTTTTGCGGTCATATTCATATATTTTGTATGAAATTAATTATAAATATAGGTCCGTAGCGGTTTCTTTCTGTGTTAAATTTGTATATTAAAATTTTTCTGTTTGCTTGTCAAATTTCATAAGAACCTTTACAAGTTGCACTTAGTAATAGTGCTAGGTGAATGAATTATAACATATAATAGTCATAAAATTAAATTGAGATCACCTGTGCTTCTTACCCTAGCCCCTTTATACCTCTTTCGCCTCGTACGCTGTCAACCATCACGTTACACACACTCCTCTCATGCTTTTTTCTTGGATTTTTTTAACTTCACGCTTTTGTCCATGGCAAGGTAGACAGAGGAAACTGTAGGAACCGTAGGAACCTTTAAAGACACTCTATTCTTAATTTGCTTTCTCCGTCACGGCAGTAGTCGACTACAATGACTCTAAAGAGAATGGAAGACTGAGAACAAAATTCCCCGTTTAAAGGAGACATTTATTTTGTGAACACTAGCATAGATATTTTAATAAGCTATATTTTAATAAGACATATATGTATATATATAAATAGTATAGTAATAACGAAGTTCAGGTTATATTGAGAAGACAACTATTAAAAAAATGTAAGCACAAGTAAAAGTAGAAAATTTCAGTTGATTTTTAACAATTGCGATGATAATAAGTACGAAGAGGTTGAAGATATGAAAATTATGAGTAAGAGAAAGCAAAGATGTACAAGAACGTAGGTAGTAAACATTACGTACAAATACATATTAATTATCAAATATAAAAGCTATTTTCTTTTTTTAATTTAATGAGTTAATTTGCACTTCATAATTTTACTTAATATGCAGTGTTTTTCTAAAAATAAAATCCAACGATTTATATAAAATTGTATATATAGCTGTTGTCTTACCTCACTTGAGAATTTGTTTTGTTAATAATTTTTTTGTTCTTGATTGGATTAAACAAATTCAGACAAAAAAAACTGTATATTAATAACAAAATAATATATTAAATTCAATGGATTAAGAACTAATTTAAAATAAGCATGAGACGGACCCAATTATAAAATTTTCAATGAAATTCCATTACATATGTTCACAAAAGAATTGTAAAAATATATACATACAGCCCTATAATAAGTGTCGTAGGGTAGAAGGGGTTCTGATGGAATTTTTAATAATATTCAGTTCCTAGCACTCGTTCGCCGGACAATGTGACAATAGACCGACGTCAGGGATCTCCATTGTTGACATTTCATATGTTATATGATAAGGGGCTTGAAATATATTATTTTTGGAGCTTTATATCGTTTTGCTATATGCAATCGAAATCGGATCTCTGAGCTTATCTAAACACTTGCTGTCGGAATTAAGGATTTACATTTCTTACAAAATTCTGAATAACAAGACAACTATAAATATGTTTATAACGTACTATATTTATTGTTGCCTCCCGCTTTATCTCGCACATGATAGGGTAGGCAGAGGGAACCGCAATCTATAGGAACCTAGTGTTAAAAGCCTCCGTTCCAAGCTTTCCACCTTTTTCGAGGCATTGCGTGTTGAATGTCGGCGCTTTGTTGTGTGTTTTGCCTTGGGCGCTTTGCCTTGTTACCAGAGCGAAGAAAATGGAAATAGAATCGAGTGGGCCTGAGTGACTGTCCTCAAATTTATTTCATACAACACCAACATCCAAAGTTTGCCTTGAAGAGATCGCTTAAAGCGTTAAGGTCGTCTTGTAATACTTCTGGTTTTAAACAATCGGTTCAGCGTACATTTGTTTGGTTTGTTATTTACTTTGAAATATATATTTTGTATTTCAAAGAACTTCATTTACAGAATTTATTTATAGTAAAGAAATCTTTTAATTGTATTCAATATATTGTATATTGCGATAGGTTTAATCAAAAATATTAGTCACCCAAGACGTATTCGAATAATGAAAATAATATATTTTTTTGTTTTAAAGCATTTGCTATGTCGACATATACAGCGCGGTAATATTATACTAAGCACAGAGTTTGTAAGGAGGCGCAAAGTAGAAAATATCACGCTATAATTAGTCTTTAAAATGTGCAAGTGTATTTGAGCATACAAAGAAAAATAAAAGTGGGGACGGAGTAAGCAGGGACTAAGTAGCGGAGTGTCTTAACACTAGGTTCTTATGGTTCCTGCAGTTACCTCTGCCTACCCTGCCATGTGCGGGATAAAGCGTGAAGCTAAAAAAAAAAAAAGGAAAAAAAAAGGGTTTTGTAAAATATTTAAAAGATATACAAATATATCACAATAGATGGCAGAGAACTGAGTGTATTTATATTAAGTTTTCTTTCCTACCCTACTAGGTAGGTAAAAAATATTTAAACGTATAATATATTTTCATTTAATATCTTCATATTTCCATGTATAACATTTTCAATAGTAGATTATTATTTTTAATATTTTCGACAACAACTTAAGTCTTATAAAACGAGATGGCCTACATAAAATATTTCTGCCAAATTAAAATCTCTTACCCACAATACAACAAACACTGGTAAAAATATGGTGACCCATTTTTGTTGGACAATGCTTTCACCAAAATGAATTACATTCATCGCGAACGGCTTTTGTTTCTATTTTCTGTGATTACACTGAGTGCTTGGTTAATGAGTGAGAATGGTCGCAGTTTAGATAGAATTTCTGGACATATATAAGGAAATTGTATTTAGTTATGTTAATGAGAGAAACATAGGTCATGTTTAGAGGAGAACAGCCATCAAAAATAATTTTCAATATGAAAGTTTTAATTATTTTGTAAAATTTTTAATGTTTCAACTTAACTTATAATTTTGAATTGAATGATATTAAATTTACACGCAGTAAATTTTATGCTACTTAATTAAGTTAACGGATGACACATCATACACACACACACACACACACACACACACATTTAACAATAACAATTAGAGCATTTGTTAAAATTAATTTTTGTTTTTTAAATATTAAAATCTAGCCTATATTTTTCTTATAGTAGTACTTAGTCCCTATATAATTTAAAACAATATGTACATATATACAGATAGTTACATCTGATACGTAAAATTTAAGAAATAAATACAAAGAACTTAATAAAACTCGGTTGATTAAGCTGTGATAATAATTTATACGAAATCATATTAATATTCAACATCACGCTTTGGCCGTCGCAGCGCAATGGCAAAGTGTCTGACTGTAAACGCGACAGTTGTAGATTCGATTTCCATGAGGGCAGAATGAACTATTTTTATTTTCTTTCGGTAAAGTGCAATGTTAAAAGTGGAAAGTGGGAAAGGAAGCTGCCCAATACTAAGTCATTGCTATGAGTTACACAAAAACTTTTTATTATTATTTCATACAATTTGTGCATTCAGCGTACATTGAACTCTTCACATGGCTAATAACATAAATGTTTCACGTCTCGTAGAGGTTTGGTAGTTTTTATTTAGCAAACTTTTCACCTAAGTCAGGCGTTTCAAGTCTTGGCCAAAAAGTTGAAAACTTTAGAGTAAACACACACAACTTTTTAGCTCTTCGGATACTCTTTTTGTTGGTTTAGATAACAAACTTTAAACATATTTGATACAGTTCAATATGAAATGTATGAAAATATGTTTATGACAGAAATAATCGCTGGTGTTGTCAGACATGTTACATTTTAGTTCTAGTCTAATAAGGCTTTTTAGTTCTATTTCATGTGTAGATACTATTCAAACATCATATATATATAGCAAAACGTTCAAGGAAATCAAAAATAATCGGAACTCGTACGCGTCTCGTACTTGTGATCGATCAACAATTGTTACGGCGATACTCAACAAAATCTAGTTCAGTAGCAAGAAATATGTTTTATTTTCATATTTTTTTCAACAAAGCAAACATATACATATATATTTATTTATGTACATATAAAAATATACATATATTTTATACATAATTAGAGTAAGGCCGTACTATTATGCCATCAAAAGTTACAACGATAACATTGAAATGCATATGCAGCTTTGAGAGTTTGACTTTTTTTTCATTTCATTAGTCAAGAAACGATCATAGTAAACTAAACACTATTTTCATCATTTTTAAAAAAATAAATAACATAGTGTTTTAAACAACATACAACTAATTATACATTTAAAATATACGTAAAATAATAAGACTGTCGCCAACAGTCTACATCTTGTACCATATAACAATAGAATGTCGTATTCCATCCTATACATCAAGTTTGACATTTATCCAATATTATACGTGCACCGCGACTTGATCTAATCGCTGCTGTCGACTGTACGACCGCTTATTTACTTGCCTCTGGAGACATAATCAAACACTATTGTAGGCACTGGCTTACACGACAGCTAGTAGTACATGATGTATGGATTCATTAATATTTATAAAGATGAAGTTTATTTATCTGTTTACTATAAATATGTTATTGTCAAGAGAATGAACTAAATGAGATGTCTCATAGAATTACATTTCAATACATATATACATATATATGTATATATATATATATATATATATATATATATATATATATATATATATATATATATATATATATATATATATATATATATATATATATATATATATATATATATATATATATATATATATATATATATATATATATATATATATATATATATATATATATATGTAACTTTTCTTTTCTATTGTGGTATTTTGTTTGTACACCACAAAAACATTAAAATTTATTTAAAACTTTTGGATTATGGCCATCTTTTTTTTTAGACTTTTACATTATAAAAAGGAATATGGACGTATTTTGTTATTTTAAAACATACATATGTATAAATAACAGTACACATTTTAATAGATATTGCAAAATATATTCATACAATAACATATAATTCTCATATATATTTATCTTCCATATTTGATCTTAGTAATCAAACTTGGATGACACTTTAACTTTAATTCAAATTTAATAGCTAAATAAGCAAACCAATTGACAAAAAAGCACAATATTTTGGTAAACAATTATATTTTGTTAAAAGTGTAAAAAAAAGACGGAAAAGTCATGTTGAAAAATTATAAAATATTGGATGGATAATTGAAACGATAAATTTCTTTCCATATGGAATGAAACTTTAAAAATAATCAAAATATAGAGAACTAGACTAACATATTAGATGCCTGTCACATATGATTGATCATGATGCCTACAATGTAATTGAATAAGAAACGTCGTGTAATGATTGCTATGTACTGGTAATGAAGCCAGTACAGTTGGAAACGCACGTCAATATAGAATTATTTAAAAATAATAATATACTTTCTGTTAAAATATTTAAATGTTAAGTCGAAGTCAAATGTCAAATCTATTGCCCCATTTCTAATGAATAATGAATTAATATTAACAACAAATAAAACTTAAATTAAGTATTATAAATGTTCTATAATAGAACTCCAAATTTGTAATTGCCCAAGCTTTTGTTTAGATTTTCAAATGAATCCTTTGATAGCATTAATCTCAATTCCTGAGGCCTATTCAATTCCACCCAATTGCCAGTAGTGACACTTCAATCAGCGCCAAGAAATTCACTTTCATAAATAAATGTCCTATATTCAGAATAATTCAGGCATTCGGCACTCCAAATATTTGTTGAGCATTACCACTCGATTTCACCGCAGTTTGGGTTTGACAGGGGACTGTTTTATAGCCTCCTTACAAGAGAAGGAGATTGTAAATCATAGACTTTTTTCCGCAGTCGAAAGCAGGCGGTAAAAGTACCTGTACTTGTTTTTCTTATTTTGGTGAATAAATATCGAGGATCTAGAATACCTGATATATAGCGAAAACAGAGAAGCTAATTTATAAAATATATGAAAGAAGGATTTTTACTATTAATTATCGGGCGTCATGAGTTTTTTTCTTTATCATGTGATAATGTATCACAAAGAATATAATTTCATGAATCTTTTATAATTAGCCATCAACGGGTTAATACTAAAAAAAAAGTAAGAAAAAGAATCTGCAAGGTTTCTTGCCGGTACGCCTATATATGTATATGCACGGGTAATTTATTTAACGTTCAAATATTAACTTTGTATTTTCTTATATTAAATAAAATTGTTTAAATTTAAATATTATTGTAATTTTAATAACCTGTCTAATAACACTATCATGTTCATATGCTTTATGAAATTTCTGTATGTTTTTAAAGAAACATATCCATCCACCGTGTTTCATTATAATACTTGTGTATGAAGATTGATTATGGACCTAATGTTTAGTTCTTGTTATTATGAACATATTTGATCGATCTGTACAGTTTCATCTTATCTTATCGTATGTAACTGGCTCACAAAATAGCTTGGATTAAAAGGCTTTTCCGAGCGTAGTTGGAGTTATTTTTGTTCAATGTAGTAATATATTGAAAATGTACACGTTATAGATCTTTATAAGGCAACTGGCTAATCAATGTTTGAAATCCTTTTTGCTGTAGTTGTAATAGTTTTTAACACTTAAAACGCCTTTATTATAAATGATAATTATTATATATAAGAATTAAATAAAATAAAACGAAAACCATATAACTCGAGTGTGAGTGATTACAAGATTACTCAATAAAGTTAATCAAAAAATATAGAAAAGTTGGCAAATATAAATTGTGTACTCACGAATGAAACTTGTATGAAGTTAAGTACGTAAATAGGTTTGTATTAGTTTTTTCTTTCGTGGTAAATCTACCAAATTTACCATTTTTTTTATTTTTTACTTTACTCCTACTATAACTTCAAACTTACCAACAAATGTCATATCATAATTACATTATAGGCTTTGCCTGTCAAATTTCATAGTAAATGAAGAAAAAAATAAAGTAAAAACGTTCCAAGTTTGACATAGATCACATCATAAAAAGGTTTTGACAGACGGACTGACAGACAGACGATCATCACAGTGATATTATAGGGAAGACGCGGTACGGAACCCTAATAACATTTAAAAAACATGTATTTACGTTCAAGACGTAAGTAGGTCTTTATGTCTTTACGTAAACCAACATAGTATTCCGATATACCAAGTTCATCTGAATTATTAATTGAAACATAAAAGTTAATATGAAGAAATAAATATAATAGTAAAATAAATATTTTTACATACAAAAGAAAGTTATTTTTCCTCAACGTAAAAACTGGTTTATTCTTTTATCTTCATCGACTATTGGATATGTAGGGAACGTCCTTTTAAAGCCATTTCCATAACGTTATGGTGGAAAAGATATACAAAATAATATCCCGTTATGATGTTATCCGCCTTAGTAGCAAAGTGATGAAAAATTTACGTTTATGTTTTCATTTAATATGTCTATTTTTTTGAATTTATCGTTTCAATTTATTTGAAAATTCTCATTAAATAAAGTAATACTCGTATATGATCACATTTAAATATATAATATTTTTTGTACTGTTTACTACTGTTTTTTTACACCAAAAAAAAGAAAATATGGTGTACCCTCATAAAGCATATTACATATAGGTTTTTTGTTTAATTTTCCAGTATTTACTTGATATATTAGCGAAACTTATTGTCACATTTCCAAAAGGAAAAATTAATATGATTGAAATTATTATTATTTTTTATTTTAATTTTACACAATTTTGTGGATCATCAGTGACGTTTTATTTAATAGGCTCTGTATATTTTTATTTCGTGTACATAATACTATAATATATAGACACATTCATCTGCCTCTTAACAAAAATATATTATATATATGTATATGTATACATACATCGTATATATAGAGAGTCCACCTCATAAGTTCATTTTAAAAATAAAATATGACTATGTATCATAGGATCGATGTCAGACAGACGTGAATGTTTCATGGCCAATTTACGTTCTCATGGGAGGGCTCCCTTACGTCAGCAGGATACCGGCGCAATTTGTAAGAATATAGCTTGCCCCTTGTGTGACTTTGTAAAGGACCGATCAATTGTTAACTGAGCTTTCAGGCCTGAATGTTAAGAATGCAATATCTTGCGGAGAAAGAGCTTTTATACAATTTAAAATTTAGTTTTTACCTTTATATATCAAATTAGTGCATGAAAATGTTATAGTATTATTCAATTTAAATATCCATATACTGTAAAGAAATACTTAAGAAACTTTTACGCTAGATAAAAACTCTATTTTATAGGTTTAATCTAAAACTACAATGAGTCGAATACCAGTGCTATATAAACTCGCTTAATAGCACATTCGGTGGAGTCATTAAGCTTAAACTGCATATAGTTCTAACGCGTTCCTAATAGAATAAGCACTATCATGCCATAGCTTTTAGAAAGTTCGCTTTAAAAGTTTGTGATCCATTCTAATATTGACTTTTAGAGTGTACGTTCCAGAATTAGTTTTACTTTTAGGATTTTTTTAAAAATAAAAAAATAAAAAATTGCATAATATAATTATTTTTTACGTTTTCCGCTGGTTTAAAAAAGATTACAATATTTTATATTCCACTTTCCATCTGAATTCAAGACAATGCTGTACAGTGACGGAACTCAACGCTGTTAAATTATATTTAAAAACCAAGATCTTGATCATAAAGCTGATACTCTAATATTGTCTCAATATGAAACGATTGAACCAGTAAATAAAGTGGTAACATATAAGTTACTATTATACATAATGTTATCACTGCATAATTTATTATAAAATAACTAAATTTCAAATATTTTGACTTACAATGTCTGTAACAAAGCAATTAGTAGCACTTGGCCGCTAGCCAGCTGTACATTTTGTCTAAAGCAAACGTCCATTTCACATTTTCTTACTACCAAGCATGCACAGTACAGGAAATAGGCCTACATATTTACTTGGTTTTAGACTTAGTAGTAGTTGCTGTTAAGTAAATAGTGTATCAACATCTTAACTTGTGCTTTTTGTCGAATAAGTTGAGAAATATAATTTTATAAATAATTTTAATATATTTAAATTGAGGACCGTTGTGACACAAAGGCAGTAGCGTCTGCCTGTAAGCGTGACGGTTTGTGGATTCGATTTCCACTTGGGGAATATAATTTTTTTCACTTTTATTTTCTTCGCTCTGGTAACATAGCAAAGCGCGGCGCTGAGTTCCGCCACTTAACTGACAATGTCTTGAAAACAAAGGCGGAAAGTGGGGAACGGAGCGTTTTAATACTAGGTTCCCACAGTTCCTGCGGTATTCTCTGCCTAGCCTGCAATGAGCGAGATAGAGCGAGAAGCTGAAAAAAATAAATTTAAATCAATACATCCTTACCCATTATATATACCTTGGCTGACTAGCAAGTCATTAGTTTATTATGTCCGTTAATATATAACACTTGTACGTCCAATGTTGTTGGACAAAGTATTTCATATTGAAGAGCTCCATATTAGAAACCAATTGGTCTGTGTAGAGAGCTTGATTGCCGTATTAGAGGCAATTAGTAAGAGCACTGCAGCGTTAACGAGAGAACAGATTTACGATATAACTTAGTATCAGATTCTTTATATATGAATGTTTAATTTTATTATGTAAAAATAAATTAATATTCAAAATTTAGTAAGATTATGATTTTTAAAGTGTTAATCCACATACTTAAAAAAAAACAAAAATTTGTGTGTTTTCACGGTTCCCGAGAGGGCGTAGGTTCAAATCCCGCTGCGTTCTAATTTTTTCATATATTTTCTTTAAGTATATTTTCTTTTACTTTTAATTGTTTTATTGAAAATCATCTGTAAGTCTTAAGTCTTAACAAAATCATAGCAAAAATAATTTTTAAAGTTACTACATCGGGAGTATACATTTACTACTTTATTTGCATGTACAAATATTTATCGGGGAAATATATATATAGTAAAAACCAGAAGTGTTTAGTTTTATTTAAATATTAAAATCAAGACACGCGTAGACATTATGTTTCGAGCGTATTTGGACAGAAGTTCTGTATATGAATGCATGCATGCATGCGTTGCATTAAATTACATAAATAACTTAATAACAATATTTCAGAGAGACCCTTCTAATACAGGCCTTTGCCGACATGCTACAGCTCCGATTACAAAAATTTTGTCGCTTTTATAGTTCTTAGCAATTAAGACTACCGTCTTTACAAAATAGAAGTAGATTGAAAAAAATATTGAAAAAAAATTGAAGAAAAGTACTTATTCATTGTACATAGAAATTAATGGGAATTGACTTGACATGTTACAACACATGTTACATGACATTATAACATTTATAGGTGCACAAAAAAAGAAGTGTAGTAATTATTTTGTAGTAATTAGTAATTTTGCTGAGTAATTGTGTTTAATTTTAAACTAAAGAACAAAATATTTATAGGCATTTCATATTTAAATTTTCTTTTCTATATAAATGTCATTTTATTTTCTTTAAGTAGCGTAGTAAGCGTTTTTTATCAACGCTTTTTTAAAATTATTAATGCAAAAAATTCCATAAAACCAATGCAAGGCGTGTTGGCGCTCAGCCACGTGTCATAAAAGTCCAGAGTGCTGACCCGAGTTGATAACATTTTGCTCAATATTATCACAGTCGGTAATTAGTGGTGTGTTGCGAGCAAACAGCGTTGGCAGGTGTCCAACCACTGCGACTTTACGCGTAACATTAGATTGTGATAAGGCTTTTATAGTTTCTTTTGTTTTAAATATACTGAGGCATTGTTGTATATATATATATATATATATATATATATATATATATATATATATATATATATATATATATATATATATATATATATATATATATATATATATATATATATATATATATATATATATATATATATATATATATATATATATATATATATATATATATATATATATATATATATATATATATATATATATATATATATATATATATATGCATATATAGGTGAATCAAAATTTCAAATTTTGTAAATATTTAAAACGTCGTATCACATCAACAATATTCCCATTATTTTCTTTCTTTTCTCACTATTTTTATGTATTTTTGTACATAAATACTTCAAAAATTACAACAAAATAAACTAATAAAAGAGCCTATTTCTCTGAATAGAGATGCTTATAATTACCTACTTCAAAAAGTTTCCAGACGGTAATAATGCTCAGAGACACAATTTCAAGAAACTTTTTACACGAAGTAATCGTGTATTTATTTCTTTACTTGATTAGTTCAGTAGATAAAAATGACATTTTATATTATATATTCTTTTAACTTTTGTGTCCATATTTATGAGTAAATTTATTTAAAAAATGTATTTGAACTCTGCTATTGTGCAGTGTGTGGTTGTGTTCAATTGTACCTCAGAGGAGTGAGTACATTATTCTTATTTTTGTGATTTTAAAAGTGTTAATTCACACAGAGGATAGAAAAAACAGTTAAAGAAAATATAAAAATTTAAACGCAGCGGAACTCGAACCCGCGCCCTCTTCCGAAGCGTGCAAGCGCTCTCACCACTGAGCTAAGCGTTATTCATCACGCTGCGTCCCAATTCTTATATGCTTTATACAATTTATATCGTTGTTAGCATCTCTGTATGTGAGTTGTATAAAGCATATAAGAATTTCGACGCACCGTGATGAAGAACGCATAGCTCAGCGGTGAGAGCGCTTGCACGGTTTGCAAGAGGGTGCGGGTTCAAGTCCGGCTGTGTTCAAATTATTATATATTTTCATTGAATATTTTTAATATTATTCTTATTATTCTGCTCTGAGTTTCATAACTCAACACTTAATGTCTTAAGAATTAGGCAGAATGTCAGCAACGTAGTGTCTGGACACTAAAGTCCCTCAGCTAAGAAAATAATTAACTAGTTTCTAATTAACAAATAATCTTAGCTAAGCACATTAGGTGTTAAGTTCTAAAAGATAAGAGTCTGATAACGTTCTTCTTTAATGCTAACACATGAATAGTAAGCAATTATTGTATTTCGTAGAACAGTATTGGCAAGTGGCCAACGGCTTTACGATTGCGCTTAACGTCAGAGTTGATAAGGTTTAAAAGTAAATGTGGCGAATCTGAAGAAAAATAGTTTTGAATGTATGTAATATGTTTGTAATACTTGTTATTATATTGTAAAGACAGCAGGGTTAGTTTTGTGAACTGTGATAATATAGACGTTTTTTTATCGCTTTACGCTTTTCTCCCGCATAGTAGGGTAACTTACTGTTAAGGTACTCCATGTCTTATTTTCGTCTTTTCGAGGCATTGCGTGTTGAGTGGCTCTCAATGCCACGCTTGTCCTAACTTAGACTTAGCAATTGCAGTAAGTTATATAGAAATGGTTAAAGTTATATAATACGCCTATATTCTTCTTATATATTTAATAATTCAAAAATTTAATAAGAATAGTGAGAGCAATCAATTTTTTTTATTATAAAACATAAGTGTAGATTTAAATCATTGTTATTGCTGGAAACAAATCAAAGTGAAAAATGAAGATAAATTTTGCTTTTATTACTAAATAAATAAATAGATCTAGTAAAATTTTTAATATAATTTAAGTTTGTAGACATAAAACAATTTAAACAGATAACAAGATGCCAGATGCAAAGTAACCCGAAGGCATATGAAATGCATTTACAACGCAGGGAGAAATCGAGCTGAAGCGGCGTGGGCTGAAAGAAATAAAAATAAAAGCCAATTTGTTAAAGAGTTAACGACTTAAAAACTTAAATTAAATTGCTATGTAATTCTATAAGTACCTGCAATATGTGCTTTTTAAAAATATATTTGGAATTTCATATATTTCTATAGTTTTAGAATACTTTAGTAGTATCAGTAACTATACTTTTTTAACTTATTTTTTTATGTTACGACCAACGGCTTTACGATTGCGCTTAAAGTTAGAGTTGATAATGTTTAAAAGTAAATGTGGCGAATTTATTTATTATTTGTGTAACATTTGTTATTATATTGAAAAGACAGCAGGATATTTATGATCAAACAACTTATAATCAAAGAATATAATATAGACGATTTTTTAAAGGCAGACAGGCAAAGAGAACCGCAGGAACTGTTGAAGTGTACTGTTTGCGTACGATCAAATTATAATAATAAGTTAAACAAGTATTCTAGTAGTATTTCACATATTGACACATTATATATTGATAAATATTACTCTTACTTATTTATTATTTATAAATTTAAATGATAATCGCACACACACTCTTTTAATGTGTATTGAAATAAAAATTGTACAACATGATATTATGTGTAATCCCTGATATTATCATAAATTTTTAAAATAATCCGTAGTAGTCAAATAAATAAGTATAAAGTAAATATTACTTATAAACATACTTCGAAAGTATTTTAAAGCCACTTAGAGATAACTTGCCTAGCCTTAGGCGTCCTAGGCTGAATTTTCAGATATTCAGCTCCAGTCTCATCAGGCAGACGGAATTGGCAAGCCGAACGTTAGTCCAGTCGATTTTACATTGCACTGATAGAACGCTGGCATTTTAAAAAGAATACCTTAGTCTATTAAAAGCGATGGCCAATTATTGGCGGATTCATAGACGTTTTTGGGATTTCTAGATGACGATATATGGTTTATATTTAAGTTAGTATTGTAAATAACTTTAAATAGTAAGTGTAAGGGGAAGTTAAGTAAGTATTGTATTATAAACAGGAACTAGGTTAGAGGTTCCCTCTCTCTCCCCCTCTTTGGTAAAGTAACTCGCGACGTTGATGTTCGTAACTATAATCACTTAGCCCCAAATTTGGTGAAAAGCCAGGAAAGGAGTAACCTAACACTTTTTTAAGTTCTTTCTGACAGTGTGAAGTTGTAAATACTATTTTATTTTTCCCTGTTTAGTTTAGTTTTAGCACTATACAGAAAATGAACCCGAGACCATAGTTTATAACCAGGCATTTTTTTATAAGTTCTATAATTTATATGTCAACGTGTAAAGCGTATATGTCTCTTATGTCTCTTGCACTATTAAGTAATCGTTCACGAAACCTAAAATTACCAAAATTTTCCGATATTGTTCGTTGAAACGTCAAGGAATAATTGTAAAGTATGAACATTATTTGGTGATACCAGCCGCATAAAGTACCTACAACGTTTCCAACGAATTGTAAGCCTCTGGACTTCGGCCAGGAACGTTACTAGTGAAGTCTTGATAGTGTTATTAATGATAATATATATATAAACTTTTGGTCTATTTGAGCTACTATGGAATATTCATTAAAAGTTCAATTAATTGTTCAGTTAATTTTATTTATGCTCATTTGTTACATATAACATACATATATACGAGTACATACATATATTACAGTATGTCTTCTTTTTGTTTCTTCCCATTTTTTATTTTTAGAGGTTATTTTAAGTAATCCACTGTGATTATGTCACGATTCGATAATGAAATCCCAGGAGAGTTGAGAGTTGTCTTGATTTTACTATATTGTGAAGGTGATGATGATAAGAAACATGATCGTGGTATGGTATGATCATAGTTCTTCAAATATTATAGGAGACGTATATGATTTTAAGTATCCACGTATAAATTATTCCTAGGGTGATTCATAGAAGGTCATTATCGACGCTGGTAAATAAGGAAAGAAAAGCTAAAAAAATAAATAATTAAAAAGTATATCAGATCTGCGCCAAGTTCGAGGAAAACAGATTATAAACTAAATATAAAATATTGTGTTTCGTTCATTATATTTAAATTTTCCTGACTTATAAGTAATTTTTATTAATATTTAGAATTTTTTTTATCAAACAGATCACTTATTATTTTTCTTAATATTTATATTAATTTTCTAACTGTTTCAAGTGGTTAACGCAGTTGAGATGAGATTTACATTTGGTTCTGGTAACGCAAATTGCTATGATAAATTCCGTCAGTCAATGTGCGGTGTACCTAATTTTAACGCAATTCAAAGAAAGTGTCATATCAAAAAAAGGGTCATGACACTGGATTTCCTATTCCTTTCCTGCTATGCTACCGCTTTCTCTTTGGTTAGTCATAGACAATACTAAATATTTTACATATAAATATTCTTGACTATGTACGAAGTTGAAAATCTACGCATGCTGTATAATACAGACATTTCATTGCAAACCAGTCGCAAACGAGCCCATAGTGAGCTATATAAATTATCATAATCTCTCTATTGCCGGTGTTTGTCGAACCGCTGGCGTAATCGTATAGTATTAGCATTATGCAATGTTGCCAGACGCATAAAACATGGCAATATTGGGAATTTCGATCCCCTCGCTGGACCAATACCAGATTTGCTCCAGGCAGCCTTTGCATGGGGATTTGCTATACAATTTATTGATGGGTTAGTTTTATTGGTATGGAAAATTTGTATACTATGAATGTATAGAAATTATGAAAATGTTTGATCATTCATTCAAAAATTTTAAGATAATTTTAACACAAGACTATAAAGATTATAATTTAAATAATATTTCACATATGAAAAAGTATAAATAAGTTTTAAAATTATATAGTTTATATTGCAAAAAGGAAAATGTTTGAAAATTTGGCAAGCTTCAATTACGTCTTAAAACTCAAGTCAAAAATTAAATAAGTACCTAGAGAGTAAAGTTACATTAACTTTAATTGGCAAGCTAATATATTATGTTTAAACGTGCAATGTGCAGAAATAGTCGTTAACAGGTTGCTTTGCAGCGTTTTAATACTGTTGGAACAAGACCTTTATTGTAAAGTTGTATACGTGATATGTATGTATATAGGTAAAAGAGCGCCGTAATATGTAAGCACGTTAACTAAGGGTACAATTTTTGTAAGCGTTCAACCTTGATATATATATATATATATATATATATATATATATATATATATATATATATATATATATATATATATATATATATATATATATATATATATATATATATATATATATATATATATATATATATTCAATTAAAAATAGTATATATATATATTCAATCAATCAATTTATTTAATCATGTGAGTATCCCGATGAAGTTGTAATGCTAGTTCAAAGTAATATTCACAAAGTTATATTCAATATTTACTTAAGATACATAGCAAATTCGTAGACACATTTGTTCATGTTTTTTCTAAGAAATTTCAAATTAATTAAGCAGCGCTTAACCGTTTATCCAAACAAAAATGGAAAATTCAAAAAAGTTCTACAATTTGCTTGAAGTGCGCATCCGTGGATTACATAAGTTGCCAAAAACAAACGTCAGAGGGTGCAAGTTTTAATTGCCTCCGCGAGCAACGGACCCTTAATTAAAATATTACTTTGGAGACAAAGGCACGGAGAAGATTAGCGGTTAGTGGAAAAGTGACTTGCGGTAACGTCTCCGAAATAGATAGCATTTTAAATTTTTCTCTATATCGTCCATACTGATTATCTACTCCCGTTACAAATAACCACTGCATGCAATCTTAAAAATAAATAGTATAAATTTAAAAAATGTTAATTTAGCAAAAGACGCGAAGTAGACAAAGAAAGGGAAAATATTAAAAGTTAACTCATATGTCTTTTTGTACTTAGTAAATTATTAGTAAGACAACTTATTGTGTAACTGAATTTTATGCAATAGTAAGGTCATATTTATATTTTTTTAACTTTATCTAAGCTCTCGCAGGATCTAACCTGAAAGAAACTTACATTTAAATCTTGTGTTTTGTGTGTTAAGACACTTTTATCACACGCTGAGTTTCATATAAAATTTAATAAAAAAACTATTACTACTCAGACGTTATTTTACTATACCTATACTGCCTCTGTGACGTAAATTTATACAATTTATTAAAAGCTTATTAGTTAACTAAACTTAAAGCACCAAATGCGGTGTGCTTAACAAAAAAAAAATTCCCACCAACATAAAAATGTTTACGACGAAACAATTTTACGCTATTGTTGAAAGTTTATGCAACGTGTTTTGAATATTTCATTGTAATAATCATTGCGGTGGCAGCAATTACTCTATTGTTGGAGGAATTAAGTATATTTTGTATGTAAATGAAACTGAGACGTGAAACGACTCAGATTGTAAAGACTATTCGTTAAGTTTCGGGAGATATTATAATTTAATGGTTTTTTTAGGCGTATATACTTTGTAAACCCACTTTCTATGTCGTTATACCTTTTCTCTATCCTGCCAATTGTATTGACTTAATATATGCCAATTGTATTGACTTAATATAGTTCCATTAGATATGTTATTTCATTTTTGTCATAGATTATTATGACGAAACTTATGAAGTTATATTTCCAAAAGCTACTACATTTATTACAAAATTTACTAATTTGCAAGCAAAATTAATTTTTTAACTCATCTATTCTTGATTTTTAATATTCATTATATGGCATAATCATTTTATATGTCCGTCGTCCGTCGTGGCGCAGTGGCGTAAGCGTCTAATTGAACCCAGGAACCGTCGCGTTTACAGGTAGTAAACGCGACGGTTCCTGGGTTCAATTCCCACTCGAGGAAGATGGATTCTTCTATATTCATTTTCTTCGCTCTGACAACTAGGCAAAGCGCGGCGTTGAGTTCCGCCACTCAACACGCAATGCCTCGAATAAGGCGGAAAGCGGGGACAGAGAAAGCAGGGACTAAGCAACGGAGTTTCTTAACACTAGGCTTCGTATGGTTCCTGCAGTTCCCTCTGCCTACCCTGCCATGTGCGGGATAAAGCGTGAAGCTATAAAAAAATATATATGTAAATAACTAGTAGTCAGTTCAAGTTTTTATTTTAAGCGTAAGGTTTTAGAATTTTGTTTCATTTCATTCAACCATTCATATTAGTTGAGTGCAAAAAGCAAAAGATTTTATTCGATGCTCAGTTTTATAACCGATTAATTACACAGTTTGTTGTTAACAATAAATAATTGTGTTACAAAATAAATCAGTGCAGTTGACATGAGTTATTATCGCCATGTGTGAATTTATATGGCGCAGTTCCTTATAGGGGCTGTATTTTGAGGAAAGCTTGAACAGTACAAATGTATCTATGAGCAATTAACTCGCTGTTAAGAAAAGAAACTATAAAATATTTATATATTCTTTTATTGTTTTTATAACTGAAAGTAATGTATGTTTACCTACGTCTTTGCTATGTATAATATATTTTTTATTTCAGTAGCATATCTGTTAATGAAACTAAGGTGTTGTGTTTTAATATCTTATTATAAATTATTGATATTTATTTTATTTATATTTAGAAAGTTCCCCTGAGACCTTATGTTTGACCGCATACCATATAATTTATCGAATTCGAAGGAAAAATTTTAACGTGTCAATTATACAAAATATAATTTTTCTGTGCTTTATCTTTATTTATGCTGTAAATATACATTTGACTTTTTTTAAGTTTAAGGCAATGAATTACATCTTTTAAGAGTCAGAGTCTATATTTATATTTGCGGTCATATAGTATCATTTTCTATAATATACTCAATATAATTCAAATTTCTTTCTACCTTGGGACTACAAATTCGAATTTTGGCAAACAATTTAGCGGCGAATTACGTACATTAAAAAAATTAACGCTTCATGAGCGTTATAGTTACGAGACAAAAATCAGATCAACAGACAGACAGACGGACATTAAAGTGATATTATAAAGCTTCTATTATTTCCATTTTGAATGACTGAAAGAAAATCGCAGTCTACATGTAAATTGTCATAAGCTTACATAGAAACACATTTGGTCACGTCGTAAGCAAAAGTTTCTTCTAACATATTTTCCAATGATTTCTTAAATATTTGTTAGGCACGTGACCTAAAGATTTAGTTTACGCACGACCTAAGATCTAGTCGTTGAAACTACAGTACGTGACTGTGTCATGACACTTTGCAATTTATAGTTGTACGTGGTCTTAGGCGAGGAACCGGTCGCTGGAGTTATTATCCGGATTGCTAGAACTATTTTAAGTTTCGAAGTAAATTACTTACTGCAAAGAGTTAAAAAAAACCATTTAGATTATTTTTAAATTATAGTTTTAAAGATTTTAAAAAATAGACATTATATATATGATTCTTTTCTTATTGGTATGATATAATAATTTTAAAACCAAAAATAAATATTAAAATGATGTACATGTACGATATATACTCTTAAAAAATAAAAAATAAATATAATAATAATGTCATATATTCGTCGACTTTTTAGAAAACTTTCTCCATTTTTAGGTTTTCTAGAAAAGCAGTAGTCTTGATCCTTGACTTGGAATATTTAAACGAAATAAAAAATATCCATATATTCAACTGTCAAAATAAAAGTATAGAAAATAATATAAAAAATAGAAAGTCAAAGACAAAAGGGCACAATTTTTCATCCTTAATACGAGGCTAGGTATATAGTATGTATACTGTATACAGAAGCAGGCATTAGGTTTGTTAACAAAAGACGCGTTTACGAGCCACAAAGTGGAAAGCCGTGTTCAAAGTGTGCACGTAGGACATTTTACATGTCCCGAGGCTTTTGGCGGGAATTGTGCGTTTATAATTACAATTAATATTAATTTATATATGTTTAATTATTATATATATATATATATATATATATATATATATATATATATATATATATATATATATATATATATATATATATATATATATATATATATATATATATATATATATATATATATATATATATATATATATATATATATTTGAATTGGCTATGACAGTCTTAATAATCATTTAATTTAAAATTATAATTCTGATGACAATTTCAAACAATTTCTATATTTTTTTTATAATAATTATTGTAAATACTTTATTTTAAGTATTTTATTTAAATTTGGGTTATTTTGTACAAATAACATGATTAATTAATAATCAATAATGCACTGTATTAACAAAGAAAATTTACATAGAAGCGAAGGTAAGATTAAGAACTTGCCAAATAAATCAGCTCGCGTAATTTATTGGTGCGAAGGAAATTTCCTTTTCTAAAGAAAATCTCGCAAATTGATGAAATCCAGAAATTCCTGGCTGGAAAATCAGTGGAGCGATTTAAACGAAATTCTGCGTGGCTCATTTGTTCGTGATATTTTTTCCAGATTAAAAAGTTTTCTTTTGTACAAAAACACATAATATTTTCAGATTTTTTTTATTTTGAAGTATTTTGACTCGATGAGTTTAAAAAACAAAGCTTAGTGATGTATAATAAATCAATGGTTATTTTTTAATTGGAAGATGATTTCGATCGGTAGTTAATTTTTTTTTCTAGCTTCACTTGTATCCTGCATATTGCAAGGTAGGCAAAGGAAACTGCAGGAACCATATGAACCTAGTGTTAAGACACTCCGTTGCTCAGTCTTTGCTTTCTCCGTCCCCGTTTTTATACTAATATTTAATATATTTGACTACACATTCAAAAAGTCATACGTATAATAGATTTACAAATTTAACATGATGTACAATAAGGCCTTATCGCTCGAAGCGATTTTCAGGCAACCTTCACGTGATGGAGGTATATGTATTACGTTTAACCAGAAAATTATATAACACTTCAAATATATGTTCAACTTAAATTAATGAAATACATACTAAATAGTTATCTCTAAGCCTACGTACATAAAAAATCATGTATCTAAACGTATACTCGTTTAGATACACTTAAATATTGTGTACAAAAATGGTACATAGGCATAATATATTATACCCAAATTTACTTATTAATGTTTAAAATTGAAAAAGAAACGAACTTAAATTTAAATATTTTAATAGTGAATTTAAGTAAAGTTTTAAATAGTTATTTAGTACTTAAGTAATTACAGAAAATCGACGAGAAGTGAAAAGAAATTTCTAGTAAAATGTTAGGATAAAAGGAAAGTAAAGAAGAAACAAATAGCTCAGTATAATAATAAGATAAGACTCTTACAAGTCGTATCTCTATGTTCATGTTAGAGAATCCGTATGTAAAATAATTTTTTTATGAAGTTAATTTTTGGTAAATAGTAAACGTTATTTTGTACTTTTCGGACTCTCACATAACATACTATGTAATTGGTGGCCAAGGTTAAAATAGTCATAAAATCGTTCACTTAATTTTTTTCAACACCAGAAAATTTAAAAAAGCTGCATCTATTACGGACATACAGCAGTTGGAACGGACTTACTCTAACGATAGTATAAAAATAAAAATAATGTGTAGTAACAATTTCCTTCGTATTATTCCAAGATAACTATGTGAATTAGACTGGAATAGAAATGGTCTTCCGCTACCAACCCAGCATTTTTCACGTAAACCGCTAATATTTTCAATCGTACGTCGTCTTTGAGAATATGAGGCTATTTAAAGTCTACAAGCTACTTCAATGACTGCTTTTACAAATATCTGTGTTAAATTACTATAAATATTTCTTATATTTTAACATATTGTAGGTGAAATGTAATTTTTTATCTGAACTTTACTAGTGGACTAGTAAGGTTCGTCACGCATTGGGAAAGCCTTTAATTGTATAAGCAAAGGTTGTAGGTTCAATATCTATTGAAGAGAAAAACTAATGTTTATGTTTCAACGCTTTTGAAAGAAAAAGTATGGTATACATTGCACTACGAAAAACGTTAGGTCTCGAACTCAAAATGTGGGGAATGGAGTGTCTTTCTTTCTTTTCGGTTATATACGTGAAAGTGGACAAAGTTTTGTGGCAAATGGCATAAAATGCTAATACTGTTTGCCTTATATCCATATTTCCTGGATCCGTTATAAACAGATTAGTCTTTATACTCTACAAATTAGTGAAGAGACACTCTCCACGTAGCAAAGGTTATTTTATAAAGCTTCACGCTTTATCCTGCTCATAACAAGGTGAAAACTTAGTGTTCAGACACTCTGTTCTCCGCTTTCCGCCTCTTCTGAGGCATTGCGTGTTGAGTGTTGAAATTCAACGCCGTAGCGTAACAAAGATGTCGATATATTTAAAAGATGATTTTTTATATACTATTTTTAGCATATATGTACATATATGAAAAAATATGACAAGCAGTCAACAAAAACATAATAAAAAGAAAAAAATGTGATAGTTGCGTCGCATCTACGAGATCTGTATTATATTTATTTGTCTCGTTTTAAAAAATACGTGATAAAGCTAGAAGTTATAAATTATAGATATTTATTTCAGGGCCGTTAGTCTGTTGTAGAATAGCGGCACAAAGAATGACTCTCTCGCGAGCTCTACGGTTATGAGTTTGATTCACACACGATTTGATATATATGATATATTTATATATTTTTAATTCCTAGCTCTACAAAGACAAAGAAAGGCGATAACTTTCGTCACTCAACTCATAATGTCCCGTTTCCCACCTATTAAAAACTTTATACAGTGACACTATTTACGACACTAGTAAGGTCAAGTTAAAAACACAAATTCGATGTAATTTTTTCAAGTGTTTATAACACTGAAAATATTCACATTAAAAAAGAAATGGATGCAAAATATTGTAAAAACATATAGACAATTCATTTATAATTAAGTAAAATTTTATAATAATGAAATATAAAAAAATATTATAGTAATTTATAAAGAAAATGGCCTGGAGTTTAATACTGATTATGAAATAGTGTATATTCAGGTACAATGTGCGGAACAGTCTGTATGTATGTTTATTTTTAAATTTATAGCTTAAAGGCGTGTTAGTAGAGCACAATGGCAAAGTAGCCCATGTCACGTAGAATAAAGTGCGACGGAGATCGCTTAGTAAAATACCAAATAATAATAGGTTCACTAGGTTTCTTTTGACACCTTAGTTTGAAAGAAAACGTATACAATATATATTTTAAATAAAATAATAAAACCGAAATAAAAATAGCAAAGCAACTCACAGTTTGTGTTGTAGTTTAGTTCACGCTCGACCTGTGATCTAGTCGTTAGGGCTGGTACTACGTGACCACCGTGACACCTCGCGATTTATCGAAGGACGTGTTCTCGTATAGAAATTGGTTGTCTTATTTTACTTCCTTGTCTCATAACCACGTGTATTGGAGTTATTTTTAATTAAATATTATTTTGTGTATAAACTGACTTAAATTGAATGCTATTTCTTGCTTATTTATAAAAGCTAAGGATTATTTTTATTTGCTGTACTAAATCAACGATTTGTGCTTAAAATCAGCAATGTTTGAAACTATTTGCTGTAGATTTTGTAAGGACTCATTAATTTAAATACTCAAGTTGTAGTAAAGTGGGTCGAAGAACTTGCAAACACTAAGTGACAAATTTTATTGTTTGATTTCATTAATTTACTAGCTTTTTATTACAAAACTATGTTTTTTTTTTTAATTTTTTTTACAGGCACTGTTGGAAAAAGGCGATAAATAGGGACAAAGAAAGCAGGGATTAAGCAAAGGAGTGTCTTAACACTAGGTTTCTATGGTTCCTGCAGTTCCCTTTGTCTACCCTGACATATGCAGGATAAAAGCGTGAAGCTAAAAAAAATAATACAGACACTATTTAAAGTGAAAATATTTGCTACGATTATTAAAAGTACAGTTGAGTTGTACAAAGGTTAATTTCGAATAAAATGTAGATAATATATAATATTAGCTTTACAAAAAAATAATTAAATAAAAAATATTTTTTTTCCGTAAACAAATAGTAAGAGCCAAAAGGAATTAAACATAAAACATGTTGAGAAATAGGTGACGCTGGCAGTCGATACCATTGATACCGTCACGTGCGTGAGTTATCCTTTATCCATGTTTCGTTTAAGCCCGTTTCCAACAGTAGCTGCAACCAAATTTAGTTTATCATTTGTTCGTTTGATTCCCACTCAGGGAAGATGGGCTATTTATTTCCCTTTTCCTCGCTTCGTCAAGAAGGCAAGTGCGGCATTAAGTTCCGCCACTCAACACGCAATGTTTTGAAGGTGGAAAGCGAGAAACAGGAGTGTCCTTAACACTAGGTTCTCAGCGGTTTCTACGAGAATCTTTGCCTACCCTGCTATGAGCGCGATAAAACGTGACACTAAGAATTTGTAAATTTATAACTAACCTTATAGTATAATTCGATTAATTAAGAAAAGAAACTACTTACATTTGCGCAAAAATGCGAATTAACGCTCTCCTTTATATCATCTACATATTTGATCAAATAAACAAGTGTATTAATTATAAACAGTGAAAAACCATTTAATAGGGTAATAGTTAAGCTGACGAAGACTAACTGAATATATTCATATGTTATTTAAAAAAGTACAATAATCATTTTCTAATTTATTACTTTGCTATTGTAGCTTTCAAGTATAGAGTTATATTTAAGTTATATTCATGTAAATTATGTGTTGTATAAAAGACTCCTCATCAGGTGACGTTCGATCACTCGGTGTGAATAAGAGGAGGCATAGTGGAACTTTGAGTCAAAAATTGTTATATGTCTTCTACAAAACTAGGATGTGGAAAAATTGTTATGTAATTTAAAATATATTTATTTATTGATTTCTTTGAATGGGTTTCTCTCTAATGAATTTTATATATATATATATATATATATATATATATATATATATATATATATATATATATATATATATATATATATATATATATATATATATATATATATATATATATATATATATATATATATATATATATATATATATATATATATATATATATATTATATATATATATATATATATATATATATATATATATATATATATATATATATATATATATATATATATATATATATATATATATATATATATATATATATATATATATATATATATATATATATATATTATATATATATATATATATATATATATATATATATATATATATATATATATATATATATATATATATATATATATATATATATATATATATATATATATATATATATATATATATATATATATATATATATATATCGGCAATTCATTAGCAAGGTTCGACGTGAATAGGTGGTGAAACTTGGAAACTGGCACCGATGTCTCATCCGGGAGTTGGTCCTGAGGCTTAAGTTTCTCACCGCAGCTCGCAGTACCGGACAATGCACTCTTAAACTTAGCCAACTTCAATGTTTTACATGCAATACTTACTTTGTAGAACAGTATGTATCGTTATATGTATAAGAACGTTAGGGATTCCATTCCTACTTTAGAGTTTGAATTACATATATATATTAATATATTTTGACGCTATATTTTTTAACGGATTGTCTTCACACGATGTTTTTTCTGTCTACATTTTGATATGGAAGGGAGAAGCTAAAATAAATAAATATTATATTAGCATTAATATATTTTGTTACGATAATGTCCATCATGTACCTTTTTTAATAATGTGACTAATGTCCTATTTAGAGATTTCTTAAAATGTACCTTGTTTTTATTATAATATATAGCTACAGACACTTAGAAACTATGACGATTTCAATTAAAATATTTTTTGCATAGGATATGGACTATGTTACATCACAGGGGCTATACTATATCACATTAATCGCTTGGATGTAGCCCACTATACCTTCTAACATAGTCCAATCGTAGTCAAGCATAGTATTTAATTACACAGGCGAATCGTTTGGTACGAATAAGTTAGTTATAAAATATCTAAGAAAGAGGACGGAAACAAGCAGACACTAAAGCAAGGGAGTGTCTTAACACTAGGTTCGTATGGTTCCTGCAGTTCCTTCTGTCTACCCTGCCATGTGCGGGATGCAGCGTGAAGATATTTACAACCATTGTCGTATTAGTGCTATTATTTAAGATTATTTTGACTAATCTTAATTATTTAATATTATAAGACAAAAGAAACATATTATCAGCCGCTGATTTAGAAAAATAAAATTAAAGTCTTTTATTTGTGTATTTATATAGATATATAAAATTTGTCGACATTTCACAACACTGCAGTTTTTAGACACTGGTCTGATCTCCACTCCCTACAACACGAAAGGTAGCACCAGCACAGTGAATCGATAGAATGCTAAGTAGTAAATAAATTCTCTTTTAGTGCGATACTCCTTTTATTTCAGACGAAAACAAGACGAAATAAATAAGAAAATTCAAGTTAGGTTGCTAGTAGTTAAAGGCGTTCGCTTAATCTGGGATGACCGCTCCAATTTCTTACGCCGGGTATGCGATGTCGGTGTAAGTTATAAATTACTTACTTTTTTTAATAAAAAATATTGTAATCATATTTATAAACAACTTTTTAGTATGACTACACTATTTAGTATGACTGAAAAAGTTATTTTACAAATATCTTTAGCCACTTCATTCACTTAATGCCATAGACCTGTAAATAACTGGCAGGACATTTTTTTTATTAAATGGTCACAAAATTTTACAGTCATTCATTTTTGATAATAATACATTTAGAACAGACTGATGTGAGCATTCCATACCCAAGGTGTGTTATCATTTAAAAAATTTATCGTTTTGTTCTGATTTCTAAATATAGATAATTAATATAATGTACATGATGTTTATTTTTATATATAGAATTTCTGACTATTGATTTCTAGCAGGTGCAAACGTGACAAATATTTTACTGAATCTGCTTTCCGCTTGCAATTTAATCCACAATAGAAGCTATGTAAGTGTCGATCGAGGAAATTGGCCTCGTGTACGATTAAAGACGTAAGTCTTTTTCTTCGCCAATATCACTTTTCTTATAATTATCTTAATATTATTTATTGTGTATTTGGAACAAGATATAACTGTTACTGATTAATAGATCAAGAATCAAGAAAAAGTCAGATTTATATATGAATTATTTTAATTTAAGAAGTTGAAGTAAAAGAAATGTTAGCTATATATACAAATTGTAACGAGGGTATAATGATTTCGACGTACTTCGATGAGAGCAAAGGGTAAAATTTTTGTACATTTTTCTACAAGTATTATGAGTGAATTGTGTCTTACGAGCGTTGTCTGGTCACAATTTTGCCAGACTCTATATTGTTTGCGAATTTAATTATTATTAGTGTTCGAAATATGTATGTATAACATGCTTGGATAAAATATACTTATTTAAATCTATTTGCTTTGTTTTCAATACTTACTAACACCTTGTTGCCTGTGATATGTATAAAAGCAGTTTCGTAAGATAACATTTGTTATTTCAAAATATAAAATTGTCGTTTTAAAATATACAACGCTTATCAAATTATTTCAACCATTTTAATAAAACAAGATACTCGAATCCTTAGCAATGAATTTAATATGTTGCTCACATTTTACTGAAAGTGAAGACGGTCAGAAACATTATTTCAGTAATATGAAGGGGTCAGGTTGAGTTCGCTGAAATTTTCGTGCCAATATTATGAAACAGGTATCTTTCAGTTTCTATTATTACTTGTTCTATATATATATATATATATATATATATATATATATATATATATATATATATATATATATATATATATATATATATATATATATATATATATATATATATATATATATATATATATATATATATATATATATATATATATATATATAATTATCAACATACTACAAGCAATATATTTTACCTAAAAAAACTATACCGTTTTGTAATATAGTCTTTTAAACATTTTTTATTTCTTTTGCGTTAAGCTAAAAGAGCTGGATAGCTGGATGAAAAAATAAATTAATTTTATCACTAAATTCACAAGAAATAATTCAAATAAAAATATATATTATACTATATTTTCGTTTTAGGTTATATGCAGCAAAATGTACATTGGTGTGTATATTAAAGTGTTATACGATTTATTGAGGATGTTTTCCTGACAGTAAAGACGCTGGTTGAGAGTTCAGTGACTTGAAAAAATTACATATTTAAATTATTTTGCAGTTAATATTTAAAAAATCGGACCAGACGCACACCTTAAGCATTTGATTAATTATCTATATGTATTCAAATAATATGCATACAAAATTGTCAATATAACAGAGCGAAAAACAATGATTTTATTTAATTTTGTTAGCTTGTCTGTGCATTTATACACGCTAATCTCATTAACGGCTTAGTTACTGTGGAATGATTATCTCATAGTTAGTGTTAGGGGAAATGAAAAGCATTTTTCTGTTTTTCTGTAAGCTATATACAAAACGAATCGAGATCATGCAATGTTTTCGGTAGGATTGACGCGGTTTTAGTATTGAAGAAATATATAATTAGCATTACATAATTCTGATAAAACAAAAATGGGGTTGAGTGTCTGAATTGAATTCATTGATTGATGTGGCGCTAGTTCGATTCCTACTCAGGAAAGGTATTTTAATTATTTTATTTCCATTTTCGTCACTGTAGCAACACTAGGTTTCTACTTTCCTAAGGTTCCCTATATGCGATAAAAATATTTATTCGAATGAAAAGCGGAGAACGGAGTCTTCCAGCACAAAATTATCCTTATAAATTATAATAACGAATAAGCAAATATATTCTCAAAAGAAATACATTTTCATCTAAATATTGTGGCAATTGGCGTAGCGTGAATATTTCACTAATACACTCGTAACAAACAAACGTTGGGATCACGTAAAATATTGACTGCCAAATATGTTGAGACGCCGTACGTAGGGCTTGTCGTTGACTTTATTTGTCTTTCCTTAACCAAATAGACGCAGCCTAGTTATTTAATTTGTGTGTGAACGTATATATTGCCAAGATATATTTGGCTTCATTAAAATTAATATAAATATGACAGATCTAAGGTAAGCTGTACTTGTCGTAGTCATTTCTTCGTAGTAATTTTCTTATAGTTATTTAGTAATATCACAATGTCGTAAATAAATAAACGTCATATATCATTATGATAACTTAAAAAACCAAAAGCTTGAAATATACTACTAAATGGAGAAAAAGTGGAGAAAAGAGTGATTTATTACTGTTGTAAAACGACAAACTCCCGAATAAGACTGATTTACTTTTTTGTTCACTCCTCTTCGCAATTATTATTATAAGAAAATTAAACAGTAACGGTTTAATATATGTTGTACTCTCTGTAATAAACAATAATAACTAAAAGATAGATTAGCTAGGCCCGTATACATTTTGACAATGCTATATCGTTACGCTTGATAATATTATGTGTGCGATGCAGTAAATTAGCATTATGTATTCATATTTTAGTATAAATCAGTTAAATTTAAATAGATAATACGCTAATTTAACAATTGTATTCAATTCTACATTCAATAGCAATGCATTTGTTAGTAAATATTATTTAGATTTTAGTTCAATCATTATTCCAATAAACTATGTTGGTCTGAAGCCATCGTTTCATACTTTAAAATTATTATGTTATTTGTATAATATTACCTATTTAGAAAAGAAAATTCACAATGAAAAATAAAATTGCAATTTTTGATTTTGGCAGGGAAAGAAGCATAGGCAGGAAACTTACGAACTCCCCATCCCCAACTTCCGCCTTTCAAGGCATTGCGTGTTAAGTGACGGAATTCAACACTGCGCTTTGCGCAGTTACTAATTCAAAGTAAATGAAAATAATTTATTTATATGTCCTCCCTAAGTGGGAATTGAAGAAACAAATCCCGTTCATATGCAGACGTACTGAGCTTCTGCACTGCGACGGTCCTATATATGTATAAACTCGATTTCGATAACAATAGAAGAAATTCAAGTAATAACATCAATATTCAAACAAGTAATCTTTAGTTAGTTTCTTTGAGGTTGTTCTATGATTTAATATATAAAACTTAACTTTCTTATCACGACAACGAAGTAATATTCAAAGGGTGATTTCCTCACGGAGACATCGAGTAATCTAGTTTTGTTTGATAATCCTGCAGGTATTATAAACTGGAATCTGAAATTTCGACGAGATTGTATGAAACAAAGCAAACTATTATCTCAGTATAATGCTCCCTAACTCAGTTTGTAAAATAACTTCTATTATACATATAGTTTTAATATATAATAGGAACAACAAACTGAGCACTTGCTGATTGATAAATATATATTATGGATTACGATATTTAAGATCTTATTTTTATTATTTTAGTGTTAACTCACACTAGGGATAGAAAAATACTAAAAGAAAACACATAAAACCTTTAAAACGCCTGCTGAGTTAAAATATAAAATAAAATGTATTTATTTTAATTTTTAAATTTAGCTACAAATTCATATGGTCAAAATACTCCGCTCTCCACTTGCCTTCGGAATTAAAAGCTTTGAAATGGAAAAACTGTTTATGAGTGAGAATCCAGTTCGCCAACATCCTGATTACAGACAAACACTGATACACTGCCTCACGTTTGACTTATGTTATTAATTTTGCCATTCATTTTCAGTCTACAAGAGATATGAGCCGTTAAAAAACTTTAGTCTGACGTTTAATTTTGTCTATAGCGTTGGGACCACAGCAAAGTATGCGGTCGTCAGCCACCCCACTGTGCAGTTTCGAGCAGTAATATGGTCATCATTACACTTTTTATGCGATTCACACGTATCAAATCTTAATATACGTACTATATATTCTACTGAGTTAAATTCCTAGCGTTGGGGCAGGCAGTTCCCTACATCTAGGTACAAGACACTGTTCCTAAAAATATATATGGATCTCAAACATGTGGAACATAAGGACACAACATCTCAAACGTAAAATCTTATTACTCATCTGTTTTCACTGTGTTACAATTTCCATTATAGAATTTAGGGTCACTCGTGACGCAGTGGCACAGTTTCACTGTAAGCAGTGACAATTGTAGGTTCAATTCTCATTCTGATTCATAAATTATTTTCTTTTCCATGCTCTGGTAATAAGATATCGCAGTATTTAATTCCACCACGGAAAGTGGAAATATAATGATAATGAGTGTCTTAGAATAACTTCCCTTCCACTATCCTGATATAAGTTTTTACGTTCCTGCAATTAAATAACGCACAACGAGGGACATACTTATAATTTCAATTATGTAGATTAATATATGCATTTATACATTTATAACAATAGTATAAATTTCCTTTCTAATTACTGTAATGAGATGTAATATCAAGATAACAAAAGCTCAAAAGGGGAAACCACAAATTACGCAACATTTACATTCTTAATGATATAAAAGAATGCACAATAATATGTTTTGTTATTTTAGTTTATTATTGTTGTGAAATTTTATTATCATCTAAAAGAAACATAAAAATTTAAAATTAAGTTATATTCTGTACTTAGTTCATTCGATGAAAACCTCTACGCATTATTAGGAGGCAAGAATAAATTTTTATATGCCAGTCAATATTAAGGTAATATTTGGTACCAATTCCAATAAATAACAGATACTTTTTAGTATACAGTAATTACTTTAAACGTTTTTGTTTTTGTGTCAGTTTGTAAATGTTTTTTTTTTCAGGAATACTACATGAAGGACTTCATCATACAATCTCCAAGAAAATACACATCTATGTCTTCATTTTATCATGTTCATAAACCAACACGACAATTTATAGCCAAACCATTTCTTACCATTAAACCACTATATAACGATATCTAAACAATAAACGTGCATACTTAGCGACGGGAAGCGATCATTTCAACTCCATATCGACGTCTACATATCATTTGCGAAACGTTGCTACCAAATGATGAGAACACAAGCCAATATATTCACCTGAGCATTCTGAATTACGTCACAATCCCGCCCCGGAGGTAATGAGGCGGCATATCAGGACTTTACGCACATCGCGTCTCAAGTGGAAGAAGTAGAGCATTATGGCTTTACATTTTCATTCAGAGCGATGTCATCGTTTGTCTTTTTTTTAAATGGCAACATTATATGTAGTTTATTTTATTTTTGGTTGAAATTTTTATAAGATTAGTTGTATTTTTAGTTTTGTTTTGATGAAAGTATAATGAAAGATTATTAAAAGGTTAGATAATAAATAGCTCTACTATAACATTTGATATAGAGACGTCTTTGTCTTCATAAGTTTTACTACTCAAGATTGTTGTCTCGAACAGAAGAAAGGGAACCCTTATAGGATCACTTTACTGTCCATCTATCAAGACTATGTTTCTCAAGATCGCGTGAAAATATAAACTTAGATCAATATCAAATATCCAAGTTCAGTTTCTTGAATCACAAAAAAATCGTACTGCTAAGTCGAAACAATCAAAACACGCGTTTATGTTTAGTATGAAATTTGCCTGGTCTCGTTGACCTTGAATTATGTAATAAAAAATAAAGCGAAGAATGAAAAAAATAACATATATATCGCATATAAGTAAACCATAATTTGATACGTCAATTCAAATACGCAGATTTAAAATTATCAATTTCTGAAAATTGTACTTCCCCTGGACTTATTTTATATGTAAGAAAAACGTAAATCTATTTGAAATTAAATTAATTTTTTAATGTTTAAGTTGAACAAAAAATTATACTCTACCGACAATGCTCATAAAATATTTATTAAAAGTTCAAAGTAGCGTCAGATTGTTACAATAGCCTGTGACATATTTTTTTTAATAAAAGTAATTTGATAAAATACCTTATAGCGCATAGCTGTAGTTAAGTGAGTGCACATTTTTCGCCTAATGGTCGCAATAAACACTTAAGTGGTCGGTTCCTGTGATAATCGCGGATGCAATTTTATCTCACTTGTGTAAAATGCATCAAATACTTTCTTAATATCTGCACTGGGCTTCTATTTAAAGGTTATACGATATTTCATCCAATACCTATGCGATCAATGTTCAAGGGAAAGCGTATATTTGTATAATTTTTTCACGGCGTTGTGATCTGTAAATGGCCGTGAAAATTGAAAAAAGAGTTCCTGAACTGTAGAATTTTTCTGCCAATATATGAAAGTTACAAAAAAGAAGAATTCCAGAGTAACAATATTTATTGATAACCTAAAGTATAATATATTAATTATCTTTTCTTTCAACATTGTACCGTATAGAGGTAAACGCGACGGTTTGAGGTTTCGATTCCAACTTAGAGAAGATGGATTTTTCTATTTCCATTTTCTTCGCTCTGGAAACAAGGCAAAGCGCGGCGTTGAGTTCCGCCACTCAACAAGCAATGGCTCGAAAAAGGCGGAAAGCGAGGACGGAGAAAGCAGGGACGAATCAACGCAGTATCACTAGATTCCACGGTTCCTGAGGTTCCCTCTGCCTACCCTGCCATGTGCAGGAAAAACGTGAAGCTAAAAAAAAAAATAAGATAAAAAAAATTAATAAGAATTAAAAATTAATAAGAATAAGAACAAGTGAATATTTTTCTTAGAAGAGAAAATGGAATTTTTAAAGTGCTTTAGCCGTCACTAGCTATATTATCTGTTACGCCAATTACTCGAAGCGAAAAATAGCTGTATTTTAAGTTTCCAGAGGAACCATGGGAGACTTGTGTTAAGACACTGTGTTCTCCGCTAACACTTAGAATGGCGGAAAGCGGAGACTAGTTGGTGCGGTGTCTATTTGCCATAGCGAAGAAAATGAAAATTCTCCCCAAATAGGAATCGAACACACGAACCGTCATACACGCAGACGCTGCGCGATACTAAAAAATAACTTTTCTATTTCATATTATAAATAATTTATTAAGCTTCCACAATATTTCTTACTTCAGAATAAGGCCCTGCGAGCGAGCCTAATTACGCATTCGTCGGCAATATTCGCTTTCATTACGTACATTAATGAAAAGACCGGTGGATTGTTGATTATTTATGACTGGGCATATTTTCATTTCTCTTGTTACAACACTCATACAGGTTTGGATCGAACAAATCAGAAGTTCAACGTTTCTTTGAGCATTTGTCAAGCATTTTGTTTGTTGTGTTTTTTTAAAGAGTTATGTATAATAACTTAATTTTGATTCGTATAGAGATATTGTGTAATGTGTTTATTTATTTTTAAAATTAAATATAATTAAATAATTTTGTGTTCTTGTCAATTTTAAACCAAAATTTTTTAATCGATTCTACATTTAACGAACTAACAAAGGATAAGCTCAGTACTGTTTTACTCAGTACTTTTAATGTCTATAAAAAAGAGTGGTGACTTAAAACTGGTATCATAGATTTTCTTTACTATAAAAATGTAAAAGAATGTTGGGAAATGAGATATAATAACCAGATAACATTTTATTTGATTTTGTTATTGTATTTGAAAGTTATTGTATAATATACAAATAATACCTAATATAATTACGTATTTTTATTATAAATACAAGTAAAATCTTAAACATTTTTTAAATAATTTTTAAACTTTAAGCTTCTTATTAATGAAATATAAACATTTATATATACATATTTATAGACACTAACACTCACATACATATATATGTACATGTAACACGTTATCAAATTTTCAAACATGAATCTTTAGTATAAAGATTATAAATTCTTCAATACGGCCTTAATTCGACACCTAATACCGATCGGAATTTATATTGGCTCCCACCCTCTAGATGCGGTCGGTGGCCGCATTATTTTATAAGTCAACCACACATTCTGTGTTGGATATTTATTGACTTTCAAGAAAAGAAATTGCGCTTGAAATTTTTTATGACCGATATGAGGCTGCTGCGTTAATATATAGTAACATATATTTTTTGGTATTAATATGTTTATATACAATATGTTTATATACAAGAAATCTTAATCTAAGGATTAAGAACTCGGCTTATGTTAATGGTGATGCATTTATGTCATTAAGGGAGGATAAATTACATTCATTTTCCTTGCTCAGTTCCGTAACTCACGTAATGTCTCGAGAGACAGAGAATGCTATATGCGTAATGCTATATAGAGCTATGAAATACTCATACAATTGTTTAAGACATTTGTATGAGTAGCTTTTTTCTATAGCTTCATATATCTTTTTTTATATAGCTTCTGCTATGTGTTTATTTTTTATTGTAAAAATAACCTTGCAATTATTTCAAGTAGCGATTTTCCAGATTTAGTTAATATCAAAGAGTTTAGAATGAATTCAAATTTTAACACTTTTCCCAATATTACCAAAGCATATACTAAAAAAAACGAAATTATATATTTTCTAGTACCGAATATATTAAAAAACCTCATATTACCATGGAATAACAAAACAGCATCTATTCCGTACACTGATTATGGCATATCGCGTTACACCCCTAAAATAAAGTGGCAACCTTATCAGCTTTGCGGAACACCGCAATTAGGGCGGGTACAGACGCTGCTTAAATAACAGCTTCTTGTATAACCGAATCGTTTCTTAGCGTTAAATTAAACCAGTTTATTGTTATAGACTTACTTAGAATCGTCAATTTACTTTTAAGTTTTAATGAATTTGCTGTTAGTTATCGTTTATTGTTCATATTATTAAATGTATAATGCCAAGTTTCTATATCGTTTATGTTAAAAGTTTAATTTGGCGACTAATAATGGCTGATTAATGAAAAGTCAGTAATAGATAGAATTCAAATAAATTCTTATTTTATATATTGTACATTTTTTAATTCTTTTTTTTAAAAACCTAAAACTTTGACTTTGATTTTTTGGCTCGTCTCGTGTATAAATTGTAAAACTATGTATATTTTAGTGGTTTTTTTGACAAATTGTTAAATATATTTATCTTCCATTTTAAAATGTTCAGGAAGTTATATGTTACAAAGCTACAACGCTGTATTTTGCTTATTAGAAAATTTAAAACAATAATTTTTCTTGAGTGGATCGAACTCTGTTATGCCTCCAACCAGGCGTTTCTTTCAGAGCACCGTATTTTTCGATCTATTTGTTTATTATTATTTATTTAATAAATATATAAAAACCAGTAAACAACAGTTCAGTAACAATAATATTTTCAAATACAAAGCTAAAGAGCCTTATAAAAATACAATAGTATATCTTCCTGCCTAAAGAGACACCCCGCATTGCAAATGTCAGGTAACTTTATATGCGGAAATGCAATTATCCCGGAATGAAGGAGAGTGTCAGGTAACAGTAGGGTTGCTTGATTTGTGAATTTAATTAGGTTTGACTTATTTCTGATTTAACTTAAAAAAATAGATGTTCTTTAACGATTAATTCAAAATAATGTAATTTTGAACATAACTAACTATTTTGTGCCATCAATTTGAATCATATATCCTTCGAAGTTAAAAGCTTGCTTGTAGTAATATTTAATATACGTATATTGTACGTATACGGAGTCAGATAGTTAATACATCTGTACAATACATATATACATTAATATACATATATAAAGTTCATATATACATTATCATTTAAATTAAGATGTACAACAGTAAAAGCTCTATTACTCACAATGTAAAATTTGTCGTTTTCTATACTAATATTTTCCAACAAAAACTTATACTATACTAAAGACCTCTTCGTAGTACGAGCTCTTGAATTTCTTATAAAAATGCCGCCATATAAGCTTTCGCATTGACATGTTACCCGCGAGCAATAAGCTATGATGGAATTTTTAATAGCACAGTCGTTTCATGTTATGTCAATTTTCGTTTATTGTTGGCACAAATTAGTGTTACGTTACACTACCATTAAGGTTAATTACACGTGAATTCTATATTAAGATATTCGTAGGAATTTGTATGTATATGTCAATGTTTATTTGTACAAGGACATCCCTTGTACATTACATTTACTAAAAGCTTAGCTTTACAGCTGGGTGCTTAGTGGGTCAGCGTCTGTTTTTAATCGTGATAGGTTTGGGTTTCATGCCATACTATTGGATTAATTTTGTTTATTTTATTTTGAGCTTCCCTAGTAATATGTTGAAAATTAGGCAGAATAGCTTCTTATTCTAAGTTTTGCGTCCACTGTCAATAACCTCTTCATACATGCTCTCCGGGGCGCCCTCGTGCTTTTTACATGAACTTCCTACAGTATCTTCAATACTCTGTTTTATTAACAACTCTAAAAAAAGATAACAATGAATAAGAATAAAAATTTAAATATATACAAATAAATTTTCCTCATTGTCAACGCTATCAGCGTACCGAAATAAAATTAGAACGACGGTTATAATCAATCATGGAGAATAATTTAAAACGCAAAGTGCCATGGAAAAATAATTTGTTACCGGCCCCCTCACGTCTTCGATCAAACTCACCCACTTTCTCAGCGTTCGGAAATATCTCTCGTCAAAGGTAAGCCCAATACCTGTATCATATCTGTATCTACAGATTCTGTATTGAATTTTTTATTATCTGAATTTACAAGCGCTAGCTTTTTGCGTTTTAGTTATATATCTCTTCTTTTTTTTAGCTTCACGCTATATCCTATATAGTGCAGGGTAGGCAGAGGGAACTGCAGGAACCATTGGACCTAGTGTTAAGACACTCCGTTACTTGGTTCCTGTTTTCTCCGTCAACGCTTTCCTTCTTTTTTCAAGGCATTGCGTGCTGAGTCTCTCTTCTTTTACATCATATATTGAAATAAAAATCAATATCCATCATATATTGAATTTTGTTTTAGTCTACAATGTAGGCTATATAATAATTTGTGTTATACTTAAGAAAATAATTAAATATATGTAACAACATGTCGAATGACGAGGATTGTGGCAGCGTAGAGGCGCAGCGTGTGCTTGTAGATGCGTCGGTTTGTGGTTCAATTCCCGTTCGAGGCTATTTTATTTTTTTTTCACTCTAACAATTAAAAAGGCGTGTCATTGAGTTCCACTGCTCAAAAAAGAAATAATTTTTATTATAGACATTTTTATTTTTCGCAATTACGTACGAGTACAGTCACTGTTAGTTGCTATAATTTTTATTAATAGGTAAGTATAATTTATATATAACTTTCAATTTACTAAACACACTTGATAACAAAGCATTGCATACTACACAGCCTAATTGTTGTTGAGAATCAAACCCATAACTGTCTCGGTTACTGTCAAGCGATACTTGCAACTGCATTTTTTCTAATAAAAATATATTTCTATATATACTTAGATATATTTTCTAGATATTTTACATTATTACATACATAATGGTTTTCCTCATTCCAGAGATCGTGACGGATCAGAGGATTTTTAAAATCTGCTATCTCTTAACTTAATTTGGTGATCCAATTTCCTCGACCGGGTACCCGCGTTATTTGTACGTTGGTTCCATGCAAGATAATGATAAAAATAATAAAACTTAATGTGTGCTCTTTGTTTTGCTTTTCCTTTGAAAATAATTTATTAAATTTTTAGAAACCAGATAGTTCGCTATTTTTGAAATATATATATTTATTTGTACAGTCTGGTATATAATAATAAGTTATAATCTAAAATAACTAACTTTAAATAAAGAAATTTTTTGTCAGCCGCTTTGCATTTGAAATGAATTAATTTAACATAATTCGTAAATAAATTAATCTAGCATAATTCGTAAATGAATTAATCTAACATAATTTGTTCTCCTTAAAATTTTCAATCACATTTGAACGTAAAAAGATGGTTCCTAAGCTTGCACTTTTGGATTTCAAAATGAAAAACTTAAATAATATTCTCCTACAATAAATAAATGCTGTTAAATTTAAATCGAAAAGAAACAACAAAACACAGAGAACAATCTATATAATAAATAACAAACAATTAATTAATATTCCACAATTTAATAACGTATGAACGGATAGTAAAAGATCAGCACATTTTTTATTCATCAGAATTAATATCTTTTTATATTACGATAATTTGCAAATTTTCTTAAAGTAAAAACGAAAAAATGTCAATAATATATGATTAGACAACAAGCGTAATTTTGCTATACTTTTTTTGTAGCAATATTCAAATGTCAGTGTGACGTTTTAAAAGTGTCATAAAACCAGTGATTATCATATTATAGAGGACCGTCGTGGCGCAGAGGCGTAAGCGTCTGCCTGTAAGCGCGACGGTTTGAGTGTTTGATTCCCACTCGGAGAAGATGGATTTTTCTATTTCCATTTTCTTCGCTCTGGAAACTAGGCAAAGCACGGCGTTGAGTTCCGCCACACAACACGCAATGCCTCGAATAAGGTAAGCGGGGACGGAAAAAGCAGGGACGGAGTGTCTTAACACTAGGTTCATATGGTTCCTGCTCTCTGCCTACCCTGCAATATGCGAGATAAAAGCGTGAAGCTATAAAAAAAATCAAATTATAATAAATATCGTGCAAAAGATTTCTGTAAATTTTTAGTTATGTTTGTAGCTTTACCCTTTATCTTACCGATAGTACAAAATCTATTAAAATGGGTATATTTTACGATGATAATATTTAATAAAGAAATTTTGATCTAAAATAGGCTAATTGTATTTCTTATGAAATATTTATGTATGCAATAATAACATTTACAAATATAAAATACTACTGCAATTTTTATTCTATGTACGCTAATATAATTAAAATATTTATATCATTTTTTTTTTAGCTTCACGCTTTATCCCGCACAAGGCAGGCTAGGCAGAGGGAACTGCAGGGACCGTGGGAACCTAGTGTTAAAACACTCCGTTGCTCAGTCCCTGCTTTCTCCGTCCCCGCTTTATCATCTTCATGTTTTATCCCATGCGATGCAGAGTAGAAGGTATATATGAAAAATTATTATATAATCTAAGAGACATTTGTAATTAAATAAAAATAGTAAATCATCATATAGATGTACTATTATAATATAAATACTGAACAAAATGCGAACATCTAAACTGTTTAACGCTACACTTAATTGTGGCAAGACAAAGTTTTCAACTGTAAACTCGTAATTTATGTGGATTTGCACGTACGAGTAAGGATAATACTAGTTTGTATGATTTTTTTATATATTTATTATTTCAAAAAGAGAGCTAGTATTCTTTTTATTTCTTTTATTTTGATAATTATAAAAAAATAATAACAATAAGTTTAATTAACTATTTTTTTATTACTAAATGCTATGCCAAATTAAAATAGACACCGCTTACTCTAGATATACATATAGTTTCTTCACGCTTTATCCATAGCAGGGTAACCCGAGAGAACAGAGCGCCAAACATAATCGCGATAAATTTACTGCTTAGCTCCTTAAACTACCGGTTCATGTTCTCCTTTCTCACTGTGACAAATTCGTTGGTAATTATTACTTAGTGTACATCTTGCGGATTCTGTCAGATAAAGTGACTCGGTACCTCAGCATCAATAACTTGCATCTTTTGCCAAAACTATGTATAGATTGTGACTATTTACATAAATGATAATCGAAAATAATACACAATTTACTTTCTAGCATCATTAAATCATTTATTAATAGCAGTGATACATATATGGGTAATAATACGTTTACAAAAGTATATGAAACGCAATATAATTATTGTGAAATGTTATTATTATAGAATTTTGGGAAAAATTCACTAAGTGTTTCCCCAGATTTTACGCCATATAATTTTGACTATGAGCTGTTTGTCAGGACAGGTTTTAATTCATGGTATTAACAAATGAACACACACAAGTGTTATTTTTATTATTACATTTAATAAACACAAAACTTTTATTAGAAATAACATTTATAATATTAGATAAAGAGAGGCGTGGCGCAGAGGCGTAACGTCTGCCTGTAACGCGACGGTTTCTGGGTTCGATCCCCAGTCGGAGAAGATGGATTTTTCTATTTCCATTTTCTTCGCTCTGGCAACTAAGGCAAAGCGCGGCGTTGAGTTCCGCCACTCAACACGCAATGGCCTCGAAAAAAAAAGCGGAAAGCGGGGACGGAGAAAGCAGGGATTAAGCAACGGAGTGTCTTAACACTACGTTCCTACGGTCCCTGCAGTTCCCTCTGCCTACCCTGCCATGTGCGGGATAAAGCGTGAAGCTAAAAAAAAAAATTAAGATATCATTCATGTTTATACGAACTCAGTTTTCTAGTTTCAAAGTATATAAATTGTAAAGGTAGCTTTATAACTTAAAACAACATATTTTGGAAGTACGAGTAATAATACCGGCTACAATGAAGGTAGGTAAGTGACGGAGGTTTATGATGTCATATATTGCAGAGTGTACTGTTGCAAATGTTTGGTATAAGTAAAAGATGCAAGCGATTCTATTATGAATGTATTCGTCCAGTTTACTTATTAAATATTGTTGTTTTTGTTTTTGATTGTATGTATGAAGGATGTAAGTTCGACTGTTCCTTAGGAATGTGATTTATCTCGACGCTATATCTCGATTATAGAAGAGTAGAAAAAAGAATTTAGTGTTAATCCTACCAGACTGGGAAAATAAATATAATTTAGTACTCCGAGTTTAGATAAACATAGGTTTAGGTAAGGTTTACATATATTGTAGTGGCGTAGACGCACAGTGTCTGTCTGTAAGCGTAACGGCTTGTGGATACAATTACCTACCACGCTATATTTTTAAGGACGAAAAGTGGAGAACGTCTTACCGTCTTACCTATGTAAAATATGTAAAAACGTGTATAAGCTTGTTACTTACTTCGGAAAACGTGTTACAATTTATAGCTGGTAGTGTTATACAGTCATCCGCTGTACTGCAACTACTATGATTTCTCATCATATACCCTCATTATTTAATTAATTAGTGTTGGATTATATGCCCTGGAATAAAAGAAGCTGAGGTCATAAATAACATCTTAAAGAGATATAAAATACTGAAAATCTTTTTATAAAATTTATAGAAAAATAACACTTAAAACTATACAAAATAAGGAACATTGTTGAAATCTATACATGATATTTAGACGATAACTATATATAATGTAGAGTATTTGTAATGCAATTTTATGAAGAACATGGATAAAGTGTGTTTATCTCTTAAAATAATAAGACGTAAGCCGTGCAGGTGAAGCCGCGTATGGAGAGTTTTTTTTTTCAGCTTCATGCTTATAGTAGGATAGAGGGCATATAGTAATCATTCTTTTAGACATTAGGGAATCAAACCCAATACTATGACAGAACTCAATGACGCATTATTTTTTGGTTTCCAGAGCAACCATATATTAAATAATTTTATTTTTTTTGTAAGTGGGTGAAAAACTGTTCCATAGCCGTCACATTAAGAACTTTAATTGTGGCTGTTTCTGTTCCGTTTCGAAAAGTGTTATGTAAAAAGTGTTATAGAGCCTTGTGAAACTAGATAGTGAAAAATTTCAACTTAAAATAAGAAAGCTCTATAGCTAATGAACGACGAAAACGCTTGAATTAATAAATACTAAAATGTCAGTAATTTTGGTTGCGAACGTAGGAACCGTATATTTTATGAAACAGCACCCACGTCTCTTATGGAGCTAGGCCAAACACAACACAGTACAATAGGAAATGAACAATGGCTTACCTCTCTTGTAAATTTTGTAACCTTCTGTGTTTCTCAAACTTAAGCATACAGTTGAAAACGTTTGCTATAATATTTTTAACCTTAATTTAAATATACATAGAAAAACTAGAAACTAAATCTGGAAAATTTACTGATATAAAAATATATTGTTTTAAGTGAAGGCAAAAACTCTTTTTTACAGTACTCCTTTGTTTGTTCTTCGTTCAACGTGACATTGTCAAAGTGAATTGTGCTCAACTGACATCCTCAAAACGCCATAAATATTATACATTAATAAGTTGGCAATTATAAAATAATTGAAAAAAAGTGCGATATAGAATAATAGTTTAAAAACTATAACTCAATTTCATAATATATCTCTCTCTAGTTGTCGACTAAAAAGCTTCGAAATTTCCGGCAAATTAGATGCATACATAATATATTCAGCATGAGCAACGTGCATATTAAATGAAGCGGACACTGCGTTACGTAATGTAAAAATGCGCATATGGTTTTCAATTTCTAGTCTAGTTTTCATTTTGAAATTAGTTGGCCACTTTTAGTGTAATTTTTTACATTTTATTTTGAGATAAAAAGCAAAATGTTATTTATGTGGACAGAGATTTAGATATGATTTTTTTAACATGCTTTTGAAGCATGTCATTTTTTTATTATATTTGTATGTCTTAGTAAAATGGCTAAAATAGAATGGCGTATCTATCTGTCTATCTATCAGTCCATTCGTATGTGAATTTTGAACCTATAAGACACTGTTGAACCCTGGTAGGTAAATACATTCTCTTAATGTTTTTTCTTTTATCGTTTTTATATAACCCTATATAGTATAGGGTAATAATGAATAGAAAAGTGTTGAGGTTTTGAAAATTGTTTGTATTAAATTGTTTGTATATATATATATATATATATATATATATATATATATATATATATATATATATATATATATATATATATATATATATATATATATATATATATATATATATATATATATATATATATATATATATATATATATATATATATATATATATATATATATATATATATATATATATATATATATATATATATATATATATATATATATATATATATATATATATATATATATATATATATATATATATATTTGTTTGTATATATATATAAAATTTTGTCAAAGGCACGTTGGCATTTAAGTAATTCGACGGAACATTTTTACCCCTCTAAAGCAAAAGCTCGATATTTCATAAATATTTGATCATAGCGCAGGGTTCAATTGTATTGCCTAACAATGGCAGTTAGCATACATATAGTGAAGCGGTTTCTTGTGTCTGACGTGTATTAAATGAACCGTGATTAATAATGCGGTAGGTTTGATAACTCGCTATCGATGATTTTGTATAATAAGGAAAGTGAAGCTATTTGTTTTTAGGAAATACCTCAGATAGTCTGGTTACAAGCACGAGGGCTTTTTTACTGAAAATTAATTATATTTATAACCCTATTCTACTCCACTAGCATTGATCCATCTTTAATTTTTTTGTTTTTATGTGTGTTTGTGTGTATCTAAGATCACGCTGGGTGTACTGAGTGCATAAATAATAAAATAAGCAAAGAATATCAGTCACATTATTAAACTGTGTTTTAAAGTGGCTTCTGCTTTACCTTGAAGAAGTATATGTTAATAAAATAAATGAGGCGATAGATAATATTTTTGATAAACGAACATTCAAACATCCGATTTTAAATATTATTAAGCAACTAGAAACTATTTACGTTAACAGTTCAATTAAATAATTTCGAATATATTTGTCTTATGTTTTCTGGGCAATGTTTTCCCATGGTTTATCCATGAAATTTATCTAAAATTAAACGTCTATTTTATTTTTTATGAATTTTAGCATATTTATTGTCATAATAATACATTTATAGGCTTATTATAAACAAGGTCTAATTTACTAACTGATAATTATTGCAAGGTTTTTTCACTTTATTAGTAGTAATTTTTAGTAATAGATCGATTTTTAAAATATATTTCCAAGTTCTGTAACATAGTAATTTATCGTTAAATTAGTTAAACGTATTTTCAGCAGTCTGTAAACGCATATATTTGCATAAATTGCATACATTTGTTTCAACTATTCTTAAGTTATGTTGCTATAAAAAGATGCGACATATAATATACCTACCTACCTTAGTAGTGTAAAAAGTAAAATAAAAATATTTAATTCCTACATTATGTTACTTTGAAATATATATATATATATATATATATATATATATATATATATATATATATATATATATATATATATATATATATATATATATATATATATATATATATATATATATATATATATATATATATATATATATATATATATATATATATATATATATATATATATACATACATACATATGTGTATACCCTTGCATAATTAAGCGTGTAAGCGATTAGGGCGGGACAAGCGGAGCGTTCAATATCCTTTATACCCTACTGAAAGGCATCTCACCGTGAAAATTGTTATAAAAACCCTTTTATTTACTACACATCATAGCCCTCGTATATATGACAAGTATTTGAAGATTTTTCTCCATTTATTTTATATTTATTATATTGAAATATATATGTTGCTGTATGTCATATAATAATACTTAGACAGATTACTACTTACAGTGTTATCATTATTCTAAGTATTTTCAATACTTATTCTTTAAATTTCTTGAAGTGTGCTTAAATTATGACTTTAATGAGAATCATTAAAACTTGCAGATTCCCTGCGTACAATTCGTTTTATTACTTTAACACATTTTAAGAATGGTAAATGTAGAAATATTTTTTGCAAGCGTCAAGTGTCATATGCCAAGCAAAACAAATTGACTATTTTTTTTGATTTTTTGATCAATTGAACTATTCAACTTTGAAAACTGGCTATATTTTTCAATAAACTTTTAAAACTGTACAAAAATTAAAATTATAAGTAAAACTAGCTTCTCTAGGGGAACTAAAACGTTTCTACATAGCACAGCCTTTAGGCGTGATAAAAGTGTTTCCGGTCCCTATAGAGGACGACTCCGGGAGACAAAAAAATAAATTGAATTTATACATTTACTATAAAATATCTCGAATCGTTCTATGCTGAAGATATAACCATCTTATAAATTGCATTGCCTATGTCTACGCCTATGGCATCTTCAGATCATTTGAAATTCATTAGAACAATGGGTTATCTAAGTCAATATGTGGCAACGTGGTCAAACAGTACTATATTATTACTTAGTTTTGCTATCTTGCTAACTCAAATTCAAAGTCAATTACTGTAATCTATTGATGTTATGATTGAAGGATCGAATTATTATATATTTCTTAAATAAACTTGTCATATTATTTTAGTCTTACGATTGTCACCTTTTTTCCTAAAATCTTATTTACATAATATATCTTCTACTAATTATATAAAACAGGAAGTTTGTGAGAAAAGATGTTTGTTCATATTTCACGCAAAAGCTCCTAAACTAAAATAAGTAATGTTTTGGTTCAAATAGTATGTACGTGTATGCTTTAATACATATGTACTTATTGAATGTATATAATTTATTAAGTGTAACTAATATACTATAGTCATATGCATTATGTGAAAATTTTTAAACTGTTATATATAAAATAAATTAAAAAGTATATGTTTTATAGTGAAAAATATATAGAAATTACATTGATTACCAATAAAAGTGATAATATATTCTTTATATATAACTAAGTCTTTAAACGCACTATATAAATAAAATAAGCTATTTAGAGAGCCCGACTAAACCAACTAAAGATAAAAACATAAACTGGTACAAATTTTACGAGTCGCTTCAAAATTTCAAATTTGTTAATTGAAATATCGTTGTAAATAAACACTACGTTTCAAAAGTCGGTCGTGGGCTTAATTAAGGGGTAACTTTTTTCAGTTTTTTGCTCGCTGGAATCTAATTACGTGTTTGCGCCTTGATTAAACGAAGCAACTTAATAAATGAATGCCTGTGAGATTTTTCACTGTTGGCCTCTTACATCGTTGTTAAGATAGCTAACTTTTGAAAACCGAAACGATGCTAACAGGTACGATTTATATATATATATATATATATATATATATATATATATATATATATATATATATATATATATATATATATATATATATATATATATATATATATATATATATATATATATATATATATATATATATATATATATATATATATATATATATATATATATATATATATATATATATATATATATATATATATATATATATATATATATATATATATATATATATATATATATATATATATATATATATATATTAGAATTTTTTAATTCAAAGAAAAACAATTATATTGTATTATTACAGGATCGACCAGGTTCTATGAATCAACAATCGAATATATATACTAAGTTCTACAGCCAAAGCTGAGGAAAATATTAGTAGTGGAAATAAGTTGAAACTAACATGCAACTCGATTGCGTTGAATCTGCAAGTCGTCCGAGAATGTTCTATATCACATTTTATAAAAAAAAAGTGTAAAGATTTTGTGTTAAATTATCACTCAATCAATGATTTTATAAGTGATAACAGAACTTGGGGATGAAATGCTCGCTCCAGTCTGTTTCAAAGGCATCATTGTCCACAATAAATCGTTATTGTGAATCTGCATTTGCATGCAATTACCCAATTGATAAAAAAGAAAAAAAAATATCGCGTGAATTTCTTGCGGCAGTTCTTCTAAGATCTGAGGCAATCATTTTAGTGAACCTGCATTAAAGATTTTGACGTAAAAAGTATCATTTTTACGTAAAAAAATAAATCAATTGTTAGAAGAAATAAATGTTTTCTTATTTTGAATAAAATTATTTGAATTTGATGCCAGCCTGATTAAGCGAATTGGAGAATTATTGTCAAACACTTTGCAATACATACTGCACTGCATCACAATTTCACTGTACATCAAATTAACCTAATAAAGCAATAGATTGGCATTTTGTGTTAAACGAGCTCTAAATACGGTTTAAATATTAAAGTGCAATATTGAGATTAAATGTTCTGGAAATTTTAATACTATTGTTGCAAGTTATTTGGAAATTTTGTTTATGAAATATGAAGGTATGTGTTCTTTGACTTTCGTTATTTATGAATTTCTTTAGATGATTACATTTGATGTTATTACCAGAATTATTTTAATTTCCTTGTTCTGGTAACAAGATAATTATTTTTACTTTTTTTAAAGATTTTCATATTAAAAACATATATAAATAAATCTAAATATATATTATATGAGAAATCACTTTGATTGCGTACACTTAGAGAGCCGAGTTTTTGTCCCAGAATTTTTCTTTTGGTACCAGAGTTTAGAGATCTCAAAACGGCGGAGTGAAAAATACAGTCGATGTTCGAACTTGAACAGTTCAATTGATAAGTGATTAGGCAAGTTCTGTACGTTAGCCAGTTGGATTTGTCTAGAAAACAATTGCTTGCTTTTTGACACTAAGTAACAAAAAGGGTCTAATTTTACCATCCTTAAAACTTGTTAAGCTAAAAAGCGAAGCGCATATGCACTAGTATCTATAATATTTCTCTAATCTCTATTGGTACCATCTACTAACTTATACTAGGTACTTATACTAAGTTATTTAAAATCGCCTAAAATTACTAGGAAATATACCGTCTCTTTCAAGTATCAGGTACATATTTCACAAATGTACAAGATGAAGGGCATAAAGACTTTATGGCTGTCGCTTTTACGATTTTAATCCAAGCACAAAATTCTCTATGTGGATGTATTTAAAGTTACCTTGCTTCAAATTAATTTTCCAAAGTGTCTTTTACAGCCCTGTTAACTTTGCCAAGAAAATGAGTGAATAATTGTACGGAGGGCAACACGTTACTTTTCATTAGAGTCCTTGTAAAGTAAATACGAAGCTATTTGAAATCAAAGGAAAAGGTAGCTTCTAAAATATATAAATAAGTCAGTTATGTACTTTCATATATATTTATTATATTAATTAATTAGTGACCTGTTCTTTTGATTGATGTTCTTGGATTTATTGGATAATGACATATATTGAACTTATAAGTTTGTTCTTACGAATCATTTTGACTAATTAATGTGTCGATACTTTCTTAATCATTCCAGGAAAAATATTTCTCGCGTAAGTCTCTAAACCGCTGTATCTCTAACCGCTTATAATTTTTTTTCACGACCACCCAGTTCTAGAGTACAACTGCCCTTGCTCTTTGTGCAAATTCAAAAGTCATCATTTTAATTTCAGCTCACTTCACTCTTTCTCTCTCTCATTTTCATGTTACAATGAAATTAAAATATAAAACCGTTTATTAGTAGAAAAGTAAATCTAAATTGATTTAGTCCTAGATAGATAGACAGATATCCGGGAATCCGTCCCATCTCATCATCATCATCATCATCATCATCGGGAGTCAGATGATTAGATCTGTCAATTAATCTGTGGCAAGACAAAGAACACAGAGCTAGTGCACATATTTATGTAAAATGTTATAAAAATTACAAATTTTCACTAACTGCAGAGTATAAAATAATTAAGATTAAAAACGTTTTGTTTTTACGACAAAATAACCTTTAACGAGCTTTTTAACGATATATTTTTTAATGAAATATTAAAATGATTAATTCAGTATCGTAAATTTTGTTATACTAGGAAATATTTGGGGACTTTCTTAATATGATATAATTAAAGCCATTGTAACGCAGTTAAACAGTGTCTGGTTGTAAACACGATGTCGTGAGTTCAATGTCTATTATAAATAGTGAATAAGTCTCATTTATCTGCTCTGGTTGAATCATGAAGTTGATTTCCACCATTCATTGCTTGTGACATTGACGTGTGATTCTTTTTGCCTATACTACTGTAAAAGTAAAAGTTAAGCTAAATAAATTAAAATAATACCTACAGAATTAAACTGTACAAATATTACAACGCCCTTGGCTGTATTAATATTTCCTTTGCCTAAATTCAAATTTATTTACATACGATAAATTACGAAATCGCTTCAAATATTCGTAGGAAGTAAAAAGATCACAATTTAAATGTCTGAGTGGATCCGAGCAATTATATCAATTTAATCAGAAGCTAGCGTTCAAGTAATTTGTCTGTCTGTCGCCATTTGTTATTCAAAATATCGAAATTAAAAGACGGGAATAACATCGAGTTCATTTTCGTAGCAATTATTATTTCGTATTGTTTATACATAAAAGCTTTATGTTTTTGCAATTTCATATAAAGTTTGTATTTTTAACTTTAAAATCTCAGACATAATATGAAAGCATTCATATTTTAATATCATATAATCATACTTTTGTGTTTTGTGTTTATTTGGTCAACACAGGTTCAATGAGTTACTTTGCACTTATACACGTTACTGCGCAATAATATCGTTATATAGCCTTAATTGATAAATGGACTGGAATATCCAATGGCAAAGAATTTTTCCAATTTGAAGCTTTTTGATATTAAATTAGTGTTCAAATAAAGCAGAATCCAAAAAATATCTATAATATAGCGGGGACGGAGAAAGCAGGGACGGAACGGAGTGTCTTAACACTAGGTTCCCATGATCCCTGCAGTTCTCTCTGCCTATCCTAAGCTAAAAAAAAATGTATTTATAAATATAATAATAATAATATATTAATATATTTGTTGAATATATAAATTCTAAATAGTACTCATGAAACAGATTTAGTGAAAAATGACGCACTTCAAAATCACTTAGGAGGAGGAAACGTGAAATATCGTTCAATTACTGGCAAAATCACGTCTAATCGAAAACGTAAATCTAAGCAGATTTTTAAAGAAAATATCTCTAATATAGCTCCCTATTAATAATTATTTATAAACTAAATTCACGTGAAATTTAGAAATTATGTTTATTTTATGGAATATTAAAATAATAGATTCAAATTAACATTTTCTTGCTTTCCTTTGTTTATGTTACGCTCAAAGCTCGAAACGGAGTGTCTTGGCACTAGGTATCTCGCGCTACATCCGCAGTTCAGCCGCTATTTCTTTGCACCAATTTTGTCTTACTTATGTTTATCCTTGTTAAAACAGTCACTTTACGTTGTAACGAACGTATTGAAAGCGTATACCTTTACGTTCATTTATTTTTTATTGTTCGTTTATATTTGCTTTATTTACACTTTGAAGCAAGAGTTGTTTTATTTAATATACGGATGGCACTGGCTGATGGACTAGGTGGGTTAGAGTAGCTCAGAGTGAGACAAAACAAGAGAAGAGAAGAGAAGAAAAGGGAAGAGTGTCTTACACAAAATTTACTTACGTCAAATACTGTCTAAATTCCTACGTATAACTATTATTTATAGCATTATATTAAAATTAATATAAAAATAATTTTGTCCCACTGTTTAGCTCATTGAAAGACCGTTAAAATGAGTGCCTGTAATACAACGTTATACAATTTTAAATAGAAGTCACAATTACACTTATCATGATGGTCTGAATGGGTATAATCTGACAGACAGTCTCTCAACTTCAAGTGGATAGACGTTAGTCGGCTTTTTGAGGATTTCATAAAGAGGTAAAATATAGAATTATTTATATATAGATTGTAGAGTTGGGTTTTAATATTATAGACATTCAAGAAATATATTATCGGTTTAAAATTAAGAATAAATAATAAATAAATTATTATGTTTAGATAAATTTTTATAGTTTTTATTTATTTGAGAACAGGACCGGACTATATTTTAATGTAAATGGTTCCGTTACTGTGCTTTCACCATTCATCAGGGATCAATACCAATAAGGGCTCAGAGTGGACTAAGGAACGGAGTGTCTTAACACTAGGTTTCCACGGGTCCTACAATTTACTCTGCCTACCCTGCTATGTGCGGGATAAAGCGTAAAGCTAAAAAAAGAAACTACCAAGCATTCCATAGACTCATCATGTGTGTGTCACTAGATGGGGAGATCAGTGCAGTGCATGTAACTATCTCTCAAGTGTAAGAAAAAGTGGCTCCTTCAAAATGCGCATTAATGCTCACCTTTGAAATAAGTTCTACAAGTGAATTGTTAATAGTTCTAGACATTACAATGTAACAAATACTCGTGTAATATTATGTAACGCCAAATATTATACCAAGTAAAATACCTAAAATGTTAACATTTTATTAAATTATCAACAAAGACAAGTAAAACATCTTATATATTACTTACCTAGTAAATATTTCCAAAATTCCAACCATTTTCAACCAAGCTGTTTGACTCAAAAGAAGATTAGACCAAAGGACCCTTTGAGGGGACGGCGTAAGGTATTCACAGAAAAATTTCATAATTCCTCTCATTACCATGGATTGTTGCGACTAGGTGCTATGGTATGTAATGCCTTGTTACGTGATATTTAATTTTAATCTTTATTAAAATATATTAAGATTTAAATTTACACAAAATAATATTAAATTTGGTGACCATACTCGTAAACGATGCTGTAGTTATACAAATAAGACCTTTCATTTATTTTAAACCAGAATTCATATGAATATATAATATAAATATATTATTATCTTCTTTTTTAATTCAGTGTTTAAACATATTAGTCTTTATTTTTGAGACATTGCTTGCAACAGCGTTGGTCTTACAAAACATCGTTTTACATTGTATAACCAACATTGATTACTTATTCAAAGGCAATTGCAGCACAGCGAATGAACGGGTTCGATTCCCAATCAGGGGAAAGAATTATATATACTTAAGCCACTCAAGACACAAGGCAACTTGACTGGGGAGCAGTTATCATCTCAAAGATACTTACGGAATGAGATTGATTTTTTTTCTATAATATCTCATAAATTATTGCAGAGTTTTTTCTAACTCAAAATTTTTATGAGAAATCTTCTTCACATTTTTATGAGATACATTGTTAAAGTTTTACAACCATAGTTTATGTAACAATTATAGTATTACTTCAATGCCTTTTCTTCGTTTACTTAAGCCCAAAAACTAATCCCCTAACATTTCCCTTATCATTTACTAAAAGTATTTTTGACGTAATACTTCAAAGGCGGTATTAGCGAAATCATTTCGAATTTGGTTAGGTAGTGGGAGGAGCTCGGACAGTGAAGGTGAGCGTTAATGCATTTTAAAGGGATCCCTTTAAACTTACACTTGGGTCGCAAGTCCCAAGCGCTGATCGGAGTTCCTCTTCCTACAACGCGATGGGCCCGGCACCCGCACGGTGAATCCATGGAATGCTAAGCAGTTTCTTCTCTTACGAAAATAATTTGTTAAATGTCAGTAGTGATATTTTAATGTACAGTATTCTAAGGAAAAAAGGTTTTGGTCAATACTGTATATAAAATGTACAGCTTACTTTTTGAAGCATATTTTTTATATATTGGCTATGTCCGGCCTGCCGGAGTAAAGCTCCTAAGAATGATAACTCAAATACGCCGGTCCGGCCGATAGTGTCACCTAGCTCGCGTTCTAATGTAAACGTGGCTAAGCGCGGGACCACTGATTCTCGCGCCACCAAGGAAGCAAATACTTGCTGCTCACCCTCTTGTTTGTCGCGTTTGGATCTTCATAATATGATTAAGATTGAACTTCGTGCCTGCATATCTGATTGTGTTGCAGATTGTATGAGTAATATTAATAGCCAATTGCGCGAAATGAAAGACGATATTAAACATTTTCACGAATCTATTACTTTTATGAACAGTCACTTTGAGAAACTAAATGCTGAAATAAATACATACAAGAAGGATATAGATCATATTAAAAAAGAGAATGAATCTCTCAAAAATGATCTTATGGCTACCACTATGCGCTGTATTCAACTGGACCAACTAATGCGTTCCTCAAATTTAGAACTTCAATGCGTACCAGAACGTAAAACAGAAAATATAATTACTATAGTTAAGCAACTAGGCAAAGTTGTGGCGTGTCCCGTAAATGACATGGACATATCGTACTGTAGTCGAATTGCTAAAAAATCGCCTCAAAGCCCACGGCCTCGTTCATATTTTGGTTACTCTAAGTAGCCCTCGTCAACGAGATATGCTCTTAGCAGCTGCTATAAAGTACAACAAGCAACATCCTAATGACAAACTAAATTCAACTCACCTTGGTATTAGCGAGAATAAAAAATCAGCGATATACGTTACGGAGAATTTATCCCCTGAGAACAAATCTCTTTACGCAGCGGCGCGTTTAAAAGCCAAGGAGCTAAAGTACAAGCATGTCTGGGTGCGCGGCGGTCGCATATATATGCGTAAAACCGATACATCTGAATATGTTTATGTTCGCAATGCAGCAACATTGGAAAAAATTAGTAGTTAGTAGTAATGTTTTTTTGTTTGTACACTATAAATTAATCTTTAGTTTTTTTTTTATCATACTTTTTGTTAAAATTCTTGTCTTTGAATATATATTTTCAAAATGTTAGAGGTTTACGCACGAAGACATTAGATTTCTATAAAAATGTTTTATGCTGTGATTATGATGTTATTGTACTATGTGAAACATGGCTGAATCATACTATATTTAGTTCTGAATTATTTAATGATCGTTATGTCACATATAGGCGGGATCGAGAGACTAGTGAATTTCACAAAAATAAATCAGGTGGTGGTGTCCTAATAGCAATATCAAAACGATTTAATTCACGTCGACTAATTCAGTTCGAGAGCGGTTGCGAAGACCTTTGGGTAGAACTAGATATATATAATGAGCGGAATTCGTTCGATAGTTTATATATATGTGCAGTCTATATACCCTCTCCAACCCAAAAACTTATTCTCGAACATTTTATAGACAACACTAACAGAATTATAGAATCTCACGATAATACTTTAATACTAGGAGATTTTAATCTTAGCTCAATAACATGGCCCAACAATAAAAGTACCTTTTCTGCTTCGTCACCTGGCCCACTCGAGAGCATGTTAATCGACTTCGTAGCTTTAAATAATCTAAAACAATACAACACAATTTTGAACAAACAGGGAAGGATTCTTGACCTAGTTCTTTCGGCGATGGGAATTGAACATTTGCAAACCGGCAAGTTTGTGCTTAGTAATATTGATCCATATCATCCACCTCTGGAATTTGTCTTATCATACTACAACGCATCTTGTCTTTCGCCTAAGATTCCTAGCGACAACTTTAATTTTTACAAGGCCAATTTTAACAAAATAATAAACGAATTGAAGTCTATTTCTTGGGTTGATGAACTTTCAACCTTAGCGAATGTTGATGATATGGTGGATCTGTTTAATAGGATACTTAAAAGAGCAATAGCGAAACACGTGCCTTTAAGTAAGACTACAAATCAAAAATATCCCTTTTGGTATACGAAAGAACTTATAAAATTACTTAAGGAGAAATATAAAATTCGTGAAAGGTATCGTAAATATAAAAATCCCCTAGATGAAATTTCTTTCTTATTACTAAAAAAGCGCTGTTACTTATTAATAGAGGTTTATTATAAGAACTACATTAGTTGCATAGAGGACTACATATCTAAAAATCCTAAATTATTTTTTACTTACCAAAAAAGTAAACGTCAAAATAAAAGTACGTACCCATCACTAATGCATCTAGATGACAAACGAGCCTCTAATGGATCTGACATTTGTAATCTCTTTGCGTCTTTTTTTAAATCCGTTTACAATGTTCCATCTACCAATTCTGCTTTTTCTCATAATAATGCATTTTCAAATTATTTATCAATGAACTCTTTGGCAGAATTGTCTTTTTCTCAAAATAATGTTTTAATTGGTCTAAAACATTTAGATCCAAATAAAGGAGCTGGATCTGATGGTATACCATGTATATTTGCAAGGGAATGTTGTAACGTGCTAGCTTTACCGCTGTCAATCATATACAATCAATCAATAAAAACTGGATTCTTTCCCAGTGCGTGGAAGGAGTCGAGGGTCGTACCTATTCATAAATCTGAAGATACCGCATGTATAACAAACTATAGACCGATATCCGTACTGCCTGTTTTTGGAAAATTATTTGAAATATTAATTAGACCTGCAATTACCTGGCATGTAAAGCAGTTAGTATCGCCACAACAGTTCGGTTTCTTCAAGGCTCGATCCACAACAACCAATCTCGTTTCATTCGTAACTTTTTTGAATGAATCCGTTGATTCTAATATTCCGGTTGACGCCATTTATACCGACATACGTAAGGCGTTCGATACCGTGGATCATAGTATTCTGATTTGCAAACTTTCTTCGTTCGGCATAACAGGAAATTTATTAAAATGGTTTTCTTCGTACTTATGTGGCCGGACTTCTAGAGTAGTTGTTAGCGGATATTCTTCTCAACCATTCCAAACTCAATCTGGTGTTCCGCAAGGATCAGTTCTTGGACCAATATTATTCAATATATTTATTAACGATATTGCAACACTATTCAAACATAGTAGTTACTTTCTTTACGCTGATGATTTGGAACTTGCTAAACAAATAAAAAGCAAGTATGACACTGACCTTTTACAAGAAGATTTAAATAGATTAGCCTACTGGTGTAGGACTAACGGTTTGGCATTGAATATAAGTAAATGTAAATATATAAGATTCTCACGTAGAACTGAACTGTTTTCACAGACATATACTATTGACAATGAGACGTTAGAAGAAGTGACTACTATCCGTGACTTAGGAGTTATTTTCGATAGTAGAATTAGATTCCACATTCACATCGACAAAATTACAATTAAGGCGTTTCAAATGCTCGGCTTTCTTATGCGAAATACTAAAGATTTCAAAAAGCCACAGACTAATAATTATACTTTATACGGCCTTGGTTCGATCTGGCCTTGAATATTGTCCTCAGGTTTGGTCACCACACTATGCAGTACATATTCAGCGTATCGAAAAAATTCAAAAGCGCTTTCTGTGGCATTTATCGTATAGGTTTAAAAAAACGAAAGTATTAGAAACGTATCAAAGTCGCTTAGATCATTTTCATCTAGATAGTTTGTACCATCGGAGGCAATTATTGGATCAGATTTTGTTATTTAAAATAGTTAACGGTTACTTGGATTGCCCCTTTTTGTTAGAAAAATTAGATATAAATACACCTCCAAAGTTACCCCGTGCAGGTAAGTATGATCTATTTTCAATTAAAGCTTCGAAGTCCAAGTTAGGTCTAAATGCTACTTTGAGTAGATTATCGAATCAGTATAACAGGATGGCTAAAACTTCTCAGAATACTGTGGATATCCTCTCAAATAGCATGGAAGTATTTAAAAGGAATGTGATTAAATGTCTTCGCTCTGTTCCGTACTTATAGTTAAGTTTTTATGTTGTTTTTATGTTTCTCTTATTTTATATATTAATTATAAAAAAATATTGTCACAGTATTTAATTACATGAATGTGTCATTAGTTTATTAAGTTTGTAACTATTAAATTACACAGTCCCAAATCATGTCGTGGCGGCTTGTAATTAAAGCAGCACTAAGCTCATAGTTATAAGACGTATTTGTCATATTAGAATAAGTGTGTGTTTTGTAAGCTGTCCTTAAGTAAATAAGTAAATAAAATAAATAAATAAATATCTTGACATTTTCTCTACAAACATTGTACTGAGTACTGGATTTAAAAAAAAATGTAGAGTTTTTTGTGAGAATATAATCAGACTGTAGTAAGCGTTATAAGTTCAATATTCAAATGCTTACATATAAACTACATATAGTTATATTTATATATGTAATAGTTGTATTTGTAATGTGAAATGATAACATTATTTTTGTGTTTTTTCACTGGAAATGGTATGAAAGACATACTCTTTGTAAAGTTTAATAAAGAAAGTACATGTCCTCGTAAACTCGAAAAGGCGTTATCGCCTTGCACATTGGCAAAAACCAGGGCATATGTATTTTAATATTCAGAGGTCTCTTAGAGGTTAACGTTGTAAGTAGTTGTGAAGCAGAAGTGCTTCGAATTCGTATTAATATATGAAATGATTATATCATATATTAATACGATTAAGCCAATGATTGAATGAAAAAGCACAACTCAAAGATAGAGTTTTGATACACATAACAGTACAAACAATGTTAAAAATAACCAAGAAGAGAAAAGAAGATCTTTGGCCTAAAGATGCAGGAGGTGGAAATTTAAAATTCGGTAAAACTCCTTTCTGAAGCATTTTATTATAACGGTGATGTTTTGCCAGGGTTTGCTTATATTTACATATACATACCTAAAACTGCTAATTAGATGCATGACAATCATCAAAATGCTAAATTTCTTTTTTTCTTTGGCTTCACAGTTGTATCCGCATAATAGGATCTTATAATAGGGTTTAGATGTTTCTTAGTATTTCTTACTCATTATTAACAATAAGTCAATACCTTAAAATTCTAAAACAAGTATTTGAAATAATTCAGAAGCTTTTAATTTTAAGTAATTTGTAATTATGTCTAATTTACAATCCCTTTCTATAACAATCTTTTGATTGCCGAATTTCTTTCTAATAATATTAAGAATTCACAAAGTGGAGTGGAAAGTAAATTTACCCATTTTGGCGATTATAAAATAAGTTAGTTAAGAAACGAAATGTAAACAGAGGGTTTAAATCCGCAGCTAGGGGAGCTGCGGTCACGAACATCCATAAACCTTTCAAGTAAATGTTTATGCGTGGATGCATTAGTATTGTCGTTTAATAACAAAATTGTCTGAAGTTCTTATAATGTACTTAAGAATATATTTTTATTATTATTTTTTCTCCTGGATACTGGTGGTATTTGGACGCTAGGTTTTTAAGTTTGATACGCGGAGAAATCTTAGTTATTCTAATATCTCCGTTTCAGCAAATAAAGTAATATACAATGTGTTTATTCATATATGACAACCCCGACTCATTCAATCAAACAATCAGTGTTTGTGTTGTGAATTATGAAGATAAGGTACTGTACATTTTTATTATCCTTAAGACCGACTATATAAAGTAAATAATTGATATAACCTCCCCCTCAGCACGCTTCCACAATTGCTGAACTGTCCTACCCCCTATTCAATATACACAGTGAGTCATGCTACTTAAGGCTCATTATCTCGAACTCGAATCTCATGAAAAGGTGGAAACTAAATGTCTTAATACAATATTCAAAAAACATCGTCAAAAAAGAATTAATGTTTTAAAATTCTATGACCATATTAAGAAAAAGCAAAATAAATAAATTTGAAGAATTCCCATTATTTATGTTAAAAAAATAAATATTGTATAATAATAAAAGCTCACAAATCACAAAGCAATAGAAAACTATGATTACGATCGTCATGAGTAGGAATTAATGAACTTAAAATAATTCTCGAATTCTTATTTTGAATAAAAAAGTTTTTGAATTTGAATATCAATTTCATGCTATATATATGCGAAATATCTATATAATATTATCATATCAGTATTTATAACGTTTGTATATCAGTATAACCTAGAACAAAAGTTTCATTATCATAGCATAATGCCAGTACTGCCCGGAGCATATGAAAGCACATAATGAAGTATTAAGCTTTAAATACCTCGTTAACACCGCAAAATTAAAGCTTCGCTACATTACGCTGGTAATGGAATCTTTGACTAATTAGTGACGAAGCGTTTTGTCGTGTTATAAAGTAATATATTTTATGTGTAAATTAAACTTTTTCCTTATAATTACGTAATATTGTATAGTATATAGGCAGACTAGGATGGTCTTTGAAGCTCTAAACTTTAACATATTGCCTCCAACAATTAAAGTAATGGTAATGAACTGTAAGCTCTTCAAGTGTAAAGTTGAATTCTATATAATAAAATAGCTTTTATCAAACTTGCAAAGTTTGTTGTCTGTCTCCACTCGATTTATTGAAATAATTTTATTTATTTAAATTAAAATCCCCTACTTTTGAAGGAGAATCAACAAATTAATATTCCTTCAGTGAATTGTGAAAGGGATATTCGAGAATCTATTTTAAATTCATTCATTCCTACTCATGATGATTGTAATCGTAGTTTTCTATTGCTTTGTGAGCCTTTTGATTGAAATTGAAAATATGCAATCCATATTTATTACAAAAAATATATACAAATCAAAATATAATTTCCTTTTACTACATAATTCATATCAATTTATTTGTTTTTTATTCAGCACTTTAATAAGCTGGAAAAAATGAAAGAATATATAGATCTTATGCTATTTTATTGTGATCATAAAATTGCTTGAACAAATTTATTAGTATACAATAAAAAGGCTTTCATAAAATAAGCTTATATTAATAGCTTAAACCAAATTACAAAAAATAAAGATTAAAACAAAACAAATGTTAATTTTGAACTCAAAATAAATAGTAGGGGTAATGAATGGGTAGATATTAGACGCAACGTTCGCATTTTCGTGAAGTACACTCGAATGTGTCTGCAAACATAATTACTGAGACGGGGGTAAGATATCATCCCTCAATGAATAATTCTACAGAATCAATCAAATCTAACTTAATCAAATAACTTTTCGTACCGTAATCATGAAATATAGTTAAAATTGGCTTCTCTTAATATTTCTGCATAAGCAATTAGGTAGTCTATTCCTATGAAAAGACTGCAATCTCATTGATAGGAGATGCAATTACGCATGTATATGATAAGGTGATGCAATTATGGTTAAATATTGTATTATATTAATTTCATATGATATCTGGACTTAGGCTTTCCTGTAGGATTAGCGGAGTTTAGCCATCTTGGCAAGATTGTTACTACCGAGTGTTGTTTGGTTTGTAAAGCTGTCACTCAGAACCTTTCTATAAATGTATAAAACATTTACCCTATTGGCTTTATCACACATATCCCAAATACATCACAATTTCTTGCATCAATGTATCGTAATCATTTTGTTCTGCTTATATTTTATGTGATTAAGACTAATATAGTACTTTTAGTTTATTTTAATAAAGTGAAGGTGATAGTTGTTGTAAAAGTGTTAGTCAATCGTTAGACAATCAACTATATACAGGGTGTATCTGACACAGTGGCCGTTATCAAAACTACTTATAGGGGAAAATATTTCAAGGCTATATACAAAAAAACTAATTTACAATTATCAATAGTTTAGGCACAGGAACTGGAGACCAGTGAACTGGAGACCAGTCGTGAATTAGGGTGCGCCATTTTAAAGCTAAAGGGATACAGAATTCTCCTATAGTTAGCCACTCATTTTGCATTTCTAAGCCCATTGCGTGCACCTTATACTTATCGTTCTCGTCTTGCCGAATAAAAGATTTTATTATGTCTGTGCCTTGGACTTTCCTCTTTGATCCCAACCCTACTTTACTAAATTGTGCTCCTATCATAAATTGCTTATGGAATTTAAGTCTTGACTCGAGCTCTGGGACACTTTTGTCTTTTGGGAGTGAGGTAACAATCTCATCCCGAGATTTTCCCAGAATATGTGTTTTGGCGACTCTTAGATGTTTATAGAGCTCTGATGGTTTCTTTAATCTCAACCCAAAATTATTTTGGTCTCTAAATAAGGTTGAGGTGTCCGCCGAATGTGCTAGCCCAAGCCAAAACTTCAGCATCTTTATGACGCTTGCATCTAACTTTGCCAAGAGGGTTTTATTAAAATCATATACGAGGAAAGGCCAATTCAGACGTGATGTTAGAAAATTGTCGTAAATCCAAGCTTTCTTGACATTACTTATAGGTCGATGGTCTACCTTTTCAAGATCCGTCATAAAGCTGTCGACTAGTACATCTAATGATGGAGTTCGGCCTTTGTAATCTATTTTCTTACCGAGAAATTTAAAAGGTGCCGCCTCGGAAACTACAGCAATGCATTCTCCGCCAATTTTTAGTCCCGGATCGTAGGAGGTATATTTTGTGTCTCGTCTTCCCAGACAAAGACAGTGACACTTACTTGGTTTTGTCCTCATTCCTTTTGTCCACGTGCAAAATTCGTCTACTTCATCCAATAGCAGCTGGCATTGCTTTGGATTCCTAGTGAGTATCGCGAGATCGTCCGCAAAAGCAAGAATAGATTCCGTGTACTTGTTATTGAATTTAAACCGATAACCCCATTTTTTCTCATGTTTTATTAGAATATCTAGTAAAATATTAATAACTATATTAAATATTATTGGGGATAAACAACAACCCTGAAAAAGACCTACATTATAGCCTAAAGGTTTTGAATGGTCGTCTTTTGAGGTTATAACAAATTTTAATTTTGAATAGTATGACGCGATTATGTCGCTTACTGTCGTAGGAAAATTATACCATTTTAAAGCGAACATCAATAGATCGTGCTGTACTGATCCAAACGCGTTTTCTAAATCTATCCAACATACCGTAACTTGTCTCTCACACGTTCTGGCGTCTTTTAAACTAGCAGTTAACAAACTATTATGCTCCAAGCATCCAGAAATTCCGGGCAGAAACCCTTTCTGGTAATTCGGCTTGAAGTACCTATTGCTAATCATAAAATGGGTCATTTTCGCTTGAAGTACTGAGAAAAAGATTTTAGATAAAGTATTGGTAAGAGCAATCGGTCTAGTATCTTTTGGATCTGTTACCCGGTCTTTTTTGGGAATGAGGACAAAAACTGCTTCTCCAAACGAAGTAGGTATTTGCTTTCTGGACCAGATTTTATCGTATAAGTTGTAGAGGTATTTACGAACTGATAAACATTTTTTGTACACTATATAAGGGATACCGTCAGGACCTGGAGCTGACTTAGATGGTTTCTTTTTAATCTGTCTATTTATTTCCTCTAAAGTTGGTGGGTTACCTTGAAAGTCAATGTGAGGAATCTCAGGTCGTTGTTTATTTGGCTCCTTATATAGTTTTTCTATATTAGGCACTTCGTATGTGCTTCTATAATGTTCATAAGTTGCCTCATTGGTCAAGAGAAGCCTACCCCTATCTTCCTTAAAAATGTTTTTTGAGTACTCGAAAGGATTTTTATCAAAAGCAACCTCGTGTTTAGCCCGATCGAAATTATTATGATGTTCCGCGATCTGTAACGATATCCCCTGAATTAATTTCAGGGTTGACCGTAGCGCCCTAGACAATTAATGACTAAGATAATTATCGCCTAAAGCTTTGGCCGCACGAAGCTTCTTTTTAGTTCTCTTTTTTTCCTCCTCATTTTCGACTTAAACGCGTTTTCTTTGTTTTTATGAGCGTAATTACTTGGAGGTGGATATATATCATTGAAATAGTCGTAAATAGTTTTTTGGAAAGTTTCTACTTGCAAGTCTAACTCCTGATTCGAGCCCCGATGCTCTAACAGGACCGCTAATTGATCGTCGTGTACTTTCCATGTCGATTGCTTAATATAAGGAATGCTAAGACGTGTCCGGGTGACTATGGACTCCTGATATTTTTCACTCAATGGCTCACCATGGGACATATGAGGGTCAACTCTATCCGCAGTGATAGTCGAAGAGCTTACCGACGACTGTCGTGCTTCAACACCATCATGTGTTTTAAGATGCTTAATATACCAGGCTCTTCTCTTGTAATTTTTCCCGCACGTAGGGCATTTCAAGTCCGTATTCGCGCCGCTTTCGCTAATTAAAGCTTTTTATACAATACGTAATATTATGTACTAAATAGTAAAAAATGTGGTAAATCAAGTGACAAGTAACGTAAAAAATACTAAAGACACTGATTGTTCGGAAGACATTTGCATGTTTAAATAGACATCATTAGGTATTATTTGGTATACAGATCACGTACGGAACCCCTCATCTCAATGAGGCCAATTAGAGGACTCCGTTTGTTTAATTTGAAGTATAATGAACGTATACTTTAAATATACCATTTTTTCAGTTAATATTACTAAAATAATTTTCAAGCTTTGAAGTTGTTGTTTTTATCATGAGTTTTCTTAAGTTTTACAAGATTTATGAGTAACAGTTCAAAATTCTATGAAAAGATTGTGTGGGTATAATTCCATGTATTATGAGTTGCTATAAAAATATTAAAGATATTTAAATGTAAAAAAAGAAAATAGTTATTAAATATTTAATAACTATTTTCTTCTAATTTAATTAGGATTTTGTACCTAAAATGAAACAAATGGAATTTGTAAAGAATTGCCAATATGTAACTTTTTGTAAAATGTTGTGGAGATAGACACACCATATTGAAATTAGCGTAACATAGCTAAATTTACAGTTAAACCGTAGAAAAATTCAAACATCTAACACTCACTATATTATATTTATCGCAATTTTATGATTTTTTTAATTATACACAATCGTGAGTAATTGAGAACAATTATTGTTAATATCAAAAATTATCTTGACCGAGTACATTTTTCTGGGACGGTCTGTTACAATATGATATTCTTGCTATCGCTATTGGTATGTGGTACACGATGCTATTTAATATGAAAAGCACAGTAAACGAAAACTTAAAATTTTACTTCACCTATGTTTCAAATATGATTGTCTTAAATAGGCATTTACTATAGGTCAATTTATATATTTATAAAGGTCAATTTAATTTGTAACAAACATGAAGAATATATTATTTTTTGAAACAAAATGTACAAGTGAATACAAATTGAAGCATACAATATCTTAATTTAACAAAAAATATATGTACTGTATTTTTTTTATTTTAAAAAATAACTAAGCTTTAAATTGTCTCTAATAAAACAGTGATTAGGATACAACATTTTAAATAAATATATAAATTAGCAGCATTTTATTAATATTTAAATCTAATAATTATTATAAGAAGTTATTTATTCTAATAATTATTATATGAACGCATATCACATAACTATGTATACAATATAACAGTTACTTTATATATTTTTATTTCAAAACTATTCTATTAAAAATAAACAACTGGGGCACAAACTAAAATGTGTCATAAACTAAACTTACGTTAGTTAATGAAAGCAAAATAGTACTATTCAATGAAGGCTTTGTGCTTTATATCTAATTCAGTTTCATTGGGTTTACGGGCGGTGTCACCCTAAAATTAATTATTCGCTATCATATCTACGCGGCGAACGACTTGTTTATTATTAATTAGTTTACCCTCGACAGCTCTTTATGTATCTGATTTATTTGTATTTTGAGAAATTAAAGTGCTATATGCATTTAATATATATTTTTATTTATTTTCTGGCGTATCAGAATATCAAATCAACGTTTACTGATATATTGATGTGATAAAAATTTTACCTAAAAAATAATATAATCCTAATAGCATAATTCGTTATCTTTCTCATTGTGGCTCTGTATAGAGGTTTATTCATAACACAATGACCAGTCAGCATCCCCACCAATGTATAAAGATAGTTCTTGCTGAGAGATAAAATGTCAATGGCAGTTCTTGATAAAAATCTGTACATTTATCCTTGCCTTTTTGCACCTTCTGTATAATTTTCTCTTCATTATTTTTTAACACCACGATTTATCCTGCGTATAGTAGAGTTGGCAGGGAGAACGTAGGAGAGAACAGTGAGAACCTAGTATGAAGACACTCCGTCCCCACTTTTCGTCTCTTCGAGGTATTGTATATTGAGTGGCAGAACTCAATGCCGCGCATGCCTAAAGTAGCCAGAGTAATGAAAACGGAAATGAAAGAATTCATCTTTCTCAAATGAGAATTGCATTCACAAGCCACAGTGGTCCTCAATCTCCTTTTTTTCTACATGAGATTTCCAATATTTCTGGTCCAGTGTTATGCCCAGATACTTTTCAGCTACAACACGGTGTTAATGTCTTTCACAAGGAAACGGTTTCTTGTGAAAGATATTAACATCGTCTTGTCTGTATTTACATAGTACATAAGATAGTTTTCTTCTTCAACACGAGCATTGGTTTTATTATGGTAACAACTATTTATTGTCTTAGTTTTTCGATATGTATAGATAAATGTATATGTATAGGCATTAATAACGTTAACTGAGATAATTTAATCTCAAAACACTCGTTTACTCTCACGTTATTTTTACTTTCCATCTAAATTCAGAACTTAGTAATAGACCTTAGTATTTATTTAACTTAAAGCAGAGTGGAGACAATGTATGTTACTACATAAAATACTTAGAATTAATTAGCAAAGATGAGCAAACCTTACATTACAATTTATAAACATCTGGAATATTGAATCGATTTGTATCGTCATATTTCTTCTGGTAATCCCATATATCTTGAAGTTAACCTGATTAAGGATAGGCACTTGAAGATAGAATCTAATTACCGAAGCCCTTCTAACCACTCTAACCTGACCCCTTTAAGTACTCTTGAACACTAAACGTGTATATTTTATTTACTTCCCTTCGATTTACTCAATTCGCTTTTACATTAATGGAATATCTAAATCTATCATATATGTACATTATTACGTTGTAAGCTGCTATGGCACAACGACACAGCGTATGACTGTAAGCGCGACGGTTATGGGTTCTTCTCCTGTCGCAGGAGAATGAGTAATTAACTAGAAAAAAGACTACTGCGTGCAAGATACAATTTAAGGCAAAAACATGAAATAAATAAAAAAACACATATATTATAGAGTCTAACTTGGATTTTATGTAATGTTGTAAAAAATGTTTTTGTTATTTATAAACATTTAGTATACAGTATATCAGATTTTTAAATAATATATAAATGATTTCAGTATTTTTTTAGATATAAATACTGAATAGATAGGTTATTCCTATTACGAAAGCAAAAGCTCAAGGCAATACTTTAGAACAATATAGACTTAAAATCAATTGAAAAAGCTAAAAGCTAAAATAGAGTGTGATGATATTAGAATATACTTTGATTAAATTAAATTTATGTTACTTATAAGTTTCGCGTTGTTTAGCATTGTATAAAAAATAGTGTTTAAACACCTCCTCCCTCCTAATAAGTTAAACTTAAATCGAATTTGTATCTCGAATAAAGGTATGTATTAGTTCACAGCTTTAACAAAGAAATATATGAAATATATGAAATTTGTAACCTCTATAGTTCAAAAAATAAAAGTAATTGACTTTAAGATTTTGACCTCCTTCAAATTTATAAGAATGAATTTCGACCTCAAATTCCTCCATGAGTCTTGTATCTTGACATTCAACACAGTTTCTACCGTATATATATATATTACGTTTTATTGGACACTTTACTAATATTTATTATAGAATAAATAAATTCACACAGTTAAATATAAATGCAGTGAAAAGGCTGGCACGGCTACCTCATTAATTAGAGGATTCTTAGCTTCGAAGTAGGTCGCGGGCCATCGTAGTGTACTCGGGAAATAGTTTTTTCCTTTTTTTTAAATGAGAGGCAAAATTGCAACTTTTTGTGAGTTGATGCTGAATGAGTGCACGCTTTGAGATTCAAGTTGCTAGAAATGAATGCGTTTTTAATTTTGGTTTTGTGGTTTAATTTGGAATTTTGTTAAGTATTTTTGCGAAATGTTTGCAAGTAAAAATTTGAGCCACATCTATCTACTTAGCTGTAGTGCCTCGTAAGTACTAACTAAATTAGCTCGTGTAGTAGTTATACTAACTGTATAATATTGTATTTTTTTCATTAAGTAGAAATATTTCTTAAAGGATAATTATTTATATATAAATATTCAATTTTTGTCTAAGCATAGATTTCTAATCAACTTTAATTAAAAGGATTATTATTAACATAAAGATTAATAATTTTTATTTCCATTTAGACCATGTAGCATACAAAATACCGACGTAGACAACCAATTATCAGAACAATCATTAGTAGTAACGATGGAGATGTGCGACAGATGGACGGACTAATTAGCGGTGGATATTGTGGGCGTACAAGCTTAGAGTGAGATCTATTCGTTATATTAAACATAAGATTATATAACCATATTTTAAATGAAGTAGGTAAGGTAACATTAGGTAAGTACTAACGTTATCAGTGTAGGTAAATATTATAAACAAACGATCTCGTATTTGTTAAGTTTTTAAAGATAAGTGCTCCGTTTTCCAATATACTGAAATTTGGATACGCGAATAAAATATATATAATATTTTAAAATATAATTATTTCTCAAATGGAAATGCATTGTATGTGTAATAATGTAAATAAATATTTACATTATTGTTAACAGTAATATTCTTGTATGGAAAATTTGCTAATTACCTAAAATTAACACGAAACCATTTATGCTTTAACATTCAACGCTTGTCCAATCGTACTGTTAATAATCCCGGTTTTAGTTTTGCATATCCGCTGCTAGCAAATTGGGTTCATAGGCAATTTCTTGTTAAAAATATACATTTGTATACAAATGATTTTATATATTTAATAATTTGTTGACGCCGTCGTGACTTAGTTGCCTAGCAGAAATGCAACAGTTGTAGGTTCCATTCTTACCTAGGAAAATTAATGATTTTAATTTCCTCGTTTGGTAACTTATTACACAATGTCTCGGAAATTCGGTGGAAAATGAGAAATGGTGTTCCTTAGGCCGCTAGTGTTGCTACTGTTTCTGTTTATACTTTGCTCTATACAGGTGTAGCGTGAAGCTATAAAAAAATTCAATTTCCTTTTTTCACGTAGAATTTTTTACGCGCATTGACATCATGTTCAAACTTCGCCTTTTAAGCCACAGAATTTACTAGTTAAGAACAAAGATGTGTAATATAATAACCATAATCAGTATCTGTAGCAGTAACGTACCCACACACATCGCATATTTTTTCAGATACTCATAAAAAAGTGACGTTTCCAACAACTAAGTAGTCAATTAATAAGTAAATATATGAGTAGAGAAAAAATGTTGAGGAGCTTTCTGCCAGGATTCGGCATTTTCGGCAATTGTATATTAAATCTTAGTTGCCAGAGCGAAGGAAATGGAAATAATCCATCCTCCCCGAGGAATTGAACCCACAAACCGTCGTGCTTATAGGCAGAAACTGCGCCTCTGTAACATGACCGGCCTCTAGTAACATAATAGGTAAGAACTCTATTTTTCAAAGAATGCATTACTAAAAATGTTTATTTTATGTCTTTACTCTTTATTCTGCACATGGCAGGGTAGGCAGAGAGAACTGTAGGAACCACAGGAACCCAGTGCTAAGACACTCCGTTGCTTAGTTTCTGCTTTCTCTGTCCCTGCTGAAACCTCTCTTGTATGTGATACGTTCGCGCATAAGCTTTTTTAATCATGTGTTATTTTAAAATAAGCTAAGGCCTTATAAGTAGTTAATGTACGTATGAAGCAATAACCACCTTTGGATATATTTATATTTCAGTAGTGGTGGATTTCAATTCTAAGTAAGGAAATATTACGGCTCGGCGGCAATGGCAAAACACGTTAGCAATCAACCAGACGATACGATCTTCCAGGCTCTATATTCGGAGATATTTATAAAAGATTGCGTTCCTCAGCGAATTTTTGGACTACCTGCATTATGTATGTTTTTATTTCTTCATTGATCTCTTTTGTATTAAAGTCTTCAAACTCAGCATACCGACATGGTTGGTCTTATTTCCATTTGTATTTATTTAAATTCCTTCAATAAAAGCATTTATAAGAACAGAAAAACTGTCACATTGTAACGTTCAAATTTAAAAACCATTTTAACTCTCCATTTTGAACATAAAAGCTTGCCATTTTACACACTGTAAAAAGTCATGAAATATGAAAATAAACTAAATCACGTACTTTTCGGGGCAGCGCGGCGGTGTAACGGAGCGCGTCTGTCGCTCTGAACAATAACGAACTTTTCATTAGTCGCATTTAACAAATGGCTTAAATCTGAATAAGAGCGCTTTTGAATCCCCAGCATGTTTGCACTGACGCGAGAACGACAGTTTTTTGTGTAAAACGTTATATGTATTTTTAACTGGGCATTGTGTTTTTTACACTTTGACATTATAGTATATTATGACTAGTTTCAACAATCACAAACTTTACAGTTTTATTAAGTTTTTTATTAAAATGTTTTTATATATTTTTTTTTCAACTGTTGTGATGCAGAAGCGTCTATAAGCGCAACAATTTGTGGGTTATATTCTCACAAGTGAGGACGGATTTTGTCACTTGCATTTACTTCATTCTAGCAACTAAGCATGCGGGGCATTGTCTCCACTCAACACGCTATCTCTAAGTCAGAAAGTAGGGAACGGAACGCCTTGTCACTAGGATCTTACGGCTCTCACGGTTTCGGTAGCTATGAACGGGATAAGGCGAGAACCAAAAAAAGCAACTTAAAGTATGAAGTGTTTTACTAACTACCACCAGTACCCACCGCATATAAGCCAAGATATGTTTATATGAATTATTACGAGAGATTGAATGAAAAGAATACCAAGATCATTAGCCCCAGTTGATATAGATCTTTGTACTTGTCCTCTACGAAAATTAAAAAATATATATTTAAATATTTATAGAAGTTGTTAAAGTAGGGGGTTTGATTTTATTGGCGGAATGATTCAATTAACGGAATTTTTTGACACGGTTTTCGGACCAATCTTACCCCTTACGTGCGGGATTAACCGTTAACTAAAATTATAATTTATTTATTTATCTGCCTTTTTTCGATGTTATAAGTTTAATTTTTTGTCACTTCGCATTATATCTCGTATATAGCAGGAAAAGCTGAGAGAACCTAGTACTCCGTTCCGGGCTTTTCATCTTTCTAGATATTCCGTATTGAGTGGTGGAATTCTGCATCGTGCCTAAACTGAACGAAAAAAATTAAAATAATTTATACTCCCTGAGTTCGAATTTGAAGGCCTCAACCGTCTTATTAGTTGCTAGACTTTGTATACTGCTCCATGACTCCATGTTCCATTTTTTTCAATATATATACAAATATAAACAAGAACATCCTGTTATATATAACCAATTCACAAAGAACGATTTTACAAGTGCTTTTATTGCTGTCGAACGTACGGATTAAAATTGCTTTTCTAACACATTTTTTTAATATCTATCGTATTTTATCGCAGGTGCTGCTGACAGCGCGAATAAAACGCATTGAGGTGGATTGTGTTTTTGTGAATTTAGAAATATAATATTTTTACATACCTACTGTAATTTAAAAATATGTTATAAAATATTTTATAAACTCTGTATATTGTATTTATTCATTACTAGAGTTAGTATTGAATAAGTCGAATAATAAGACCATCTTAAGACCTTAGAATATAGATCTTAACTATTTTCGTTTGGCAATGCATAGTCTTTTGAAAAAGTTTTTTTGTGACTAAAATACGTTTTTACTAGCATATAATTAAAGAGATTACGAACAACATTAAAAGAGAAATATTAGTAAGCTTAGTCGTCACACAAAAGGAGTTGACAAGTTTTTGTCGCACGCAAACAAATTAGCTAGTACTGTCGTCATAATAAATGACAACTCGAGTATTCCTCATCCACGACAAAAGAAAGACATTCAACAACTCTTACATTAAATGAGTGGCTGAATTTTTTATCAACTCATTTCGTTCAAATGAATCTGTGGATTGGAATAAGAAAAAAGCTCATCTCATTAGAGGGCCGTTAGTTGAGGAGTGCTTTTAAAGCGCCATTTCCAATGTAAAGTTCTTCTATGGTGACAATAATTGTCCGAACGGTTCTTGGAATATTTAAGTCTTTGTGGAAAAAGAAATCGTTTATATATTGTAAATTGTGAAATAGATAAACAGTCTTCGTTTTAGAATTTAATTTTCGTGAGACAAAGAAATAAGTTCAAAAGAACAGATTGTCTATCGATACAGATAGCAACAATAATAGACCTACGCACCTAAGTACTTGTTCTACTACATTTTTTGTTACTTTCTTTTGAGATATTTTTTGAAGATGGTAATAATTTGTTTTTTATATATAATATCGTGACGTTGTGAGACATTTGACTGTAAACGGTTCAATTTGAATTCCATTCTCATCATAAATGAAAATAAAAGTTTATTTCCTCGTCCTGTGACGTGATATAAATTGTGACGACATTGAGTTGCGCCACTTAACATGTATTATTTTTTATGTGGCCAAAATTAAAAAAAGGAGGAAAAAGAAAGAAGAGAGTTTCGCGTTCCTTGCTACTTATCATACATAAAGCTGAATACAGAATAAAAAGGAAAAAAAAAGTCTAAATCGAGGACAATCTATGGACATACTTATTTTTAAATTTCCATGCATAATTGGTGCTTTTCAGTAGTTAAAATGTTTTTATTCCTATTTAATATAGAATCACCGTTTCTTGATTAAACTATTTTTTGAACATTTATTTGGAATAAATGCTTAAATGAAATATTGTAAATTGTTTTATTGTATAATAATATTAACTTCATTTACCTTGCAAACTATGTTATTAAAGTTACAGTGGCTTTAAATCCTTCCTACTACAATCCTACAATTTAAATAATGTTTTATTTTACACAAATAAGCTCATTTAGTTACAAATATTAAAATATGTATTTTTTATCTTTATTATTATATTAAAAATTTCATTATCATTCCTTACAATCGTCGTTTTTTATAAATCTTTCAACAGATTGTCTTCCAGCCTAGTCTACAAGACTAGGTAATTTACTTGAATTTAATAAGTAAACCACATTCATTTTTATGACACTAATATTTTAAGCTGCTTTTAGATTAAGGAGTTTTTATAAAGAAAATGAAAAGGCAGACCCCTCCTTAATCCACCTTCCGTTTCTTTGATGTAGAAACAAATATAGCATACGGACGGCAAACAATTAGCGTTCTATATATATGCGTGTATGTATGTGTGTTTGTTAAGGAAGTTGGGGTTGAACGGATCAAATAATAAAGATACCTCCAATGAATATTATATTCGTAGACATTATTATATGACCATATTTCTATAGCAGTTTTTTTGTTGCTTGTAGTATTTTTTGTGGCTTGGAAATATTTTATATTTATTTATTACTTTTTTTTACTGTGACACTATATAGTAAAAATATATTGTCAAATTCGTCATTTTATTAATATTCTGATCAAATATTGTAACGAGGAAAGTAAAGTGGTGCTTGAGAACTCGATAGTCATAGGTTCATACCATTTAAGGAACGTTTACATTTATAATTGTTTCTTTTTTTAAATGAAAATTACAACACTACAGACTTTTGTTCTGTATCCTTTTTAACTTACAATAATTTTATTTTTATTTATCTTATTTGTTTTCTGTATCGTATGTTTTATGTATATGGTCATATAGCAATATTGTTCTTGTTTATAATGTCAATTGTTCAGAGCCTGTCACGCTTAACTTAAGAGCTTCTAAATAAAAAAAAAATATAATGTTAAGATACTACTTAATTTATATTTAAAAATAATAAAATTTAATTATGAAAGACCAGTCTTTTTAATAAAAAATACAAAAGAATTCCTCGATTCTTCTCCAAGACAATTTATATTGAGCCAGAAAACCACAGATCATTTTATACTGGCCTCTCATATCTGCTTAAGGCAGCTTAGTGGCAAGCACAAGGGGCACACCGATATCTAAAGATAAAGGTTCTATTGTTTGCGTTAAATTGTGCACATTCGTGCCACTTTATGTATCATAGAGATACGATATAGGGTGTTGTGTTATATTATTATATAGGGTAAGGATAACGGAGATTCATAAAGGAGGAGAGATCGTATTTTGGTGTACAGTTAGATTTTGTTTTCCTTATATCTTAAGCAAAAAACTAATTTGATACTCAATTAAAATAAAATAGTTTTAAACATCAATGTAAGTTTCATCAAAAAGCATTTAAAAAGAATAAGAAAGTTCTTTATAAATTATATCCGTAGCATATGCTATATTCCATAAAAAACTAAAGTTTATTATTTTAGTGAAAAATGTCAGATTGCTAAACGCAACCCTCTATACTATCTTATTAAAATACTTAAACATATTAATATGCTCTAAATCAATAGATAAACATTTAAATAAATAAATTTATAATTTAAAATATCAAATTTTCTACGAAAACAAAAGCTCTTTTCATAATAAGCAGTAAAAGCTCTATCCTTATAATTTTTATGTTACACATTTCTTCTTAACTTGTACAAATGGTTTTTCCACTTTTATCAAGCTTACTAACAATTAAGAAAAAGAAACTTATTTTGCTTACTATGTTCATAAAAATTAATATGATTTTTATTTTATATTAATTAACAGATATTACGTTTAATATATAACATTTATTTGGTAACATAATAAAACGTAACATAATATATGTTTGACGTTTATTTTTTTGTAGCTTCACGCTTTTACCCCGTACGTGGCAGGGCCGCTTTTCGCCTTTTTCTATGTGTTGCATGTTGAGTGGTGGAACTTAAAGATACGCTTTGCCTAGTTGTCAGAGCGAAGAAAATGGAAATAGAAAAACGCATCTTCCCCGACTTTGATTCGAACCCAGAAACCGTCCCGTTACAGGCAGACGCCTCTGCACCTCAACTTGTGTCCTCAACTGGACTTGACTCTTCTTAAATTGAATAAATACTTACTGCACTTACAGCGGCAGTTTACCAAGCTGAACTCGTTATAGTTCATAAGTTACTTTTTTACTAAATACGTAACTTACAAGGACAGGAAAGTTAATTAAATTCAATAAATAAAATAATACTACAGTAATAAAAATAACGGCAAATGTTGCTTTAAATTTAATATGTATAGCAAAATACAAAATATTTACATTTGTACATTAAGCTTATTTATATAAACAACTTGAATGATAGAGGATCGTCGTGGTGCAGAGGCGTAAGCGTCTGCCTGTAAACGCGACGGTTTCTGGGTTCGATTCCCACTCGAGGAAGATGGATTTTTCTATTTCCATTTTCTTCGCTCTGGCAACTAGGCAAAGAGCGGCGTTGAGTTCCACCACTCAACACGCAATGCCTCGAAAAAGGCGGAAAGCGGGGACGGAAAAAAAAAGCAGGGACGGAAGGACGGAAAAAAAAATCTTAACACTAGGTTCGTATGGTTCCTGCAGTTCCCTCTGCCTACCTTGCCATGTGCGGGATAAAGCGTGAAGCTATAAAAAAAAACTTGAATAGTTTTGTGTAAATATAAACATAAATATTTTGCGCAGCTATAAAGTACGGAAATACTACATATAACATTATTATTAGATATGAAACGATTTCCTGATCGAAAGTGATAGTAAGGGTTACCTAGAGTTTCCTGAGGGCAAATTTTGTGATGTTTTGGTAGAGACGCTTACGAATTTCCGCACTGATGAATTTTAAATAATCTTATCGTGAATTAACTCTATGTAATGTATTTCGTCTATATTGTACATAGTTATTTCTTTTATTTCGATTATGATTTTCTTAGATATCATTAAATTTTCTAGTAAGAAGGACGCTAGCGTCACACTTTATACCATGTAAGTATTTTTTAATTCGATATTTTCCCCCTTGTTATTAAAATAGACAATCTATTTGGAATTTCAGTTTTGTAATTAACATAACGAAGTATTTTATTATTATAACTCCCTGTTTTAACTATACAACGTTATTATCCTATATATTATTTGTATATTACATTGCTATTTTAAATACTTCTTTGGCATACAAAAGTATATATCTTTGAGAAACAGCTTTACTCTCAAAGCAAATAAGAAGCAAAACTTCTTACAAAACGTTATGAGACAAAACTTTGAAATTAAGTGACACATCGCACCATTCCCAGAACACATTTGTATTCTAATATATTACAAACTCAATTCCAAATATAAAGTATAAATATATACATGTTTTTATTACTTCTGTTTCCCAACAGAGTGCTGTACAAAGTTTTAAATAATAAAATGTATATTTACGGTATCTATATTGAAATTATAAGCCTAGAAAGTTACTTTGTTAGTAGTTAATAGTCCATACACTGAGGCTATTCGCTATTGACATTACATCACGTAAATTGTAGACATTAAGATCAACTTTGCGTCAAATTTAAGCTAGTTGTAAAGCTTGAGCTGCAGAAACAATTTGCCAAGTCAGAAACCATGCAGGATATTAACAACGCTATCAACAGTATTTGGCGTGTCATCCGTGAAGTGGGACAAAAACATTTTCAACTGGCAACTAATCGATATAAATTGAAGTAACTCTCTGGAAAATTGGAACAAACGATGTAAACTTTCTAATATATTACTGTAGGAGCGTTATATACTAACCCGAAAGGCAAAAGTACTACTAAGCCGTGACATGAGGCATTCGAATATCCAGTACATTGACGATGCCATAGCATGAAATAGGAGCTGAAGTGTTAGCAATACCTCTGATAAAATTTAGAACTTCAAAAAAAACTACCATCACGTTTAAGCCAGAAACACTCTGAAATCAAAAATGTATTTAGGGATGTATACCTATACGTCAAAATTAATACCATCTGGCCCTACAACAACGATAAGCAAATTATTTCAAACTTTGTCACAATCTAGTGGGCGATATAATATCGATGTGGGCGAGACTACGATGACCATTACGCAACAAAAGAACAACAAAGCTCCAGGGGAGGATGAAATAACTGTAGAGCATCTTAAAGAAGAAAGTACACCCATTTTGGCAAAGTTAGTGAAACCAACAAATTCCAATTTCGCGGAACTGTAGTAAATATATCCGATGATAACATTAATTAACATTGAGTATTAACATCCATGATCACATAGTCCATCAAAAATTTGTTTAGGGAATTATATTTGTCAAAATTAATTAACATTCATTAGGAGAACATTCTGCAGGATTAGGAAGAAATGTTAATGGCCTGTCGAATTCTTCAAACTGGGTAAATCTTAGGATTAACTGTAACAACATGAAAACTAGGTTTAACGTTCATGTGTCCTCGAGACCAACGGTCTTAAGTAGTGCTAGACTTAACGTTGCAAGAATACGTATATCCGGGTCCACAAATTAAAACACAAGCAACCGAGGACTCCAAGCATTGCGTAATGCTTGCAGTTTCTCTGGCTAGGATATATAATAAATTTATGTACCAAAATACCAAAGTCACCAATATTGGTCATAGAATCGGTGCGCTAAAGTGGCCGGCCGTGCCTCCAGCTGTACCGATGGTCGATGAAGCCGCCACATGTTAGAGTGGAGATTGCGTTTTAGCAAACGTAGTGTAGGGCTTGCAGGCAAGATGGACAGATGATTTAGGAAAAGCGACTAGCAACGTTTGTTTCCTATATGCAAGCTGCCCAAGATCGGAATGGTGGCATTTAATGAGGTAGGTCCACGAGTACGTTATAGCCAGCCAAAAAACGGCTTTTTGGCCTACTTACTTAAATACGGTGCTTATCAGGATATTCAAAGATTACGTAGAGCCATAGCACTCTCGTCTCCATTTTTTACTCAAATTAAACAACTCTGTACTAAATTTGATTTGGAAAACGTAAATCGTTTTATAAGTGTTCAAATCTTACCAGAATCTTAGCGAAGTAGCTAAAAAGAAGAGAGCGCCAAACGATGCTGTAACTATATACGTCTAATCTCTTCATAAATGCATCCTGTTTTTACGTTACTGGAGACATCTTTGACACTGTTTTTTCGAAGTTCAACATAAGTATTTTCTTACCTCTCTCAGTCTTGCTTCATATATATTTTTTTGCCATTCTTTAATTACGCAAACCACCACTTAGACAATAAAAATAGCTCAAATATTTCTTAAGTGGAATAAAACCCGCTGTAAACCTCCACAGACGTTGTTCTGAGTCACTCCGGTCTTAGCTAATGCAATTTTTAATAATATTGATGTCTTTGCATACGATCGCTGGAGAGTATAACAATAAACAGATGTCAGGAATCTTCATTGTTGACGTTTGATATTTCAGTAATACGATATTATATGTAAAACAATTTTGTATTCAATCATAATGGAATAGATTTTGAATTTATACGAACGATGGTCAACGAAATGAATTTTCTTTGAAAAGTTTTCATCTGTTGCAAATATTATATGTATATAAGGGACATTCATTTTAGCAATTTCTACTTTCTTTATATAATACTAAAAATCTTTTTTAGACATACTCTCTATGGAATATGGAACGATCAGAACGAAGTGAGAATGTTGTCAACGTTTTTTTGTCTAAGTAATTCTATAAATATATATTTTTATAGAGAGACCAAACGAGGGATAGGGACAAAAGACGAGGGATGGGCTTTTGTCTTAGATATCTACATTTATTAGGCATATATAGGCAGTAAATACCAATTGATTCTACTTTATTGATTATAATTGCTTGTGATTTAATCGGGCTTACTGTCAGATCAAAGAATTACCTCAACATAAGTTTGCAGATAGATCATCATTTTAAATAGTGGTAGTTTCGAACAAATCGTGTAAAAAGTAAATCGTCCCCATATAGATGGTATGAGGAAAAGTGACTTTGGAAATATTTCTTATACAAATAGAATGCAGTAGAGGAGAAAGAGCCAATAATTTCTAGCCAAAGTGACGAATTGTTAACAAAGTTAATTGCTAACAAAGAAATAAGTTGTATAAAGCATATAAGAATTTAACGCGGCGTGATATAGAACGCATGGGTCAGTGGTGCATGGTGAGAGCGCTTGCACGGTTCGCAAAAGGCCCGGGTTCGAGCCCCGCTGCGTTCATATTTTTATATGTTTCCTTTAAGTATTTTTTCTATCCTCAGTGTGGATTTACACTTAAAAACCATAAAAATGTTATTAACTTTCTTTCATTGTTGACATTCGAAGAGATAACTTAACCAAGTCGTGGATTCGTTTTCTTGATAAAAACACTATGAATACAAAATGAATTAAAAAGAAACACGAATATTAATTGAAAAAACATTAGGTTCCTTAGGTCAGAACACGTATCTCGATGACTCTTAAGCAAATTGGAATGTGTGACAAAATTACACTAAGTTTTTTTCATATCAAAGACAAGATTTAAAGCTGGAATCTATTAAAAGTTTACGATATCATTAGTTTCAAAAACAAACTTCGAGCTTTATTACAGACAATTACGTGGACCCCTCAATATTTGTATAGCGTTGTCACTCGAACACCACTCAGCTTAATTGTGACAGGACTGCTTTGTGTGAAATGGTAATTTATTAAAATTTGACAAGAGGTTTCTTTTTGGAAAATAATGGAGTATATATTTCTTTTTAATAATTCTCTAAGTGTTTTGATGCTTCAATAAATGTTAACTTATTATTTTTTTAATCTATACCATTTGAAATTAAAAAAAAATATTTAAGCATTTTGGAAACACTTTTATGATCATTGAATTGATCTGTTCAGTAGACAGGTGAGCTACCTGCCGTGAAAGGCCGACAGGAAACTCAACAATTGCATTTTTCAAAATAAAAGTTACAATTTTATTAATTTACAATAATACAACAGAATTCAAAAAATTCATTCTTTCTTCCAAAAATATTTAAAGCTTAACAAACTAACGTTTTGATATTTTTTTTTATCAAAAGTAAATTTATTTCACTTTATAATAATAATTGCCGAATTTTATTACAGACGTTTAAATCAGACTCTTAAAAGACTCACTTTGGTGTAGTAGGCACATTATAAATATTGTGCTACATGGCCAACAAAATGAAGGATAAGTGCGGCATTGAGTTACTACTCTGCAAGTAATGTAATTTAGAGGGGAGAGTGGAGAGTGGAAAGACCTGTCACTTAGTAACCTTTACTTTAATCACAATATTAAATGTAATACCATGAAATTAAAACAACACGCGTCCTTAATTGCTTGCTTTATACTAAAATATCATCATCTAAATCCAGAAATCTTTTTTTATCATTTGTGCACAACTATGTTGTAAAATCAGTAATTATTTAGAGTTTTCTGCGAGTGTTCGGTGTGTTCGTTTGGCGTGAATATTTGAACAGCAAAGCTTCCCCTAAGAGGTTCTTCCTAAAAAAATCTTTATTTTACCAACGATAGCAGCTCAAGGTAAGATTATTGGGAGAGCTTTTAGTACTTACATTTTTTATGGTACAACCCTGATATCAGTGGCCTCATCGATTTTGTAAGAGAAAGTAATATGAGATCTATATCTTTACGTATATACATATATTTGTAGTGGAGTCGTTTTATGATTATATAAATGTATCGAATTTCAAATAGGATGTTGCCAATCTATGTAACAGTTATAGATACAATTCTGCTTTAAAAAGTAAAACTACAAAGTTTGAAATGAAATTATGCTATATGTATAATTTGGCAGTCTTAAAAGAATTCAAATACACAATATACTTATTGTGAACATTATGAATTGCATATAAATATTTATGATAATTATTGAGTTTTAATTACATAAGGATTGTGAGCTAATTAATTTGACATCATTTTAACTAGTTTTAAATGGCGAAATCATTTTAATGGCTATTGGGGACTCATTTTATAAATCAAATTTTGATACTTTGGAAGATTCAAAAGATAATAACTACCTACTACGAAAGTTGGTGACAACTAGTGTGTTATAGGCTTTTAATAGTCGTAGGGTTATTTGTTTGTAAATATATATAAGTGTATAAATCAAATAGTTCACACATTATCTTCTCACTATTTATACAATATATACATACTTACATATATATAGAATCCGGTGACTTTTGCATTTAGTTTTAAAACATTCTACTCCGCTCAATTGTGAGACAACGAGTGTAGAGTGGCGAAACTCAACGCAGTTCTCTTGTTATGAGAGCGAGGAAAATGAAAATAATTCATTTTCACATTCGTCTGTGCCACTGAACCATAACGACTTTTAACACACAAAAAATGTTAAAATACTTTCGTGTACATTTTTTTACACGAGTATAACAAAAAATGTCTGCACATTTGGTTAAACATAATTGCCATACTATAAAATTTATTATATTAAAAAAGGTATTATATGGTCGTACTAAATATGGACCCAAATTAACTGATGGTGATTTATCACTTGTATAGGCGACCATAATTTTTAAAAGTAAAATATATTTAATATTTTAAAATATTAGTTTGTGTTAAATTTTTATTTAGATATTGTATATTGAGTGCGGTAAATGAACGCCACTTATTATCTAACGTAGCAAAAGATATGAAAATAATAAATTCTACTCGTTGGAGATCAAAAGTAATATCACGCTTATAGTCAGATGATGTCCAATTACTTCAAGATAATTTCGATAGTAATATATGTTTCGATAGTAATAGTTTTTATATGTTGTTTAAGTATGATATAAAGATATCGATAATTATTTTTTTGTAGTCGATAGTAGTATCGATAATTATTTTTTTGTAGTAATAAGTGTTCAAAAATAATTAAATTATTTACAGTTTTCATAAATATGTATATTATATTGTTTTTTTTAGTTTCTTTTAGCTTGTTAAATATAACGTTTATCATATTTTGGTTGAACACTAAAAGCTTGCTTTCGGTGCAATGAACCGTGTTTACATCGCAACTTCAAAGCTCTATCGACAATGCTCCACTGAAGCTTTAGTTGACGTTTAATCAATATACTTAACATAAAATAAGGAGCGTATAATTTACTTCTAACTATAATATTTTTAACGAGTTTGTTTGAAAAATAATATATAAGATAATATTCAAAAGAAAGTTATATCTACCTTGTATGTACCTTAAACGTATTGTATATTTTTAATTTCCATATTTATTTTGTACAGTTAATCTGTACAAGTACAATGATATGAAATTATGGCCATTATTTAGAAAACTTACAAGGTAAACGTTTAATTGTTAAAGCAATGGTAATTTTGATGCTAACTTAATACAATTATTATATCTAAGGTACTTACATATTTATTTAATTTATCTTATTGTTATGAATTTTTCTGTATTATTAGAGGACCGTCGTGGCGCAGAGGCGCAACGTCTGCCTGTAACGCGACGGTTACTGGGTTCGATCCCCAGTCGGAGAAGATGGATTTTTCTATTTCCATTTTCTTCGCTCTGGTAAACTAGGCAAAGCGCGACGTTGAATTCCGCCACCCAACACGCAATGCCTCGAAAACGGCGGAAAGCGGGGACGAAGAAAGCAGGGCCTAAGCAATCCTCCATTTAGTGTAGTTAGTCATTGAAATTTTCAGCTTACGCTATTTGTTAACAGAAGATGCGTTTAGAAGCTCTTAAGTGGAAAGTCATGTACAAAGTGTGCACGTAGGGCCATTTGAGGCCTCAAGGGTAGTAAAAAACCAAATGGCTACCGGAAGTGAGTATTATATGTTTTTTAACACATTATAGCTTTTTAATGAATAATAACATATTCTATTATCGTGTGGAATCTCTTAAATATGCTAAGCTCATCGATTTCCATCAATAAATAAAAACAAAACATTTGAAATACTTATAAATAACTAATAATGTGAAATCAGTTGTGAAATTCTATACTTTTAATTTTAATATTAACCTTTTAATTTTAATAGTAAATCGTGTTACATATTAATATTTAAAGTAAAATAATATATCAATTGAAATCGTGTATTCATTCATTTTTAAAATATATACATATAAATTAAAATCACCAGATGACTATACCAAATTAATGAACAGATTCGTATCAAAACGTAATCACCTAAAATTTACCGAACATAAGAAAATATTATTCATAAGTAAATTTGGCATTTATTTCGCCTAAGACCCCGGTCTCCAGGGATGACGTAAAGACGTGCATTAAAAATCCATTTAAGTAATGCACTTACCATGTTTGCGTTGTATGCTTACATGGGGTTGGTATTATTACGTAAGGTGGATTATATCATCATTCTAATAGCGTGTTAAAATAAACGTCAAATGTAGTATGGCTTTCTTAGAAGCAATAATAATGAAAGTGCTCCTTTTAGGTTCAAAAATTAAATCATGCAAGTCTATTGTAGAACAGTCATAAATTCTTCGATAGTAAACGCAATTTAGTTGATTTGTAAAATAAGGCCCTATTCGCAGGCAAAACACTTTATAGAATTTTACTTAAGAAATCTACTCAAGAATTTAAGAAAATAATTTGACGTGAAGAAAAAGTATATAACCAATATCTGTTACAAATGGACATAAAATAAAGTAAATGACAGACAGATAAATTCCTCTTAAAAAGTCATTGCTTTCAATGCAAGTCGTCGCTTAATCGGTGCAAAATGAGATGATAAAAAATCAATACGACTTGTTTCGCTGCATTTAGAAAGTGTGTATAATTTTTTTTATATTATTAATTGGTATGTAACGTTACTCGAAACCAAGCTTCTTGGCCGCTAAAGGTGGGCGTTTGTTGAGACTTTTTTATCGTGAACTTTTTTTAACCTTAAAGATAAAAGCTGTAAATTTCTTACATTATTGAATATCAGAGTGATTCTTCACTTAACTTTTTTAAAAATATTTGCAATAGAAATATATATATATATATATATATATATATATATATATATATATATATATATATATATATATATATATATATATATATATATATATATATATATATATATATATATATATATATATATATATATATATATATATATATATATATATATATATATATATATATATATATATATATATATATATATATATATATATATATATATATATATATATATCCCCTCGGAAAGTACACTCTTCGCTGTTTACTACCCCTGAAACGAGTTACCGAGAACTTGAAGTAGGATCATTAATAAGTTTCATTCTTACTTCGAAAAGGCTGCAACTTGGACCTCTTTTAAATGATTGCTTTACCTTTTCTAACTTACTTTTCTCAATCACGATTTAGTTGCTTAGTTCAGAAAGGTGGTATATCGTAATGCATTTGTTATGGATTAGGAAGTAGTGCAGCTGTTTTATTTAACTTTTTTTTTGCTTCACGCTCAATCCCGCATATTGTGGGGTAGGCAGAGGGAACTGCAGAAACCGTAGGAACCTAGTGTTAAGACGCTCCGTTGCTTAGTCCCTGCTTTCTCCGTCCCCGCTTTCCGGCTTTTTCGAGGCATTGTATATTGAATGGCGGAACTCAACGCCGCGCTTTGCTTAGATTCCAGAGAGAAGAAAATGGAAATAGAATAATCTATCTTCCTCGAGTGGGGATCGAACCCACGACTATGAGCCACGACGATTTAACTTATTTTAGCGAAATGAATTGATTGACAATGTCGATGTACTGTGACACAACATCTGACTTAAAACAAAAGTTCAGAGCTTCAATGAGGTTCTGGGTTCGATTTCCACTTTGGAAAATAATTATTTTTTGTCTTTTCGCTTTGAAAACAAAACAAAATGCAGCGTTCAGCTTCAAAAACTGAGCAAAAAATGGGGCACGTAGTGTTTTAACACTAGGTTTCCTCACTATACTTTGATATATGAGAAAGAGAGTGAAGTAACTTTTTTAGGACAGACGTAGGGAACAGTACGTTAAAAGGAATCTAGTGTTAGAATATTCCTTTTTTCACTTTCTGCCATTTATGAAACTGTTGTGTTACTTATATAATTAATTTTATTTTATCACATATCACACATAATATGTATCTCATGTCTTAATTGAAAAATCCTGATTTATAGCTAGGTTATCTGGTGTCGATGTAAATACGATTACATCGCATTGAGCTTCTAATTAAAGATATCTATTTGGGAGGTGTGCGATCCAGATTAAATACGATTGTTCTTAATTGGATGATATTTTCTCGCTTTCTTTCCAAATACTATTAAAATTAAATCATTTATTTTGTTTAATGATTTAATTTAATTTAGGTATATTACTTTTTATGGCATCACAGATGAATTAATTGAGGACCGTCGTGGCACTGAGGCGTAGCGTCTGCTTGTAAAAGCAACGATCTGTGGGTTAGATTTCCACTCGGGAAAGATAAATTTTCCATTTTCTCTGGTCTTCGGGCTGGCAACAAAGCGCGGTTGAGTTCCGCCATTTAACACGTAATGCCTCGAAAATAGTGAAACGCAGGGAACAGAGTGTTTTAAAACCAAGTTTCCACAGTTCCTGAAGTTATCTCTATCTACCCTGTTATGTACGAGATAAAACTCTTAGCTATAAAAAAGATGATTTAATAGCAGTATGAGAAAGAAACTCTTAGTTCTCTTTCTTCTATTTTTTGCATTTACATACTTAACTGTTATGATATAACAATATATTATCAGGAATATCATATATATGAAGTTACTGTTATAATAATATATAAAAATAAAACATCGATATCCTTTAAAAAGCTTAAATTAATTTTACAAAAAAATTTAACAACCTCCTAACTTTTTAATGTATCTTTTGTTCAACCTAATATCGAACTCACAATAATTTACGACAACTGTAACTCAGTCATCCACTAAACTTTTACAAAAAAAGAATAGCATATATAACCAGTTAAGAAATGTATTTGCTTTGACTTTAGTGACATGTTGCCATTAACTTGTTGCCCCTTTGATTATTATTTATTTGGAATAGCTTGTCGAAACACATATAATATTAAATTGATATTGGGCATAACTGGACATGACGGTTGACCAAACGCCATTAGCGGCAGCGTAAACAATGTCATGTCACGTGACAGCGACATGTTAGATAAGTACTTTCGGTATTTGGCATTATGGTAACATGGGGCTCGAGGTATTTGTTTATAAAAGCAATTATTTAATATTTTTTTATAAAAGCAATTATTTATTAATTACTTAATATTTGGGCATTAATATAAAATGTATTAATTGCGTTAAAATTTATTGTGAAATTACTAAAAATTCATTTCGGGACGTCGCAGCACAGTAGTGCGGCATCTGCCTGTAATCGCGATGGATTATTTCATTTCTATTCTCTTCTTTGTAGCAACTTAGCAAGGACGACATTGAGCTTCCCCACTCAACAGGCAATGTCTCGAAAGGTGGAAAGTGGGATACCCTGTCATGAGCGGGATAAAGCGTGAAGCGTGAAAAATCATAAAATTACTATAAAAGTAATGGAATGGAACGCAATGGAAGACGCTTTCAAACTTCTGGAATGGCAAGGACGCGGCATCAATATTAACGGCGAGTACATCACTCACCTTAGGTTTGCCGACGATATCGTGGTTATGGCGGAATCCTTGGACGATCTGAGCACTATGCTCGAGGACCTTAGCCGAGTATCTCAACAGGTTGGGCTTAAGATGAACATGGACAAGACGAAAATTATGTCGAATGTCCATGTTGTGCCCACCCCGCTTGCAGTTGGGAGCTCGCAGCTCGAAGTTGTTGACGAATACATCTACCTGGATCATACGATCCAGTTAGGTCGGTCCAATTTTGAAAAGGAGGTCAATCGTCGGATCCAACCCGGCTGGGTAGCGTTCGGAAAACTACGAAATATCTTCTCGTCCAAAATACCTCAGTGCCTTAAGACGAAAACCTTTAACCAATGTGTGTTACCAGTGATGACTTACGGCACAGAAACGTGGTCTCTTACTATGGGCCTCATAAAGCAGCTCAAGGTCGCTCAACGAGCTATGGAAAGGGCTATGCTCGGCATTTCTTTGCGAGATCGTGTGCGCAACGAAGAATGCAGAAAGGTTCTCAAGTGGAGACCACGTACCGGCAAGTGCAGCGTGGGACGGCCTTCTACCACGTGGACGGACGACTTGGTTCGGGTTGCAGGCAGCCACTGGATGCGAATAGCATTAGACAGGGCGCACAGGTCCCTGGGGGAGGCCTATGTTCAGCAGTGGACGTCCTACGGCTGACATGATGATGATGATGATTATAAAAGTTAAAAAAAGACGTTATATTATTTTACAAAACCTATTTATAGGCTACAAACTTAACTAAGATTATCAAACTATTTTTAAAATAGTTTGATAATCTTAGTCAAGTTTGTAAAAGTATAACTTTTTCAATTAATTTCATTTTACTTACTTATTTTATATTCTATTACAGGAAAATTTATATGTAATTTAAAAAAATATATAACTTTCAATTTTATTTTCACCTGAAAGAAAAATTACGACAAGTATTTGTCTATGTCCTAAAATAACATTTTAGGATGCGTACCCATTTAAATTAGCATTAAGTCCCATAATCCAGCTAATGTATTTCTCATAATTAATTTCCCGATTCCATGTGACCCTCGATGATCTGCCCTTAATGTTACCAGCTTAAATAATAAGCCTTTGTGATTACTTTACCTTTTTGTTGCGATAATTTTTTTCATCCCTGCTTTATTAATGCCAAAGGGTGAATGGTGATTTTTTTTACTTTTTCTAATCAATACTTGATAAAAATGTAGTTTTAGCCAGAAATTTTGCTTTTGGCGATGAATTATATCTATTAAAAATTAAAACTGGTCTTTTTTGAAAATCTAACGTTTGAAACACTTTTTATTATCTAGCCTGTGGTCATGTCTATACTGAGGTGGCATTTATCTGTCTCTTGTAATAATAATAATTATTTGCCTACTATTAAGATATAAAAAAAGTATTTCTGATTAGTTATAATTATACTACTTAATCCTTTATTTAAAATTAAGCATATTGTACACAATATAGATTCCAGATTCTTCTGATAGTAATGACGAAGAATCTGCAATAAAATTAATATAATCATTACCAATGTACTTAAAGACTTACACTACAGCTAGAGTGGCTACAGTTGTGAAAGGTTCTGAAAAAAAAAATTGTATAAAATTGAATACGACTTTAAACTTTACTTGCAGCTCCTAAATTTCCCAAGATGTTTTTTTTTTCAGCTTCACGCTTTTATCCCGCATAGCAGGGTAGGCAGAGGGAACTGCAGGAACCATATGAACCTAGTGTTAAGACACTCCGTTGCTTAGTCCCTGCTTTCTCCATCCTCGCTTTCCGCCTTACTCAAGGCATTGCGTGTTGAGTGGCGGAACTCAACGCCACGCTTTGCCTAGTTTCCAGAGCGAAGAAAATGGAAATAGAAAAATCCATCTTCTCCGAGTGGGAATCGAACCCTCAAATCGTCACGTTTACACGCCTCTGCTCCACGACGGTGTATTTATAATTGTATAAATCTTAATAGAACTGATAATTCATATTCTTGTCAATTATTTTATAAAGAGATAAATCGCATTTATTAAAAATCAAATAAATATGATTAATACATTGAAAATCTTTTTGATTTAAGATTCACGTAACAAAATCTTTTGAATTCCAACATTTTGAATTCCATCTTTTTCTTTCTTTCTCTCTGTCTTTGTTTTAGACACATTATTATTTCTGTCTAATTTTATTACTGTCTTCATTGTAGGGTGGACAGAGGGAACCTCAGAAACCGTGGAAACCTAGCGTTAAGACACTTCGTTCTCCGCATTTCGCATTCACTAGTAACACGTAAGTATAATATATGACGTTCTCGATATACTTATGTGTTACTCGTGTATTTATCCTCTAAGCTGGCTTTTGTTACAGCTTGTCAACAATGTCACGTACCCCGAGGTTACAGTGGAGGAGACAGTATGGGTATTGGACATGGCTTTGTGCCATTATCAATTTGTGGCAGTCGTTTACTAAACTATTTGTTTTATTTTATTTTATTTTTTTTTATAGCTTCACGCTTTATCCCGCACATGGCAGGGTAGGCAGAGGGAACTGCAGGAACGATATGAACCTAGTGTAAAGACACTCCGTTGTTTGTCCCTGCTTTCTCCGTCTCGGCTTTCTGCCATTTTCGACGCATTGCGTGTTGAGTGGCGGAAGTCAACGCCGCGCTTTTGCCTAGTTTCCAGAGCGAAGAAAATGGAAATAGAAAAATCCATTTTCCCCGAGTCCCCACTCGGACTCGAATCGAACCCACAAACGCTTACTCCTCTGCGCCACGACGGTGTTTTATTTTTATATATAGAAAATGCTTCATAATAATTTTCTTCATAGTAAGACTAATAATTTTTATGGCAATGTATAAAAAATGTAGCACAAAAAATGTTATAAAATGGCAATAACTTTATTTTATGTATTCGCTTAGACGCCTGGTTATTAAGATGCTGTGTTTAATCAAGGCGTAAAATGTCTAATTAAATTCTTACCCAAAAGCCACAAGGAAAAATTTCACTTAATTAACTTGGGCGAGTTTGGAGCTACATAGCTACTTTATATAATGATAATGGCTTGTACCCAATTTATACAATTTTAATAGCTTCACGCTTTATCCCGCACACGGCAGGGTAGGCAGAGGGAACCGCTGGAACTGTAAGAAACTAGTGTTAAGTTACTCTGAAAAAAGTCAACGACAAACATATGATATAATGATATCAAACACGAAAAGAACATATCGAATGGCAAGCGGCATCGACTGTTAGTTGTAATTTTGTCATGAAATAGGGGGTAGATGAAGACGTGACAAGATCGTTCCGGTTTTTCCGGCTTTCGTTTATAAATAAACTATAGAAGAAATGCAAGATATGTACAATATATATATATATATATATATATATATATATATATATATATATATATATATATATATATATATATATATATATATATATATATATATATATATATATATATATATATATATATATATATATATATATATATATATATATATATATATATATATATATATATATATATATATATATATATATATATATATATATATATATATATATATATATATATATATATATATATATATATATATATATATATATTATGTATGTATGTATATTTTATAGATATCTTGATTTTATTATAACTGGATCGCTTTCAAGCATGCATTCTTTAATTGTTTAATGTAAGCCGTTTTTTAAAGTACATACTCATTCAACGTGATAGGCAAAGTGATTTCTGGTCAACTGGCTCGCTCGACACCCCTTCAATAAAAAGAAAGAAGAAGAACAAAAATAATGCAATTGATAAAATATTTTTTTTATTTTTTTATAGCTTCACGCTTTATCCCGCATACGACAGGGTAGGCAAAATCAACCGCAGGGACCGTGGGAACCTAGTGTTAATAATAATAATCTTTATTTGAAAATATAAGCATTACAGTATTTACACCAAGTCGCTTATATCTACACTAATTACTAAACATTTCTTTTTTTTTTTTATTATTCTTACTAATTTAACAAAACATACTACTTACTAAATAAAATAAAATTTAATAAAACAAAAATAGAATTAAAATTTGTAAACAAAATAAGCTTAAATCTATTTAGGAACTACAAAATTAATTTTAAAATTTTGAAATATGTAAATTTGTTTGAATATAATATAAAAGGGATCACAAAATATGTCTACATCTCGATAACGTACTAAGTCATTTAAAAGTTTAACAGCCCTAGCAGTGGGGCTGTTGCTAGCTTGGGGAGAATGCCACATAGGTGGATAGCAAAACAGTCTATGTTGCCGTCTTCCAACACCACGCATATATTTGTCGGGAACATATAAATATATCGATTCGCGTACAGCAGTGCTATCCACCCTATGCACTAGAATTAAATAGTAAAATTTTATAAGTGCGGCTTCCCGCCTAAGCTGAAGTGAATCTAGACCAACCATACCTGACACAAACATTGAAGGATAGAGAAAAGGGTAATATCCATATTTACGTTTAAATAAATATCTACAAAATTTTCGTTGAATTTTCTCTAACATTATACTATACATTGCCTGACGCGGACTCCAAACTATTGCATTATATTCTAATTTACTACGGACATAGGAATTATATAATTGTTCTATTACTTGGGTATTCTTAAATTGCGATGATATTCTAATAATGAAACCAAGGCATTTATTAGCATCTTTGCATGTTTTAAGTATATGGTCATGAAAATTTAGTTTTCTATCCATTATAACACCTAAATCCCTGATTTTGGATACATGTTCCATTGGTGTGTCAGACAGATTATATATACTATTAATAAGTTTGCGAGATCGAGAAAAAGTGATAGTTTTACATTTTGAATTATTAAATGATAATTTGTTTCTTATAGTCCAGTCAACTACGGCATCGATATCACGTTGTAGCGCTACACAGTCTTTAGTCTCGGTTACAGATAGGTACAGTTTCAAATCATCAGCAAACATAAGGCATTTGGCATTTGAGATAACACTAGGTAAATCATTTATCATTATCAAAAATTGCATAGGACCCAAGGTACTACCTTGACTAACCCCTGATCGTGTATAATACTCTTCCGATTTATACCCGTCTAGCTTAACAAACTGTCTTCGATTTTTTAAATAGTGAGCCATCAATTCTAAGAGCGAAGTTGAAAATCCTAATAAAGCAAATTTGTTTAAAAGTACATCATTATCTACAAGATCGAAGGCTTTTTTGAAATCAAAGTAGGCGGCATCTACTTGACAACCAGACTTAACTTTAGTACTTATATAATCTACAAATTCTGTATGATTAGTCAATGTGGAGCGTCCAGGACGAAACCCATGCTGGCAATCACTCAATTGCCCCTTTATTTGTATATAAATGATGTTATTAAGAATCGATTCAAATATCTTTCCAAATACACATAGAACAGCGATTGGTCTATAATTTGTTATATCCGTGGACGAGCCCGATTTTGGAATAGGTGTTACTCGGGACACTTTCCACTTGCTAGGGTATAAACATTGTTTAATTGAAAGATTATATATATGAAGTAACGGCACTTCCAAAGCTGACAAGCTATCTTTTACTAGAAAGGGAGGTATGTTGTCAGGACCAAAAGCAGTTGAAGCCTTTAGACGCCGTATTGCAAATCTGAGTTCAGCAATTGTCACTTTTTCTATGGTTACCGTAGATTGACAACCAAAGCGATTAGCCTCTGCCTCGGCCATCTTTACGTCTAACAGAGGAGAAGAATCATGAAACACAGAACTGAAATATTTAGCAAATGAATCAATAGCTTTCTGCCCTTCTACAGCTTTATCCTTATAAGTATATGTTTTTATCTGCTGCCTAGTTTTACGTTTTTCCTTTACAAATTGCCAAAAACTTGATGGTTCTAAATATATATTGTTTTCAACCCTAGATATATAATTTTTAAATTCTATATTTGTAAGATCTTTGACTTTAGTTCTATAGTATTTAAAAAGTTCCCTATTAAACTCCAAACCATAACACTTAAACTTTTTTAGATTAAAATATTTTAATTTTATATAGTATATTATTTCTTTGGTATACCATTTTGGGTAATTATATTTATTACTTTTGACTATTGTTCTTGTAGGAACGTGTGTACTAATAACACTATTAAGTTTATTATATAGTATATCTACGGCTAAGTCTAAATTTATATGATGTTTTTCAAGTAAGTCGGTCCAATCAATATTAGCAATATCAACGTACAAGCTATGGAAATCTGCTTGCCGAAAATTCCACTCCGTGATTAAATATTCTCCTGGTGTCGGAGACGTTGGATTTTGTTTTGTTCTAGGAAGTGTGAGCAATATCTCTAGGGGCGGGTGGTATGCATCCATGGGAACTAGATGTTCCGTATCGGATGATATTTTAATATTATTATGATCTAGAGTAGTTAGTACTAAATCTAAGATACATCCATATTTATTGCTAATATTATTACATTGTTGTAACTTACTATATTCCATAAAATTATTAAATTGAGATCTAACACTATTATTGCACGAATTTAAATTGAAATCACCAACTATCATAATTGGATATTCAGTATACATATTTATAGCATTTTCTATACATGTTAAAACATCAAGATATTGCTTACTGCTGTAACTAGGTGGTAAATATACTACACATATCATTAACTTAATATGTTTCCAGGTAATAATAGCAAACAATAATTCTTTATCATCAGTTAAGTTATCTACATTTGTATATATATATATATATATATATATATATATATATATATATATATATATATATATATATATATAAAACCGAAAATATTCAAAATTATCTATAACATGAAAATGCAATGAGGACTGTCGTAACGCAAAGGAATAAGATCTGCCTGTAAACGCGATAGTTAGTGAGTTTAATTTCCCGGAAATAATGGATTGTTTCATTTACATTTTCTTCACTCTAGCATCTAGGCAAGCGCGGTGCCAATCAACAGAAAGTGCTTTGAAAGAAGGCAAAAAGCAGGGAACATAGTGTTTTAACACTACTCTTCCACGGTTTCTCTGGTTACCACTTCCTGTGGTTAAAAAATAATAATAAAAATTTACAAAATGCTCTTAAGTCATATGAAGTGTTCTAGATATATAACCGTATTAATATCTCACACTACATTACCAACATTAAGAGCAGTTAATGTCACACTTAATTGTGGTAAAAGTAAAGTTTTCCTGCGATACCAACATTTAGAAACTTGTGTGCGTGGAACTCTAAAGTTTACGATTGTTTATAATTAAGATATGAACTTAATACTTGCAGATATAATATTACATTAAAATAACTTTGTTTTGCTTTTGTATTAAATATCAAAATAAAGCTTACGTTGCGCTTTTCAAAAGCAGATAATAAAAATAGCTTAGGTTAATTCTATTAACATTTTAAGAAATAAATATGTCTTTTCATCAAAATTTATTTTACAATTATTTACGCTTGACACGTACACATATACGTCTACGTATATGTATATGACACATTAGAAGTCTTTATATATTTACAGAGGTTATATGGATCTATGTAACCCATTAAGGCTGCTGCAGATTTCGCTGGCGAAACTACAGATATAAATGTATATCCACAAGATTTAATTTAATTTTTTTTAGTTTTTTTATGTATTATTTAATTTATTTTTACAAATTTATTATATATATATATATATATATATATATATATATATATATATATATATATATATATATATATATATATATATATATATATATATATATATATATATATATATATATATATATATATATATATATATTACAATTGTCAATAATATTAATAAATAAAAATTATATATATATATATATATATATATATATATATATATATATATATATATATATATATATATATATATATATATATATATATATATATATATATATATATATATATATATATATATATATATATATATATATATATATATATATATAATTTTTATTTATTAATATTATTGACAATTGTTATATCTACCAACCATTTTGCATACCATGGCAAAATAATTGTCAAAAAATACTTTAGAATAGTCTCATCTTTTGTTCTAATGATTCATTTAACTGAATATGTAAACACTAAGTACGGATGAATCTTGCACAATATCATACCTCCTTACCTACGTATCTTAGGTAGATAGGTCACTAATCTAACCTAAGTAAGCTTTATTTATTCACACCTACTAAGTGATTAAAAAACTATTGTCATATCTTTATAAATTACTTCGACAAGCTTGTAAAATAATATCTTGTGTAAAAGTTCTAAACAAAATCCTTTCGCTTAAGAAATTTAGGCGTTCGTGTTACAAACTTTCAAGAATTACTAAGTAATGCTGAGCCGAGTTTTAATTAATTGAGCTCAATTTGTAGAAAGTATTATGAGAGGAAATTTGATAGTTTTAAAGTCTCCATTGTCTTATCAGAATTAAATAAACATCTTTTTTTTAATTTATCTAATTATCTTAGATTTACGCAGTATCCAGCACATAGCTGGGAAAAAGAGAAAATCTGCATATACACTTAGTTTTCCGCTTTTCACCTTTCCAAGACTTTGCGCGTTGAATGGCGGCTCTTGTTAATAATTTGTAATTTAATTTTTATGATAATATTATTTTGTAATACATATAAGGCCATTTTATACTATTTTTAGTTAATTAGTCATCGTTTATTATATTAATATAAGTTTAGAGGAGAAGAATCATGAAACACAGAACTGAAATATTTAGCAAATGAATCAATAGCTTTCTGCCCTTCTACAGCTTTATCCTTATAAGTATATGTTTTTATCTGCTGCCTAGTTTTACGTTTTTCCTTTACAAATTGCCAAAAACTTGATGGTTCTAAATATATATTGTTTTCAACCCTAGATATATAATTTTTAAATTCTATATTTGTAAGATCTTTGACTTTAGTTCTATAGTATTTAAAAAGTTCCCTATTAAACTCCAAACCATAACACTTAAACTTTTTTAGATTAAAATATTTTAATTTTATATAGTATATTATTTCTTTGGTATACCATTTTGGGTAATTATATTTATTACTTTTGACTATTGTTCTTGTAGGAACGTGTGTACTAATAACACTATTAAGTTTATTATATAGTATATCTACGGCTAAGTCTAAATTTATATGATGTTTTTCAAGTAAGTCGGTCCAATCAATATTAGCAATATCAACGTACAAGCTATGGAAATCTGCTTGCCGAAAATTCCACTCCGTGATTAAATATTCTCCTGGTGTCGGAGACGTTGGATTTTGTTTTGTTCTAGGAAGTGTGAGCAATATCTCTAGGGGCGGGTGGTATGCATCCATGGGAACTAGATGTTCCGTATCGGATGATATTTTAATATTATTATGATCTAGAGTAGTTAGTACTAAATCTAAGATACATCCATATTTATTGCTAATATTATTACATTGTTGTAACTTACTATATTCCATAAAATTATTAAATTGAGATCTAACACTATTATTGCACGAATTTAAATTGAAATCACCAACTATCATAATTGGATATTCAGTATACATATTTATAGCATTTTCTATACATGTTAAAACATCAAGATATTGCTTACTGCTGTAACTAGGTGGTAAATATACTACACATATCATTAACTTAATATGTTTCCAGGTAATAATAGCAAACAATAATTCTTTATCATCAGTTAAGTTATCTACATTTGTAATTCTTTTTATATTATAACAATTTTTAGCTGCCAATAGAACCCCGCCCCACCCGACGTCGCCGGGCCGGTCTTTCCGTAGGACACAGTATTCAGGTGGAAAAAGTTCAGCGTCATTGACAGTGCTATTGAGGAAAGTTTCTGTAAGGATGACAATATCGCTACTTATTGTTCTAATATTATTATAAAACATAGTAGTTTTTGTTCGGAGACCTCTTACATTTTGGTAATATAACAATATTTTCTTTGAACGTGTAATTTTAGTACAAATATTTTTAATCTTTTGTTTATTACCTTTCTCTGAATATTTAAAAGTACGTTTGCTATAATGATTACGCGAGAAAAAGCAGAGGATTCGTATCCTCTATATCTAAAGTTTTAGGCCTCGGTAGTAAATACCCATAATACTTGTAATCAGCCAAAATTTTACATACTATATCGTTGTAGACATGTTTTAATCCTGAATTAGTCAACTTTCCAGTTTTTAACGAGAACATATCAACAGCAACCGAGGCATTGGAATCATAGAAATATGCATAAGTGTTATTTTAAGTTCTAAATATAAAAGATTATTAAATAATTCTATTTTGCAATTGTACATAGGGGCGCCACACACATACGTAGGTGTACATATAATTATGTTTGTATTCGAAACATATTGTATAGCTTCCCTTAATTATAGAATCAATTCTGCATAATCAGTACAAGATGCCTCAAAATCTGTTTCTCCCAACATTATAATACAATAGTCTATCATACTATAATTACGTAATTTGTAGTCTAAGTTTTGAAGAAGAAGTTTTATGTTACAATTTGGTGATACATAACGAATATAATCAAATTGGTTGAATGTTGCATCAACAGTTTGTATTGTACCGCAAGCACTATTAGTTAAAATACATATTTTTGGTTTTCTGCCTTGTTCTTTATTATAATGTGATGCTTGAATGGTGTTTGGATGATTATTTCGTGCAGTGTCAGTTACTGGATCTTTATTTTTCACGGCTTCCGTCGTACTATTGTTGGAACAGTCAGTGTCACTTGAAGGGCAATATGTATTATTTAAAAATATTTGATCACCTCGGTTCTTAGATTCGCTAAGAGGTGGTGTTACTTCAACTATTTCTCCAACGGATTTTGTTTTGCTCATAACTTCATTTTCAGTATCAGAATAATCTAACTTATGCTTTCTTATATGTGTAAGTTGCTGAATTTTCAATTCATAGTCACAAATTAACTTCACCTGCTTATTATTTTCGAGCAACCCTCTGCCTACCCTCCGTTGCAGGGTAGGCAGAGGGAACCGCAGGGACCGTGGGAACCTAGTGTTAAGACACTTCGTTGCTTAGTCCCTGCTTTCTCCGTCCCCGCTTTCCGCCTTTTTCGAGGTATTGTGTGTTGAGTGGCGGAACTCAACGCCGCGCTTTGCCTAGTTTGCCAGAGCGAAGAAAATGGAAATAGAAAAATTCATCTTCTCTGACTGGGGATCGAACCCAGAAGCCGTCGCGTTACAGGCAGACTTTACGTCTCTGCACCACGACGGTCCTCACGACGATAAAATATATAAATTTTTATTATTAAATATAATAATTGTATATACATAGTGATGTGTGGTTAAACTTATATTAATATAATAAACGATGACTAATTAACTAAAAATAGTATAAAATGGCCTCATATGTATTACAAATTAATATTATCATAAAAATTAAATTACAAATTATTAACAAGAGCCGCTATTCAACGCGCAAAGTCTTGGAAAGGCGAAAAGCGGAAAACTAAGTGTATATGCAGATTTTCTCTTTTCCTCAGCTATGTGCTGGATACTGCGTAAATCTAAAATAATTAGATAAATTAAAAAAAGATGTTTATTTAATTCTGATAAAACAATGGAGACTTTAAAACTATCAAATTTCCTCTCATAATATTTTCTACAAATTGAGCTCAATTAATTAAAACTCGGCTCAGCATTACTTAGTAATTCTTGAAAGTTTGTAACACGAACGCCTAAATTTCTTAAGCGAAAGGATTTTGTTTAGAACTTTTACACAAGATATTATTTTACAAGCTTGTCGAAGTAATTTATAAAGATATGACAACAGTTTTTTAATCACTTAGTAGGTGTGAATAAATAAAGCTTAGTTAGGTTAGATTAGTGACCTATCTACCTAAGAGTAGGTAAGGAGGTATGATATTGTGCAATATTCATCAGTAATTAGTGTTTACATATTCAGTTAAATGAATCGTTAGAACAAAAGATGAGACTATTCTAAAGTAATTTTGACAATTACTTTGCCATGGTATGCAAAATGGTAGATATAACAATTGTAAATAATATGTACCAATTTCAATTTTCAGTTGCACGTGTGATATAAGCGTATATATATACGTATTTTTGTAGGCTTAAAGCCAGTAAATGAAATTTTATAAACATAAATTAAATAATACATAAGAAACTAAATCAAATTATATTAAATCTTGTGGATATACATTTATATCTGTAGTAAATAAATTTTGATGAAAAAATATATTTATTTCTTAAAATGTTAATAGAATCAACCTAAGCTATTTTTATTGTCTGCTTTTGAAAAGCGCAACGTAAGCTTTATTTTGACATTTAATACAAAAGCAAAACAAAGTTATTTAAATGTAATATTATATCTGCATGTATTAAGTTCATATCTTAATTATAAACAATCGTAAACTTTAGAGTTCCACGCACACAAGTTTCTAAATGTTGGTATCGCAGGAAAACTTTACTTTTACCACAATTAAGTGTGACATTAACTGCTCTTAATGTTGGTAATGTAGTGTGAGAGATTAATACGGTTATATATCTAGAACACTTCATATGACTTAAGAGCATTTTGGAAATTTTAATTATTATTTTTTTTAACCGCAGGAAGTGGTAACCAGAGAAACCGTGGAAAAGTAGTGTTAAAACACCATGTTCCCTGCTTTTTGCCTTCTTTCAAAGCACTTTCTGTTGATTGGCACCGTGCTTGACTAGATACTAAAGTGAAGAAAATGTAAATGAAATAATCCATTCTTCCCAGGAAATTGAACTCACTAACTATCGCGTTTACAGCGAAATATTATTCCTTTGCGTCACAACGGTCCTCATTGCATTTTCATGTTAAAAATAATTTTGAATATTTTCGGCTTTATATATATTTTTAGAGCATGACAAATTGATAGAAAATTGTATCAAGACATATTATATATCTATATTATAGGCTTGAATTAGAGACTTCACCATTGACTTACCAGAATGAGAACGCAAATCTTATATATTCTTGACGACCTTTGTGGCGTAGGTGTAGTTGCGTTTGCCTATTTGATTCCCACTCGGGGAAGTTGGATTTTATCATTTCCATTTTCTTGGCTCTGGCAACTATGCGAAGCGTGGCGTTGAGTTCCGCCACTTGACACGCAACGCTTCGAAACGGCAGAAAGCGAGGGACGAAGTGTTTTAGCACTAAGTTCCTACGGTTCCGTCTACCTACCCTCCTATGTGCGGGATTGAGGAAAAAATCTTATATATAAGGTTTAGGTTGCCGTTTTAGTAAGTCCAACAAATCTTAAAAAATATATTTTTTGAAAACTGCTCATGTCGGCGGTATTTAAAATTTACATAAAATATGTGACGATCAAATCATATGGAATAATATATTTTATTATTTTAATTACCATCTATAAAGAGGCAAAAAATTTAAATTATATCCAGTCTTTAAAACTTGAATAGAATTGAAAGGGTTAACTAAATATGATTAGAATTTACTATCGTAATTTTATATCTGAAAGCGAAGAACTAAAAGAAATTCACGTGAAGCAAGAAAAAAAGTACATTTTTATATAAAAAATAAATTACTACAAAAATAAATATTATTATATAATATAATATATTATAAATATTTTTCTTTAAAAACGTTTTCATAGACGCTTGTGTAGACATTTAATATACAGACAGGATTATCTATAGCAGACCTATAATAAAATATTCGATCCAATCAACACTAAAAAAGATAGCAGTCGTTCAATTCTGTCGCTAGTTTTTACGATGTATCGCCTACGTGAGAAACGCTTTTTCTTTTGATATAAGTATATATATTTGAAAAAGCTTTTGGATTGTCTTGTTGATCAATTTTATAGGTTCGATTCAGTCTAAGGAGCGACTTAAGTTTCAAAATCACAATATTGAAATAATGGAGGAAGGTCACGTAAAAAGCTGATTCCCCGGAGAGCGGACGGAGACAGTGGACGAGGTGAAAGAGGTAGACCACAGCGTTTGGCGCATCATTCTCTTTGACTACCCCGCTAGGGATAAAGCGTGAAATTATGTACGTTTTCGTGTAAACCAACTTCTGTGACACCACAATAAATATATATTGATTTACAAAAAAAGACAGCGTTACTTACTGAGAAAATTATTAAGACGGAATTTCCAAAATATTAATTTAACGCGGTTTTCAGTGATATAGTGTTATTGAATTCACCTACGCTTAAGAACAACTACGCTACGCTGCGATTAAGTCATCTGTATCTGTATAATATTAAAAAAGCATATCAACTTTAATAGTGATAGTAGTAAAGAGTACTAAATAAAAATAAAGTTAAATTAAATCATTTTATTCTTTTGAGTTTAAATATATTACTTTTTCATAGCAAGCGTTCACACTAAATTTGTTTCTTGTCATGAAATAGTCGGCAAGCTGACGCTGCTCGCTTTCGATGAAGTTACAAAAAGATAATGCAATGCCAGATGTGCATGTTGGTCCTTTAACGAAAAATGCATATGAAATACATATAAAACAATTACGATATTGTTTTTCTTCTCATATAGCTGGTTAAATATTACTGCTTATTAAATATTATTAGCGTAGGTGGAACCTAGTGATTAGACACTCCGCTTCCCACTTGCTGCTAAATTTCGATACATTACGAGATGAAAGCCAGAGTTTAATGCTTTGTTCTATTTTATTACTAGAGTAAGGTAATTAAATAGTTTATTCTCCTCGCGAGGAAGTGGGAATTGAAGCCCCAAGTGTGTAGCCCCATACAATGTCATGAACATTATTCATCTTAATTGTTAATAGTAATTTGTCTATTCGCTTTATTTTGCATTATGTGACAGAGTTTAACGTTGAAATTTATAAAATACTAACCATACTGGATAACTAAATATTTTTTTTATTTTGCTATCACAAGTATTACGTTCTGTCCATTACAGAGTTTTCAGTAAAAACGTCAAAAATGTATATTTTATTTGCTCACATTTTATTCTGTACACACTTTCAGAAATATTAATCATTCGCCAGTTTTTCAATTTTTTTTCCTTCAAAAACCACAGCAAAACCTCTCGATAGCGTTCATACAGTAGAGCCTTAATTAATTGAACTCGTCTAGAATCTTAGCTTTTGAATCAGCTTTTTTATCTGTTACCTTATACGTGTTGCGATATTGCAATATATACTTTATTAACAATGTACTTAAATTGATATTACAATAACGATTATCAACTTTAATTTGCAATTTTCCGGCTTACTATTGCTGGGGGATTAAGCTCTAGCGGATAGAATCTTTAATTTCCTTAGGGCTCAGGGTTGACACTTTTTTGATCGTATCATTATAGCGGTCTTTTGAAAGGAGCATTTGGCTAATTTGGATGATTTAGGTATGTCGATTTAAATTTAAGAGTAGTGTCAGAGACATTAATTAATTTCACAACAATTAATTTCATTAGCGTTGTAGTCAAAGAGAACTGAGCGGCAGTCGTTGCGGTCCCTAAATACCTCTTTCACCTCGTCTTCTATCATTAGCCTTCTTATATGTGCTCTCCAGTGGATCCTCATGCTTTTTACGCGATCTTCCATCGGTATCTTCGATACTGAAATGAAAAAAAAAAATCATATTCTCTCCCTATAAATCAAAGCGTAGTGTTGAGTTACGCCACTCAATATAAAATTTGAAAAATGGTGTTACTCTATATGTATGTTGACTCTTTTTCCTTCCAAAATTGTACGGCATAAAGCTAAAGCTTTCATGTTCTTAGTGACTTGTAAAAAATAATGATATAAATATAAATATACGTATTTATAATTAAAAATAATATAGAATAAATTATTATATATTTTATAAGCAAACGTTTACACAGCGTTGTATGTATAAAAACCATTTGTTGAGTCTTCAGCAAATATTTGCCCTTCTTTGCTTGCACACTCTACACGCGACGCGCAATACTAGTGCTTCCTACTATGATTTCTAGATAACATATTTATTTTACGTTTCATAATAACACATATAATATGATAATAAATGGTGTTTAAGCATTTAAATTAAACGAAAAAAATTAATACTAGTGTTAAATTGTTATTCTATACTAGGCTATATGAATTAAAACCGACACCTCTTGGGTACCAAAATGGTTCTTTTGAACCTGAACTAAAAAGCCTGGTTAAAAATTTTTAGCTCTAGTAATTTAAAAGTCTTTATTTATTATTTATTTATTATTATCTAAAGATTATGCCAGACTTCATATCACAAAAAGAACTGTATAATATACAATTTTTTTACTTAATTATTTTAATAAGCAAAAGAAAAAGTTATTTTGCGAGTATGCCATGATATTTACAAGATTTTCAAAATGAAAATTATTTTTTTTACAAATATCCACTAGAATATGCTGTATATTTTCTACTGCAAATCATGTAGTGGAAATATTTCTCAGTACTAATAGGTATTGGGAGTACTGGAAAAAGCACATGTTTTAGTATACACAGACCTCGAGTGCTTAAGGACATGTCAGTATTAGTGCACACACACTCAAAGTACTCAATGACACAGCGGTACTAGTATAAACTCACCTGGAGTACTCAAGAACACCACAGTACTAGTGCACTCGCACTCGGAGTACTCAAGGATACATCACTTCTAGTACAAACGCACCATGAGTACTTAAGGATTCACCAGTGCACATGCACTACATATACTCAAAAAAACATCTGTACTAGTACACATGCACTCAAAATAATTAAAAACACATCAGTACAAGTGTGCACGGACCAGGAGTACTAGGTCACACCAGTATTAGTGTGCACGCATTCAAAGTACTCAAGTAATCATCATACATTTAGTTAAATCATTAATTTTATTAAGGAGAAAGTACCCAGATCGAATCAATTTCCCTACACAATTAACACATTGTAAACCAAGATATATGAGGAGGCTCTCTTTATGTATTACTAATAAATTACCAAATGCCTTTATTTTTAAGACTTCACTGAAGTACTTGGACCAACAACAAAATATTTATAAGAAAATTCTAAAAAGTGTTATTTTTCGACGTTAAAGTACTTGATTGCAAAAATTTAACACAGAACAAACGAAAATAGGCTATATTTGTTTCCTGCATTAAGTGAATTAGGAATATAAAAAGTTGACATCATAGCTTAGTCCTTTATCTATTCACTTGAATGGGTAAGCTTTTTCTTTCAGATCAAGGTAACGAAGATTCCAGATAATTTGAAAGATGATTTCATAAGAAACGATTTTCGTTTGGTAGCAAGCAAGATTAGTAATCGTTTTTGGGGTAAATGGAAGTTTCTTATAATCTCACCTAAAGATGGCTTTACATTAACAATATATATAAGTTGTGCTAAGCGTATAAGAATTATTGTCATAGTTGTATTGTACTTAATGCCTACGTGAAATGGTTTTGATTTTTCCTTTGACAATATTATTGAAATTCCATCGTGGTAATGGCATGGAAGTAATATTTCTTATTTAAGTAATCCCCTGAAATAGAAAGGGGATTTTCGATATACAAATTCAGTTTTTGTAATTTCTGCTTCCAGCAACGTTTGAGGGGTGAACAAGTTTGAGCTTGCCAAAAAAATTTGTAATTTAATAAAAAATGCTTTTAAAATCAGCATATATTTCTCCCTTTCTTTGTTTTTCGTCTATAGTTAATTTATCTTTCTGTATAAAGAGGAGCCTTGCTATAGTGAGTCTTAGTAGTTTCTTTCTCATACAGTTTCATAGGTATGTATCTCATTTTACATTTTACGATGTAAATGATGTTGATTTTGTAAAACTGTCATTAGAATACGTGATAATTTTGCATTCAATCTTCAATCCAGGTATTACACTAGATATTAAACCCCGCTAGGGTTTCGCCAATGCCGGAACTCGGCCATTAAGCGAACGTATTCTCTAATGCTTAAATTTGGTCTTCATTTAGAGCAAGTGTTTTGTTTCTTATATTAATTTTTGTCTGCCTACCCTGCAACTGTTTAGAATAGCGAAATAGAATTTGAAAGACATACTAAACATTTTAAATACAGATGTAATGTTATACACTACAAATATTGATAAATTATGAGACATTTCAAATTACTACTACTAAATTTAAGCTTGTAAAAAATGACTAACGTGTAATATAATCGATGCAACGCTGAGGAAATTGGATCTGCAAATTACGTTTGGACGGGATGGCGGATTTAAAAAATATACCCTTATGTTCGGGACTTCCCCTAGACTGGGAGGTAAATCTAATTATTATGAGATTTGGATTATATAAGTCGATATTGTTGATGATCGTCTACTTCGTTCTGTAGAACCGGGGGAGTTTTGTTCTTAAGGATCTCATTTTATGTTCAAAATAGAAAATTTATGCTATATGGATATTTTGACGTACTTGTGCACGTATAAAGCGTTTATCTCTTTGTAATCAATTAAAATGATAATTTAGTCCAATTTCATATTATATTTCCCAGAAAGAATAGTAGAATATTTTATACTAGAGTGCTTTATATTCTATAGATTATTGTTTGCAAACAGTCATATCGGGTATATTTTACGATAGTCGTAAAGAAGTGCCACGGATAGGGAGTAATCGAGTTTGTAGAATAATGGCCGTTACTTTCTGTTATTTTAACGCGACTCCTAACGATTTAGATGAAATATTGCTATGTACATAAATTTTTGAGGTATATTGGCGTTTATTTAATATATCTATCCAAGGAAAATATTTATACCTCTTTCTTTTTTTTTGGTTTCACAAAGAGAAGAGGCAAACAAAGAGAACCGTAGGGACTGTAAGAACCTAGTGCTAAGACACTCCGTTCCCCACCTTTTTCCTTAATGCCACGCTTACCTAGTTGCGTGAGCGAAGAAAATGAAAATGAAATAATCCACCATTCTCGAGAGGGAATCGAACCTACTAATCATCTCGTTTACAGACAGAAGCTGCAACTCTGCCCACGATGTGACGTGTATTTGCGTAAATAATATAATTTATTATAAATCCCCAAATAAAGTTGCACTATAGTGTTAAGACACTCTGTTCCCCACTTACCGCCTTTCGAAGCAGTGCATGTTGAGGCAAACACTGTGACTGTGACACGGTCCTTGATAAATACGGTAGTCGGAAAAGACGAAGATTTTTTCGAGTTTTGATTATTGTGTATTGAGTGGTGCAACTGAATGTCGTACTTGATTTGACTAGAAACGGAAGTAATATATTAAACCAATATTGATAAATAGATGGATTAAAAAGCAACATTCACAACGACTGCCTCACGAAAGATTCTAACATGTCATAACAAATAGAAGTACAAAAAAAATCAATGCTGCTGTTTTATGCCTTTTATAGGTAAGTGCTACCAAAAGTATAAATCTCTAAAATGAAAATTTTTGTGTTTTACTAAATAATACACTAATACCCCAAAAACGCAATCTTATTATTTATGTTCTTTAATATAAAGTCTATTATAGCATATCAGAAGCTGAAACTAAATGTGTAGCTAAACGTATGTAGGTATGCGAATAAAGCATATCTGAAAGTGGATTTTGTTATTACAGAGACGTTCGTTGGTCTACCGCCACGCGAGATTCGACTTTACGATATATAGCCACCTGTACCTGTAAATGTGAATGTACTGTGAGGAAGTGCTAGTTATTAAAAGTAATGGGTCAGGTACTACGTTTCTCTAACACGCACGCTTAAGTAGTTTATTTGTTCAAGCTCTTATAACCTTTATGCCATGGAAATAAAGGTGTGAATTACATGCGTGGTTTTTCTTAAGATGTTGTTATGTACTAGGATAAGGAGTGATAATAGGCTATTTTCGAATATTTTTTCACTATATTACAAGTAATAACCATACAATTGCGTATTCGTATCATTTGTAAGGTAATATTCGGACCAGTATTTGAAATTTGCCTTCGAAATAGGTCCCCATGTAACAATATATATATATATATATATATATATATATATATATATATATATATATATATATATATATATATATATATATATATATATATATATATATATATATATATATATATATATATATATATATATATATATATATATATATATATATATATATATATATATATATATATATATATATATATATATATATATATATATATATATATATATATATATATATATATATATATATATATATATATATATATATATATATATATATATATATATATATATATTTCTTGTTTTCTTATTTTTAAGCTTCACACTTTATCCCGCACATGGCAGTGTACGCAGAATTTCACTGCTTCAATTTCAAGATTGTTATGAAGAAACTTCGAACAACAGGTTTTTTAGCAACGACCTTTTTCAGCATCTGTTAGGACAAATTTTTCGTGTAATAAATTATTTTAGTATATCGCGATGTCGACATTCCTTGTAAATAAAATCTATATAGGTTGTTTCAGTTTAAGAAAATAAAAACTTAATACTTTATTTAATTCTTTACTGTCTCTTCTCTACGCACTGTACGATGAATTATAGGGCTAAATGTAAGTTTCATGCTTTAATAAAACATTACTATTTATATATTTACTGAACTATCGTGATTCTAAGGCACAGGATCTGCCTGTGAATGCGACGATGTAAAAGCGCATCGTAGAGTTCCACCACTCAATACGCCTACCTTGTACGAGATGCACCATGAAGCCAAAAAAAAGAACGATAGAAAAATAATTTTATATTAGCTTTTTTAACCTACACAATATATTAAATAATTTAATTTTATACTAAAGATTTGAACTTATATGAAAGATTATTGAAAAAACCAATTCATATAATATTATTTTAAATATTAGCATTCTCTTTATGAAGATTGGAACCCAGAACCAATAATTTCAAGGTAACTGGTATATATGAATATTTATCAAACGTAAATACATGTAATTTGCAGCTTTTGAAAGCTGGGTCAGCTCGTTTACAAACATGAAGAAACAAAATGTTCTCGCTGATGAAGTTTGGATGACAGTATGCAAATCTTACACAATTTACATTTCACACTTAAAATGTACAACAAGATAAGTTCAGATCGTGAATAGCAGCTGCGACAAGAGATATTTGAGTTGGAAAACAGAAACGACTCGGTGCTTAGTAGAAACATGGAAATTAGGAAAAACTTGGCTTAAATGATGACTGAGGAAGTCATTTTTTCTTCTTTATTTACATTTAAAAGCTTGCTGTTGTGCTTCACAATTGTTATTCGTGCTTAAACATAGCTGTAGTGAGTTAAATGTAATGTTACTAATATTGTCATGTGATATGTAGAAGCTTACAACCTACTTCAACATTTATTGGATTAAGTTTTTTTTTTGAAATTAGCATTCAAGCACTGAAATTTGTGTTAAAATTAAATTATTACATTTGCTATATATATATATATATATATATATATATATATATATATATATATATATATATATATATATATATATATATATATATATATATATATATATATATATATATATATATATATATATATATATATATATATATATATATATATATATATATATATATATATATATATATATATATATATATATATATATATATATATATATATATATATATATATATATATATATATATACTATAGCTCATATAGTATAGTTAATATTTATATTTGATATGATGCGCATCCCTAATAATAATGTTAATAATTCACTGGAAGCAAAATCGTACAAAGCTCGAGCTAAGGATGCACTCAATATATAAGTAATCAGAGCATGGTAGGATGTAGGTCTAATTAGGAGATCTCTCGTGTTTGCCTTGAGCTTGTTATCTCTTGGGAAGAAGTTAAGATGAATTATTGTCAATTCTTTAGGTTACACAAAAAATAGTCAAGAATTATAAATAGTCCCTTTGCCTGGAATATTAATAATTCTTGATATTTTCCCATTTTATTATTTTTATATGTGGTGTGTAACGCTTGAGATTGTCATGATTACAGACAATGAGGTAAGCATTAATAAATGCACATGAAAGATCTCGTGCCAGAAAAACTAAAAGTTACCGGACCGAACAAGCAAACAAGGTCTTAGGCGTAAATGCTAAAAACCATTTCCAGCCAAAACCGTTATACAAATATATATGTTAAAAAATTCATACTTTAAAATTCTTAAAATTATCTATACACATATACATACTAAAATTCTACTACATACTATAAACCATACATACAAATACTATACAAGGAATATATATATCTAAATATATATATATATATATATATATATATATATATATATATATATATATATATATATATATATATATATATATATATATATATATCTAAATAATATACAAGGAATATATTTAGGTTTAATGACTGTATAATATATTAAATGGGTTATGCCTAAAAAGAAATAATATTTGACATAAATATAGCACAATACCTAAAAAGTAATATTGTATGGTATAGTAATAGTGCCTGCAAAAATAACACACCATCATGAAACAAACCTAGTCAAAATGAATTGGACGGAAAAATTCGACAGAAGTTTTTTAATATCCGAAAAGATTAAGGTAAAATAACATGTCGTTCAAAATTCACGTTCAATTTGTCTGAACTGCGATGCAACGTCAGTCTATTGTGCTGTTATAATCAACGAAAAACGTCATAAAGAGAAACGACTGGGTGCCATTAAAAATTCCATCATCATGGACAGCTCGCGCCTAACTTTTCAATATCCAAAGTCACACAAAGAAAGCCTTTAAAAACATTTTAAAACGAACAAAACGTGTGTGAAATTATTTAAAATTAATATATTGCAAATAAGCATTTTACACATTCAAGGAAGGAAATGTGGATATTTTTAAAGTTATAAAAATACCCATGTATGTCTATAATATACTTATATAACAAGTTTAACATGAAGCTACAAAAAGATATCTACAAAGACAATTTTTTCAGTACGGAAGTGTAGCTTCAGGTTTCAACGTTTAATGATCAACGCTTACGCGATTAACCTCTTCTATCCTACAAAACAAAGAAAAATACTAAAATATAAATCTTTTCTGATGATATTTTTATTAAACAAATTCGTCTGAATTATTTAAATAATTCATTTAGCATTTACTATATCATAACAAAAGAGATTTAACGAGTCCGTATTACTTTCTATCTCGTTTCTTTGACTCAAAGGCTCAAAGGCAAGGTTCTCAGCAAATTCATTTATTAAACCATTTTCCATTGTGGCTTATGTTCTACTAAGTTATTGATATCTGAAACTTGAATCTTTGAAACTTATCTTTCTTACGTAAGGAAATATTAGCTTACGTCGTTCTGAATTCAGTCCGTCTTTGGCATCGTTTTTGTTTCCGTGAACTCCGGAATATATTGCAGAAGAACGAAAAGAACTATTACATTTTTTTAGAATTTTGTAAAATTTCTAATGAAAAATCGCATTGATACATAAAAATTGTGTAACATAGTGTAAAACGTAAAAATCAATATAAATAATACAAAGTTGAAGGCAAACCCAAAGGTGTTATTGTATCATTTTACAGAAGTGTAGAAATATAATGTATAAAGAAATACGACCCTTTCATGTCCTTTATCTTATTATTTTTTAAGTATACATAAATTAGAATTTTGTTTATATGAATGTTATAGAAGATGAAATGTAAGAACTGAAAGAGGCCTTCTCCAATGAATACTTTGATGTCTCTAACAAAATCTACGGAATAAGCAATAAGAAACAGTTTTAGAGTCACAAACATATTTTTTGTTTCCCTTGATTTTTTAAAAATAGTAATTTTAAACTAATTATGAAATAGAGTATTCAGAGGAAACCTACATATTTTTCTTTTTAAGATTTTGTGTGTGAATGAGTGGCGGAACTCAACGCCGCGATTTGTCGTTATTATTCCAGCGAGAAAAATGAAAATAAATTGTTTTGCCTTAACAAAAATCGAACCCATAAATCATTCTGTTTGCAAGCAGGCACTGTGCCGTCAAGAAAATAAAATAATTCTGAATTAAAACTTCTTACTGTTTTTAATCAGACAGAGCTTAATGGAGAACACTTAACTACAAATTGAATGGACACAGCTACGGTCATGTATCCAATAGTATCAAAGACAATTATAGAGTAATAAATAACAGAAGTTTTATATCAAATATTCCTAGTTTAAGTAGTACTAAATTTGTTGACGTTCTTTACATTCCAATTTACTAAAAATTGCCTGCATAAATAGCCCTATTTTATGAATGATGTAGACAGTGAGAGTTTGTCACGCAATTTCATAACTCCAAAACTAATTATATAATAAATATTAAAAATCTAATTAATTAATATATTTCTTGTTTTCTTATTTTTAAGCTTCACACTTTATCCCGCACATGGCAGTGTACGCAGAGGGAACTGCAGGAACCATATGAACCTAGTGTTAAGACACTCCATTGCTTTGTTTCTGCTTTTTCATTCATTGCGTGTTCAGTGGCGCGCGCTTAGCCTATTTCCAGAGCGAAGAAAATGGAAATAGAAAAATCCATCTACCCCGAGTGGGAATCGAACCCACAAACTGCCGCCACATATGTATTATAATAATCGAAATGACATAAATATTTCTTATATTATACTAAATAAACTTATTTTTTTTTAAATATTACATCTGATATAGAAAATAATATAATTACAAAGCGATGACTGATCGTTAATCATCAATAAACTATGTAAACAATGTGGGAGTACCAAAGTGTGTTCATCTAAAAGCATCACTAATCTAGTAAACAAGGTAACACCTAACTCGATCGATCCAGTTTGAACTGGATTACCGCGATGCTAGCTATGGGGACAAATTGACTTACATCGTACCTACTGGTTGGTACCTGTAAACGTATGGTAGAGTAAATATTTAAAGAGGTTTTTATTGGAATTTTAAAATTATATTTTAAATTAATTAATTAATTAGATTTTTAATATTTATTATATAATTAGTTTTGGAGTTATGAAATTGCGTGACAAACTCTCACTGTCTACATCATTCATAAAATAGGGCTATTTATGCAGGCAATTTTTAGTAAATTGGAATGTAAAGAACGTCAACAAATTTAGTACTACTTAAACTAGGAATATTTGATATAAAACTTCTGTTATTTATTACTCTATAATTGTCTTTGATACTATTGGATACATGACCGTAGCTGTGTCCATTCAATTTGTAGTTAAGTGTTCTCCATTAAGCTCTGTCTGATTAAAAACAGTAAGAAGTTTTAATTCAGAATTATTTTATTTTCTTGACGGCACAGTGCCTGCTTGCAAACAGAATGATTTATGGGTTCGATTTTTGTTAAGGCAAAACAATTTATTTTCATTTTTCTCGCTGGAATAATAACGACAAATCGCGGCGTTGAGTTCCGCCACTCATTCACACACAAAATCTTAAAAAGAAAAATATGTAGGTTTCCTCTGAACATTCTATTTCATAATTAATTTAAAATTACTTTTTTTAAAAAATCAAGGGAAACAAAAAAATATGTTTGTGACTCTAAAACTGTTTCTTATTGCTTATTTCGTAGATTTTGTTAGAGATACCAAAGTATTCATTGGAGAAGGCCTCTTTCAGTTCTTACATTTCATCTTCTATAACATTCATATAAACAAAATTCTAATTTATGTGTACTTAAAAAATAATAAGATAAAGGACATGAAAGGGTCGTATTTCTTTATACATTATATTTCTACACTTCTGTAAAATGATACAATAACACCTTTGGTTTTGGCTTCAACTTAGTATTATTTATATTGATTTTTACGTTTTACACTATGTTACACAATTTTTATGTATCAATGCGATTTTTCATTTAAAATTTTACAAAATTCTAAAAAAATGTAATAGTTCTTTTCGTTCTTCTGCAATATATTCCGGAGTTCACGGAAACAAAAACGATGCCAAAGACGGACTGAATTCAGAACGACGTAAGCTAATATTTCCTTACGTAAGAAAGATAAGTTTCAAAGATTCAAGTTTCAGATATCAATAACTTAGTAGAACATAAGCCACAATGGAAAATGGTTTAATAAATGAATTTGCTGAGAACCTTGCCTTTGAGCCTTTGAGTCAAAGAAACGAGATAGAAAGTAATACGGACTCGTTAAATCTCTTTTGTTATGATATAGTAAATGCCAAATGAATTGTTTAAATAATTCAGACGAATTTGTTTAATAAAAATATCATCAGAAAAGATTTATATTTTAGTATTTTTCTTTGTTTTGTAGGATAGAAGAGGTTAATCGCGTAAGCGTTGATCATTAAACGTTGAAACCTGAAGCTACACTTCCGTACTGAAAAAATTGTCTTTGTAGATATCTTTTTGTAGCTTCATGTTAAACTTGTTATATAAGTATATTATAGACATACATGGGTATTTTTATAACTTTAAAAATATCCACATTTCCTTCCTTGAATGTGTAAAATGTTTATTTGCAATATATTAATTTTAAATAATTTCACACACGTTTTGTTCGTTTTAAAATGTTTTTAAAGGCGTTCTTTGTGTGACTTCGGATATTGAAAAGTTAGGCGCGAGCTGTCCATGATGATGGAATTTTTAATGGCACCCAGTCGTTTCTCTTTATGACGTTTTTCGTTGATTATAACAGCACAATAGACCGACGTTGCATCGCAGTTCAGACAAATTGAACGTGAATTTTGAACGACATGTTATTTTACCTTAATCTTTTCGGATATTAAAAAACTTCTGTCGAATTTTTCCGTCCAATTCATTTTGACTAGGTTTGTTTCATGATGGTGTGTTATTTTTGCAGGCACTATTACTTTACCATACAATATTACTTTTTAGGTATTGTGCCATACTTATGTCAAATATTATTTCTTTTTAGGCATAACCCATTTAATATCATATATTATACAATCATTAAACCTAAATATATTCCTTGTATATTATTTAAATATGTATAATTTATTGAAGCATAGTTTGTATGTACAAGGTTTATAGTATGTAATAGTTTTTTAGTATGTATATGTGTATAGATAATTTTAAAAATTTTAAAGTATGATTTTTTTAACATATATATTTGTATAACAGTTTTGGCTGGAAATGATTTTTAGCATTTACGCCTAAGACCTTGTTTGCTTGTTGGTCCGGTTATAATTTTTGTTTTTCTGGTACGAGATCTTTCAATTGCATTTATTAATGCTTACCTCATTTTCTGTAATCATGACAATCTCAAGCATAATACACCACATATAAAAATAATAAAATGGGAAAATATCAAGAATTACTAATATTCCAGGCAAAGGGACTATTTATAATTCTTGACTATTTTTTGTGTAACCTAAAGAATTGACAATAATTCATCTTAACTTCTTCCCAAGAGATAACAAGCTCAAGGCAAACACGAGAGATCTCCTAATTAGACCTACATTCTACCATGCTCTGATTACTTATATATTGAGTGCATCCTTAGCTCGAGCTTTATACGATTTTGCTTCCAGTGAATTATTAACATTATTATTAGGGATGTGCATCATATCAACTATATATATATATATATATATATATATATATATATATATATATATATATATATATATATATATATATATATATATATATATATATATATATATATATATATATATATATATATATATATATATATATATATATATATATATATATATATATATATATATATATATATATATATATATATATATATATATATATATATATATATATATATATATATAGATATATATATATATATATATATATATATATATATATATATATATATATATATATATATATATATATATATATATATATATATATATATATATATATATATATATATATATATATATATATATATATATATATATATATATATATATATATATATATATATATATATATATATATATATATATATATATATATATATATATATGTATATATAGCAAAAGTAAGAATTTAATTTTAACACAAATTTCAGTGGTTAAATGCTACTTTCAAAATAAAAAAAAACTTCCAATAAATGTTGAAGTAGGTTGTAGGTTTCTACATATCACGTGACAACATCAGTAACACGAATAACAATTGTGAAGCACAACAGCAAGCTTTTAAATGTAAATAAAGAAGAAAAGATGACTTCCTCAGTCATCATTTAAGCCAAGTTTTTCCTAATTTCCATGTTTCTACTAAGCACCGAGTCGTTTCTGTTCTCCAACTCAAATATCTCTTGTCGCAGCTGCTATTCACGATCTGAACTTATCTTGTTGTACATTTTAAGTGTGAAATGTAAATTGTGTAAGATTTGCATACTGTCGTCCAAACTTCATCAGCGACAACATTTTGTTTCTTCATGTTTGAAAACGAGCTGACCTAGCTTTCAAAAGCTGCAAATTACTTGTATTTACGTTTGATAAATATTCATATATACCAGTTACCTTGAAATTATTGGTTCTGGGTTCCAATCTTCATAAAGAGAATGCTAATATTTAAAATAATATTATATGAATTGGTTTTTTCAATAATCTTTCATATAAGTTCAAATCTTTAGTATAAAATTAAATTATTTAATATATTGTGTAGGTTAAAAAAGCTAATATAAAATTATTTTTCTATCGTTCTTTCTTCATGGTGCGTCTCGTACAAGGTAGGCGTATTGAGCGGTGGAACTCTACGATGCGCTTTTACATCGTCGCATTCACAGGCAGATCCTGTGCCTTAGAATCACGATAGTTCAGTAAATATATAAATAGTAATGTTTTATTAAAGCATGAAACTTACATTTAGCCCTATAATTCATCGTACAGTGCGTAGAGAAGAGACAGTAAAGAATTAAATAAAGTATTAAGTTTTTATTTTCTTAAACTGAAACAACCTATATAGATTTTATTTACAAGGAATGTCGACATCGCGATATACTAAAATAATTTATTACACGAAAAATTTGTCCTAACAGACGCTGAAAAAGGTCGTTGCTAAAAAACCTGTTGTTCGAAGTTTCTTCATAACAAACTTGAAATTGAAGCAGTGAAATTCAGATGAATGGGCTTAAAACAACATTTGACAGTTTTAAAAAGAAACACAGAAAAGTTAAGTAATTTTAAGGATTTTTCTTTTTTTATCGTTTCGTATTATATTTATTGTTAGATTTTTGCAAGAAAATTTGTCTTAACTTCAAGTGATTTTAATGTTCTGGAAGTACTGATTTATAATTAAAAATATCATTTAGCAAGGAGGACTATTTATGATCATATATGCATATGAGGGCTGTCGTGGCGCAGAGGCGTAAGCGTCTGTCTGTAAACGCGACGGTTTGTGGGTTCGATTCCCACTCGGGGAAGATGGATTTTTCTATTTCCATTTTCTTCGCTCTAGAAAGTAGGCAAAGCGCGGCGTCGAGTTCCGCCACTCAACACGCAATTCCTCGAAAAGGGAGGAAAGTGCGGATGGAGAAAACAGGGACTAAGTAACGGAGTGTCTCAACGCTAGGTTCATAAGGTCCTTGCAGTTCTCTCTGCCTAAACAGCCAAATGCGGGAAAAAGCATGAAGCTAAAAATAGTTCTATATATATTTACGTAGTACTAGTTCTGTATATATTTACGTAGTAATTATATTTATTTAGAGACATATATCTGAGAGTTCATTTTTTTCTAAAATACTATAGACTTGACTAGACTAGATATTTTATTGAAATATCGTTTGTAGTAGTCCCTTACAGAGTGTTTTGCTCACAAAATGTAATTATTCAACAGGAATCAAGACACATGTCATTTACAGAGGGCTGTGTGATTTGGGTATTTTTGAAGTTAAAGCTTTTATAATTAAAACTGTACTTTTATAAATTAAAACGTTTACGTAACTAGTATTTTGGAAAAAAAATATTAGTAATTTATTATATAATAATAACTATAGTATAAATCTATAATTCCAATGTTATTATGTGGCTTTTAGTTAAGAAAAAAATATATAAAATGAAGGTATGTGAAAGCTAATGTTTCGTCAAATATAAAAAGGGCCGTCGTGGTTTAGAGACATAGTGTCAACGTAAACGCGACGGATCGTGGGTTCTATTCCCAATGGGGAAAGATTTTTTTCATTTCCACTATTTTCGTTCTTGCAAATAGGCAAAGCGCGTTGTGCAATGCAATGCCTTGAAAAGGCGGGAAGCAGAGAACGGAGTGTCTTAACACTAGGTTCCAACGGTTACTGTGATTTTTCTGCCTACCTTGCTATGAGCGGAATAAAGTGGAAGATAAATAATATAAAAATAAAATTATACGCATTGGAATTCAAAACATAGTTCGTCTCCAACAACTTTAAGCTCAATTCACAAGTAAATCTATACATTGAGAATCCTCCATCCATAATAAGAAATATTCGAAAAGCTTTATTCAAGCCATAAACTCAAGATGGGATAGTTGAAATTAAATTCGCACGAGAACATAAAGACGCCTTTGGTTATAAAAATAAAGTGCTTTCCTTTATTTATTTACGTTCTTTTACGTTAGAATTTTATACTCATATCATCACATCAAGAACAAAGAATAAGAAAAATTTAATTACACGTCATTTTTTATCGAGTTGTTATGCCGTGGAAAGCTACCTGTCATTGTAAAGTAATATGGGGTTAACCCCCCAATCGGTAGAATTATAAATAACATATTTTCGTTTCATTTGTCGTAGACAAAACACGGCGTTTAGTTGCCCTTGTCCATATACAATACCTTGACTGTGGAAATAGTTCATTATCCCCTCACGAAAATCGAACCTACTGTGCCGCTGTATAACGACTTCTAACTATAAATTCAGTCAAAACTGCAGAATTGGACTGAATTAAATTGTCGTCCATTTATAAGCTTATGTTTCTTTCCAAATATCACATATTAATTTATTTAAGTAAATATTGCAAAGTAATAGAGCAGATAGTGTGAAACATCTTGTCTAGGTTTCCTCTACCAGGAAAAAGCTTGAAGTTTTACACTTTTTTTTTGTAAAAAACTTCTGTGGCGCAGCTTATTAAAATACTGTCATAACATTTTTTTACTGTTTAAATCTTTATTGACATATTAATTTTTAACGATACTTAAAGTTACTTTACCGACTGCTATTTGTTTTTCAATTTGTTATGAAACAAATTGTGTAAAGAATTGAAATTTTGAGATGTTTTAAAAGCAATATTTTGATCTGAAAAAATAATATAAACAAATCTACATATAATATCGATTATAAAAAAGGACAAACCATCGCATCGCTTGTGACCACCCAAAATCTTGAACTCACGCTGAAAGTAAAGAAAGAGGCTGATAAAAAGCAATATTTTGATCTGAAAAAATAATATAAACAAATCTACATATAATATCGATTATAAAAAAGGACAAACCATCGCATCGCTTGTGACCACCCAAAATCTTGAACTCACGCTGAAAGTAAAGAAAGAGGCTGATAAAAAGCAATATTTTGATCTGAAAAAATAATATAAACAAATCTACATATAATATCGATTATAAAAAAGGACAAACCATCGCATCGCTTGTGACCACCCAAAATCTTGAACTCACGCTGAAAGTAAAGAAAGAGGCTGATAAAAATTATAAAATATTTCTGATACACTATAAATTTTAACAATATCAATGATTACGATCATTGATATTGTACATCATTAAAATAGCGCACTGAACTTTAGTGGAAAATTTATAAAAATATTAAGTTCGTTTTACTGAACTTATTAATAGCTTATTTTTTCACGAATAATTGGAAAAAGCTTTTGAATAAACTAAATAAATAAATTTATGAGTTATAAAAGTACCACCAAAATATACATCATATTTGTGTCTTGTATATAATAAATACTAAGTTTTCAAACCATAAAATTGTGTAAAATTGGCGCAATATTTGTCTTTTTTTTCTAATTTCAATGTTGCTGATATAGAAACAATATTATTATATTTAAATCTTGTTCTTTTTATTACTGTGGACAATACAGATATAGACTTATTTTATTGATAGTACTTGCTACGTATTTTCAAACCGTAACAAGTTTACTAAACTAAATAAATTATTACAATTAATTTCATTTATTTAGTTTAATTATTAAAATAAGTAAAGTTTATTTTATTGAATAATTGTAATTATTACAATTAATTTCATAATTATTATTAATATCACTAAAGTAAATAAATTATTACACTTAATTTCACAATAAGAAAAAAAATACTAACAAAAAAGTGATATATTAATAAATAAGAATTATTAAGCACTTATTACATAAAAATATATTTTCTACATTTTATATACACTCTTTTGTATACTTTGATACCGCGTAATATTTTATTGCATTGGAAATGCGTTTTTGCAGGATAGTATTATTATTCTGAAATTGAATATCAAATATTTTATTAAAATAAAAAAAGTTACCACTGTCAGGCACTAATAAATATTTTTATGATTTTTAAAGTGTTAATCCACACTGACTGACTGACACTGACTAGAAAAATTCACATTTAAATCTGGTAATATCAATATATTTTGTAAATTTAAATTAATTTTAATATATTTTAGTCTAACTAGTCTACGCGCTGCCTTATTATATCCCCTCATTGCTGATAAGGCTGCAAATTTATTTTAGGGGAGCACGCTGATACTATGTGTCTGGTGTTAGTTGTATTAGCCCTTGTTATCTCTCCACACCTTAATACCTACTGACGCCTATAGTGCTATATTTATTACAAGTTTTGAATTATTTGTATACTTAAAGAAAGCATATAAAAATTTGAACGCAGCGAGATTTTTACCCGCGCCTCTTGCAAACCGTGCAAGCGCTCTCACCACTGAGCCATGTGTTCTTCATCACGTTGCATCCAAATTCTTATATACTTTATTCAACTTATTTCATTAACTATATTTTTTGTTTTGCTTTGTGGTGCGTAAATAAACAAAGAAGACGGTTTTCCGACGCGCGAACACGCGACGTACAATTGTCCATGCGCGAAAAAGGGAAATTCCAAGTTGATTCCACAAACTTCTAACGACTGTCCTTGCGATTTATTTATGGTCATCGCAAAGGCCAGACGTACTGGAAATTGTAAGCGTTTAAAATCGAATGGTAAGTCCGTTGGTATCATCGATATCCGCGGGATCAAGACATCCTCTCCTTTGTATTTTCCTTTTATGATTGTCGCCTCAATGACGTTATTCATTAGTCTTTTCACAGCCAGTCTTGTTCCATTGCATAGTCGAGGTTGATTAATGTTACGCAGCATGATAACAACTGATCCTACTTTTAACTGCAAATTGTGAGGTGGTAATCCAGGCAATTCCAGTGAATTTAAAAACTCAGTGGGATATTTGATTACGTCATCCTGGTTCATTACGGTGTCGATATACTCGTAAGTAGCTGGCAAAATTGTCATTCTTCCTACATTATTCACATTGCCATCAGCATTTATAGCATCGCGGAGATGGATGTATTCCTCTGACCGTAGCCGTCGTTGGTTCAAACGGATGTATGACAATCGTTCAGTCTCAATTTTGACATACATGTAAACTGCAAACTGATGAAAAAGTCGTTGACACATCAAAATATGATTTACTTCATCTTGACGGATCATGAGTCTGTATGAATAGAAATTCATAGCACTAACTATTTTGTTGGTTTTAGCACCTGCAATCAAAAATTATAAATGTTTACATTGTTACTTAGATGAATTGAATTTAAAAATGTTATTTATTTAATCTTGTTCAATTCATTTACCTGTTACTTGATTTACCATTTTGATATTAAAATGGTATCCTCTTCCCCCTGCCAGAAGATCAAAGGATATTGTAGTGCATCATAACTCCTGTGTGTTTCAGATACACGTTTTAAATCACTATTCCGACGATGAAGCACAATATCTCTAGATTGTAAATTTTCTCCTACAATGACAACAGCCACTTCATCAATGGTAGGTGAATTGAACCTCCTTGTGTGTTCACAGGCAGGTGTTTTGTCAGCTCGAATAATAATATTATGGCTATCAGATGGCATCGGATCCAATGCTATTTTGAACATGTTTACTAAATTGTTATTCTGATGAAGAAATATTTGTAATTGTTGGCCAATGGTTCTCTTCACTGTGGGATTGTGAGCACAACGATTATTAATTTCCGCATCTGAATTGCCCATAAAATAAATTTGTAAAAATTGATGATCTGCATCAGGTAGTGGTAACAGAGTTCCCAGTAAGTGATAAATTTGTCCTTGTATCTGTAATTTTTAAAAATTTGTCCATTAATTATTTTCGATATATATATATTTTAGTACAAACTTGAATAATATAAAAAAATATTCTTATATAATACCTTGAAAGTGGGCATAAAATTGTCTTGTATAATATGTGCAGCACCAAATGATGTCATCTGGAAACAGTTGTTATATTTCTGAATGTTGGTCAAGAAGTGTTTAGAATCATTTCCAATCCCAGAAACTAAAGAGCGTAAAGGATCTGGTGGTGGGACCAATTGTGGCAATTTTACTTTGCCTTCAGCACAACATAATCCAGTAGATTCACCAGTGTATTTTAACGCCTTACAAAATTTACAAATTGTTTTCATTTCCCCAATTGTTACCGACTTGTCGGCACAATAATCAATTACCGGATCATAGTGGAATGCAGCTCGTTCAAGAATCACTGGAGCTCTGCGTCTTCTTTCATTATGTTTAGCTTGCTGTTGATGTGTTTGATGTGCACGAACTCGTTGCATTCTAAGCCTATCTCCTATATTATCACTCACTAAAGAACGCAATTCTGACATAGCAATACGACTATTTTCTTGATCTGTCTGTCTCTGGTCATCAGTGCGGTTAGCAAGTGAGGTAGCTCTTCGCACATTTGATTGACTACGACGACCTAAGTCAGGTCGTCTTCTCCTCGGCATCGTAAATTGTAATTAATCAAAGTGAGAAAATTTCCCGCTTATTTAGCAGTAAAGTGTCACTATCACAAAAAAAAGCACATTACTTGGAATGTCACTATCACAAAGGATCACCAAAGTAAAGAAAGTTCTCGCGCACGTATCCACAAATATAGATATAATATCGTAATACTTTTTTCCATACTCTGAAATGCGATATGATGGATTGACATATTAGTTGGTTGTCAAATCTAATGTCAAATATTATGATTGCAGTACAATGTATTTTGAGACTATGCAATTTTCTTCTGTTGAGTTTCAGAACGCGATATTTGATCCTCCAACGCGCACGCGAATTTGAACTTTATGCAGCGGTAATAAATTACAAATTGACTCTCCATTTTATTTAGAAAACGTTTGTATGGGAAATAAAAAAATGCTGTTTTGAGGATTTTCCCGGCAATTATTCGAATTTTTCTCACGTTTTAAACCTTCCCTAGACCTCCACGAATAATTCAAGACCAAGATAAGATAAATCCGTTCAGCCGTTCTCGAGTTTTAGCGAGACTAACGAACAGCAATTAATTTATATATATATATATATATATATATATATATATATATATATATATATATATATATATATATATATATATATATATATATATATATATATATATATATATATATATATATATATATATATATATATATATATATATATATATATATATATATATATAAAGGGACAAGTTCCAACCGCATACAAGCACAAGGATACAAGCAATAAAAATTCCTTTCGTTATTAGGTGTCAAAGTATCAGGGGACATAAAAAGTTTATATCAAAATATTTTATTATTAAAAAATTGATACCAACATGACACAGCTGTTTGATCGACAGAGTGGCACGGTAGTAGTGGGTTCAATGCTTATTAGAGGATTATTTACATAGAAATGGTTATGATTTTTTGTACGGTTTTCATGAGGCACGTGTCACTAATCTTGCAGCGTTCAAAATTTTACATTTCTCTTAAAGTATTATTCAATCTTGAGTGTCTATTTTACTTTAAAAATAATAAAAAATATAATATATAATGTTCTCAAATATACATTGTCAAATTATTATTCTTGGACGTAATCTTTTCATAATAGAAATATGTAAAAAAAATGTCAAGAGATATACTAAAACAGTAAAGAAAGTTACCTAAACAGCATATAACAAATATGTTTTTTTATAAAAATATACATAGATACGTCGGAACTAACTCTTCAGGTCGGCGTTAAATTTCGTTACAACGAATACGACAAATTGTGTTATTAAAAATGTTAACGCAAAATAATAATTAAACTTAAAGATAGTCTCAAGTTAACATACGAGTATAATATAATATAATAGATACATATTACCATAATTTAAATATTATAAATTAATAAAAGATACTACAGTAATTGATAAAATATTTTTTTTTATTTATTTTTTTTTTAACTTTACGCTTTATTCCGCATATTGCAGGGTAGGCAGAGGGAACTGCAGGAACCATATGAACCTAGTATTAAAATACTCCGTTGCTTAGTTCCTGCTTTCTCAGTCCCCACTTTCCGCCTTTTTCGAGGCATTGCGTGCTGAGTGGCGGAACTCAACGCCACGCATTGCCTAGTTTCCAGAGCGAAGAAAATGGAAATAGAAAAATCCATCTTCCCCGAGTGGGAATCGAACCCTTAAACCGTCGCGTTAGACGACGGTAATGTCAATTTGAAAAAGTTTTTCTTAAGATTAGATCGAGTAAAGAAGCAAAAAATGCTTCTATAAAAAATGACAAAAAAAATGTATCGAAATAGTCGATATAAAATAATAAATGATATTGATACAAGTGAAGTCACTAGAAAAGTCTTAGGTTATAAAAAGAATTTGCAACTGCCATTTCATTAATGGCTTTAATGAAAGCGAATACTGCCGACGAATGCGTAATTGAGCTTGGAGACATTAAATTTTTAAAACGACGCGTAAGTATGATTACTAATTACTACGGGCCCTTGTTGGAGATTAAAGTGGAGGGAATTATGTTTTCAAATAGGAGGGAGATATATTTTTATTTGTCGTATTTTATATGTTATGTAGGATATATATTAATTGTATTAGAGTTGAAATTTCTTATTTTTTTATATATTTTACCTTTCTCAATTTACTTTGATATAAAATACTATCTAAAGTTTATGAATTATGAACCATAACCCATGTCTTTAGTCTTTCACACTATCCTACTATGTCACCATGAAAGTTACTTTTCAATTTTTTTGTGTAACAGCTCAGGCTACCCTGCTATCTCTTGTGAAAATATTTAAAATGAATCAACGGGAGAAAGGACGTGCACTTTTAGCACTTTTTTCTGCATTTTATTTACATTCACAGAAGAAAGTAGAGAAACTGAAAGAACGTGACATTAATTTCACCATAAGTACTTAAATTTAGAGTAAATTTCTGAAGTCGAGAAGTAATTTAAAACAATGTGAGTACATTATTGTCGTTGTATGCCGCAAACACTGTCTCAGTAAAGACAACATAAAATATTTCGTTCTTGTCTCGTATGAACCTTATAATAAAACATTTCTCGTCTTCTAGTAAATAAGTTTACAAGTTTTAATTTAAATTGTTCTTGCAATTTAATTCAGAATCTTGATAATAAGGAATTTTATTTTCCTTTGATTTTTTTATAACTTTTTTAAATAATTTGAAGGCACAAAACTGACATAAAACAGAGTATCTTTACACTACGTTCTCCCACCTCCTTACTGACCTCCGACCTCTTATAACACTTAATTTTGCTGCATATATTTTTTTGAACTACTTTTTCATAGTCTTTCTCTCGACGTGCACAAATAATGTAAGCACATTCTTATTGCCATATAACAGCGCTTGCACCAGAACTGCGTAGTCTACGACCCAATGTGTACCTACTTTGATGTCCTGCTATCTTAATAATATAGCTAAGATACGGTAAATTTTGTTTCAGGCAGCAATTAACCTCTCCACTGCCTTGTAGTACCTTCCATCGAGACTTAATATTATTTCTAAGTAAATTACTTCATTCACTATCTCTCATAATACTATATTTGCAAAAATATGCCATTCTGTTCTTTCTTCATAACTTTCAAATACCAGGATATTTGTCTTACATGCATACAAGCCTAGAACATTTATCAATACGGACCAGTCACATTCTGATGATGCAAGGAGTACTGCATCATCAGCGTATAGCAAACAATGTGTACATTCAAGTACCTTTGTATGTATACCAAGTCACTTCTACGTCGCTTAGTATTTCTCCTTGGATACTTCTTTTTCTATTTCTTATTTTAATTAATGGCGTTTCGAGTTTCTTTTGTGAGTACAATTCACTCCGCCAATGCTCCGTTGAATGGAAAACACACAAATTCTTGGAGACAACGATTCAAATAATCGTTTGATAGGGCAAGCAGAATGCTATGTCAAGGCGACACGTCAGCATTATGTCCCATAAATTCTTTCTTACAATTTTATCAAAAAGTGAAATTAATTTGACACTACGTTCTACTATCTGTTTCTTCTGCCATGTAGAATAAAATATATATATATATATATATATATATATATATATATATATATATATATATATATATATATATATATATATATATATATATATATATATATATATATATATATATATATATATATATATATATATATATATATATATATATATATATATATATATATATATATATATATATATATATATATATATATATATATATATATATATATATATATATATATATATATATATATATATATATATATATATATATATATATATATATATATATATATATATATATATATATATATATATAAAATACTTTCTACTATAGTTACAATAATCTAATCTACTTAACTTTATAGAATATTTAATTTACATTTTATTATTTTAATAACATTCTACGAAAGCAAATTGAAATTGCTTGAAATGCATAAGATACTGCTATTACAGCTGTAGTTCGCGTATAACGCAATCTAAACTGATTTTGTGGGCCAATGGTACACTATGCTAATAGTTTGCTCTATTCCATAACCTGTAAAGTTCAAAACTGATTTCCTAACTTCCAAGCATCTGGAAGATTACGTCCAGCTCAAGTAACAATTCGTCTAATTAAAATATGAGGTTACAGCCACGTTGTTATATTATATGTCCGCTATAGAATGCACTAAAATACAATGTAAACTTTATATAAGGTTGTTGTTCCCAATTAAACTTTTAAGCCTTTCTCTTTTACCCATCATTTTGAAATACAATCCATTTTAATAGGAACAATTTATGAAGAAACTGGGATGAGGGAATTAAGATTTATATTTTGTTTTTGGGCGTTTCAAAGTTCAAAAATTATAAACCAATTGTAATTTTTTATTACATTTACTTACACACGATGCCCTACTATACCTACTATATAAATTATAAAAAATATCAAGATTTTTATAATTTATATAGCAGTGCGACAGAGTTTTTATAATTTTTGCTAAAACGGAACGACATGAACAAAATGACTTGTATTTTTTTATTCTACTATATTTAAACTAAATCAGTAAAGTAAGTCCTACACAGGCATACGTTACCCGTCTTTCAATTTGTTTTTTTCTCATTTTTTATTTCTTTTTTCTTTGTGTGTTCTCCATTCAATGCGACATTGGCGAAATAAATTGTGCTCAATTAGCACACGTGAAATGCCGTTAAAAATAGAAGACGAAGAGTCTACTATTAGTTGGTATACGAGAGCGAATAGCCTAATAATGAATAAATTATAGCTACTTACCACAGGACTTCCATTTGAGATTTTCCATTTACTGATATTCACAATTTCGCGTTGCTAAATAAAATAAACGAGACTTAAGGTTACCCATTAGATAATAGATAACTCTTAGTTAACCAAATTAAATAATTATTTTAATTCAGTTATATACATTACCAACGAAAGTAATTAATTTAAACAATTTGAAATAATATTTTAAGAACACAACAATGTACCTAAGTTTGATCAGATACATAACAATGAGGCCCTTAGATCTCACTTCATTTTACGACAAGGCATTAAAATGGCGCTGTAATAAAGCGACCCCTTTCGTTGAACGCTGATCATGCAAATCGTATAAAAGGTCTAGCTAAAAATTCAAAAATGTAAGTCTAACAACGCAGTGGTTTCGATGATCAAATGTTTATTCTGTTATTAGTAAAAATTTACAATTTCTGATGTATATGATATGTTGCAGTTATTGATTAAATAGAGTAGTTTAAAAAATAAATATATTTTAATAATAGTTTTAAACTTAATATATTCAAAGAAATTAAAAAAGTTGAAGGTCCATAGGACATATTGCTAGCTGTGGAGGTAAGTTGATCGATAATAATCATTACTTAGTCTTACATATGACAACATATACTTTAAAATTCATATACATTGAAATTTTTCCATAAAATAATATCAAATTTATTACGTTTTTATTAAAAAAAATAATTTGGCAAAAGCATTTATTTATGTACAGTAGGTTTTAAGAGCTCGAGCAAAAGCAGTCAAAGTTATTGCCAGTTATTTGGAAGAGCTCAATTTTACAATTACTTGATTTACAAGTGTAGAAGTTATTGCCGAAGGACTTCTAAGATTTAGATTTATATGTTTATGATTTTTGATTTATATGTTACAAGAAATTTATTACTCATTACTCATCATACTTACTCATTTATAAAAATTAAAAAGAAAACAACAAGTCATTGACAAAGTCTAACGTCATAGGGAGAGTAAATATTTTTTATGAATTTAATAGGTATTTTTTACTATTAATTAAACCTCGCTAAACTAAACGTCGTTCGTTAATAAATTAAAGACAGTTCGTTTAAACCTTTGTGGCTCTTACCACAAAGAATAGCTGCGGCCTTCCTACAGGGGCTACGCTTAGTTACTGGTGGTGCTACTCCGCTCACATTCTTTAACTACGCCAGTATTCTGGTTTCTTAAATTTATCCAAAATTTGTAACATGTTTTAAAATCTGTTAAGTTTTAAGTTTTATAGTAATTACATAAAAAATGTTGACTTCAACAATTAATGACTGAATTTTTTTGTAATAATGTTATTTAATATTGAAAAGAAAATAGAATATTGAGGACCGTCGTGGCTCAGAGGTGTAAGCGTCTGCGTGTAAATGGGCCAGTTTGGGGGTTCGATTCCCATTCGAGGAAGATGGATTTTTCTTTTTCCATTTTCTTCGATCTCGAAACTAGGAAAAGCGTAGCGTTGAGTTCTGCCACTCAACACGCTATGCCTCAAAAAAGGAAAGCGGGGACGGAGAAAGCAGGTACCAAGCAACGGAGTGTCTTAGCACTAGGTTCATATGGTTCTTCCTATTACAAATAATCAAGAAATAATACCAGATCTGAATATTAAGTACAGCAACAATAATCGCGAATGACAGAATGCATGACAGAGAGACCATGTCATTTAATTTTCGTTTACTATAGGCGATATGTACTGAGTTGAGCCTACAATGAGGTCGTCACGACAATATCCATCGCGACAGCAACTAGCAACACAAGCTTAGAGCTTAGTGCAAGCGTCACTTTTACATATTTGTTAACAATATCTTCTTTACTCGTATGCTCTACTTTAAAATTGTTTTTTTTTGTTACTATTACGCATTTTCATCTTTTCACTAACTTATTTTTTTCTTCATTTGTAAATATGACTATAAATATAAATAAACCATTCCAATAGAGAGAAAAATAACAATATACAGAGGCGATCTTATGGTTTTGTATCTATCTTTTCTTTTCCAGATAACATTTAGGGCTTGCCCAATGCAATATAGAAATATTAATATAAAATAATATAAATTCAAAGAGATAGGCAATGAGATAAATATCATAACATATATATATATATATATATATATATATATATATATATATATATATATATATATATATATATATATATATATATATATATATATATATATATATATATATATATATATATATATATATATATATATATATATATGTATGTATGTATGTATATATATATATATATATATATATATATATATATATATATATATATATATATATATATATATATATATATATATATATATATATATATATATATATATATATATATATATATATATATATATATATATATATATATATATATATATATATATATATATATATATATATATATATATATATATATATATATATATATATATATATATATATATATATATATATATATATATATATATATATATATATATATATATATATATATATATATATATATATATATATCAAGAAGCAGAAATAAACGAATATGTATACATGAGTACTATATATATAAAAAACATATTAAATACATGTGCTTGTAACGTATACATACAATAACCTACGCTGCTTATTCCCATTCCTTTTGAGAAGATATCCCATATATTCCATATTGGGCGTACGAGTTTCTTAGTTTGGAAATGCTTTATATGCTTATAACATAATTTATCAAACATGACCATGGTCGAGTGAGCGATGTCCAAAGTTTGACCCGTGTCCGGTCCACTGTTTACGCACGACGCTGACTGATGAAACGGCGACCTTTACATGACAGTGATGGCTATGTGAAAATTTACGTAATCGTTTCTTATGTACTTTATTTTTGTTAATATAAGGTGGCTTTATTTGTTGTATATATTTTGATGTCAAACTAGTGTGTAATTCTCTTGTGCTTTGAAGAATATATACATATATTACACATATGTAATATATGTATATATTCTTCAAAACACACTATATATTATTCCCATTATATATATATATATATATATATATATATATATATATATATATATATATATATATATATATATATATATATATATATATATATATATATATATATATATATATATATATATATATATATATATATATATATATATATATATATATATATATATATATATATATATATATATATATATGTGTGTGTGTGTGTGAATATTGAAAAGAAATAAGCGTTTCCGTTCTCTCTGAATACCCCATTAGGTATAGAGCGTGAAGACCCCAATAGCAATTAGTCAGATTTCCACCATTACATATTTATGCAATATATTTAAAGTCACTGATTTATACATAAACCGTCATTTTTATAAAAAAAGTCTATTAAGCTCCACAAATTTAATACCACTACTATCTAATATCGAACTTTCTAGCAAAACAGATTTGAAAAATAAACTAAAAATAAAATAACCAAATGTTCTCCAAAATTTTAAATAGAAATCTACCTAGGAACATATTTTTATCTTTTATCAAAGTTTTATATGGGCATTGTATCTTTCATCAGGACGATGTCGTGACGCAGAACTAGTAGACAAAACATTAAATTCCTTTATTTAGCTACAAGCTGTTACAATAGAACGGTACAGTTACTCGTGTACATTTACAAAGGCACTCATGTTACACAACCATTGTGTTATGAACTTGTCTTTTACCATTTCTGTGTTAGACAAAAGAAATCTAAGTAATGTGTTTTTTAATCACTTTTTTTATCAAAATTTAGGCGTGTGTGCAAATAAATCATCAGTCAAATCGAATGGCAAGAAGTAGGAAGCTAACATTCAATAGTACTTCAATAATTTAAATGTCTATGTCTATTGTCAATGTATTCCGCACACGACAGGGTAGGCAGAAGAAACTGTAGAAACAGTAAGAACCTAATGTTAAGACACTATATTTACCGCTGCATTGTTGCATATAAATTTTAATAATATTTTAAAGTTTTCATACAAAAGTAATATCTGAGTGTTTATTATTTAACTATAGAATCGAAATTTATGCAGCATCGTAGAGGCAAAGCGATGCAACATCCCTATAATACTCGTAGAGCAAAATTTGTAATCATGGCTCATTTTTACGTAGATTTTTTAGATGATAAAAATGCAGAACAATAAATATCTATACATAAGGCGCAGAGGCGTCGCGTCTGCTTGTAAACACGACATTTTGTGGGTTCGATTCCCTCTCAGGGAAGATGAAATCTTTAACTTCTATATTTTTGTAAAGCAAATCGCGACGTTAAGTTCCGCTACTCAAAAAGCAAAGCTTCGAAAAAGGCAGATTGTAAAAAACGGAGAGTAACACTAAGTTTTTATGGTCTCTGCAATTCCCTCTGCCTACCCTGCCATGTGCGGGACAAAGCATGAAACTATATAAAAGAAAAAGGATACATGTATTTATGTATATGTAAATAAAAAGCAATATTCAATAAAGATTGCCAACGTAATTTGCTTCATCATCGCAAAAGCCTTCACTACGCTCCGCCACACTGCTTATTTACACGTGACACTGACTGATGAAATGGCATACGTTTGTGACGGTATCGTGCATCGATGCTGCCGTACTACCTGTCTTTAAACAGATATATCTGGGATCAAAATGTCTATATTCTCAACAAGTGAATATCTTCTAGTTTGTACAGTAAGTTAATTATGTAGAATTGAATTGAACTGTTAATTATGGAGAATTGAATTTTCACAACATTATTTATTTATTATTTTTAGCCTATATCGTGTTACTGCAGAACAAAGGCTTCTCTACCCCATTTCCATTTTTACACACGTTTAATAAGACTTTAGTTTTTGGTATTTTTTTTGCTATCATATAGTGATCCCCACTTTATAGTATAATTTGACATTGTAATACTAAATTTGTAATATTAAACTAGAACGTAGAAATTTATGTAATTCGCCATCGCCTTAGTTCTAAGTAACAAAAATTATAAGAAAAAATAATGTAATGATAATATAAGAGTTAATTACGATTAATAATAATTCTATATACTACATATTAATAATAATGTTATTAATATTTATGATAATAACATATGGTATAAGTTAAAAAATGTACCGATCACGTGTCTATAGTGTTAATTATATTTCAGAAAATCAAAAAAAAAAAAAAAAAACAAATATACAACTTTTAGTTTTATATTTACCTTTTATATTTATATGTTTTTTGTACGTATTTATAAGATCTTTAATAAAATTTAATTTTAAAAAAAAATCTTGATACTACACATATAATAAATGTATGAAAATTAAATAAAATACATTTTATTCATTAAAATTCTACCTACCTATCTAACGTGTGTAGTACACGTCATATAAGATAAGTACCAACGTGGAAAGTCCACTATAACAAAATTAGCCGAATGTTCCAACGTAAACAAAAGTTACCTCGTAAATGGATTGCCTAGGGCTCGGTTGTTTTCAATGCTTTCCCCGCTAGCGTTCTGTTTGGTCACGGCTCAACAGAATTCTTTCAAGCCTATTCCTAAAATTAGGATACTGAATATTGTTTATTTATTTCTTTCAACAATAAAATATTAGACCGTCGTGGCGTAGCGTCTGTCTTTAAACGTGACGGTTAGTTGGTTTGATTCTCACTCGGAGAAGATAGATTTTCCATTTTTATTTTTTTCGCTCTAGTAACTAGGTAAAGCGGGGCGTTAAGTTTCACTACTCAACACCCATAGCTCAAAAAGGCGAAAAGCGGAGAACAGAGTGTCTTAACACTAGGTTCCGATGGTTCCTGCGATTCTCTCTACTTACCATACTATGTGCAAAATAAAGCGTGAAGCTATAAAAAAGAGATTATTGAATTATAATTATTCATTATAAGCACTTCATTTTAGTGGTCTGATTGTAATAGTGACGGATGGAGGTTGAATTTTTACTTGGAGAAATGATTTCAATTTCTTACTATTGTAACAAAAAATTTGGCCTTGACTCCACTTAACCTGTAATGTCTTGAAAATTGAGCGGAAAGTGGAAAGCGGAGAGTCGTGACACTAGGCTTATACTGTTTACCATGCATGCATAAGTCAGAACATGCTATATTTTATATTTTCAAAGTTCTGCGAGATCTACATAAGTATGATTTTACTCAATTAAAATTAATTCATGGATTTAAATGTATGTCAAGTATACATTTTTGAAAGCTGCAAAAGCGAAATTAATACGTTAATAATATAACAATAACTAAGTAAAGTAAAAGCTTTATTCTGGGAACAAACAAGTAAGTCCCTTATAAGAATAAACATTTAACGTTAAGACAATTTTCAAATGTATTTTAAAAGTAAAGTAACTCAAGTATTCGAATGCTTTTGGCATTCTTACGAGTTCGAGGCAGTTCAGAAAAGTTTATGACTGCACTTCATTGATTTATTCTGTTCTTAAATTCTTTCAGACGATTTTGCAACTTAAACTATTTGAATGAAGGATGTTCAATTGAGTTTTTTGAAAACCGTAATTGTACGTTGTTATATATATATATATATATATATATATATATTATATATATATATATATATATATATATATATATATATATATATATATATATATATATATATATATATATATATATATATATATATATATATATATATATATATATATATATATATATATATATATATATATATATATATATATATATATATATATATATATATATATATATAATATATATATATATATATATATATATATATATATATATATATATATATATATATAATTTTATTATATTATTGGACTCTAAAAGGTCTTGTTTTATTCTACATTTAAATTACATAAAATGTTTCACAACAGAAACTTTGCAAAATGTAAAAATAAAACTAGAAAAGAGTTCTAATATGTTGAATTGTGTTAATTGTAGAGGATTTTAATTAAAAAATAATAATATTATTAAATCTATTTTAGATTCGATCGAGAGAATAATATATAAATATTTGTTACAATTTTTATTTGTACAGTGTTTTAGGGGTATTTAGTTCCATATTTTAAAACACAATATAACTAAAATATGTTGAAAATGAAACAGAATTTCATCTTCAAGAAGCGAAATACATATTTTTGAAATACAAAATAACATTGTAACCATATAAAGAATATAAGTTCCTTAAAGGCTTGTAAACTAACGCGTAACTCGATACTCCTGTAATACGCTGTGTGAATTTTCTTTCTACTTGCTACAAATAAGCTTTATAGACTTAATAAGCTTATGATGTTTTCAACTTTCTTTTTCTTTTGCACTATTTAGATGTAGCCTTAAAAAGAGTCTTTTACATAATATTTTTGGTTAGATTTTAATGCGGTTATCACTAATTGATTTGGGAAGGGTTTGACGTATAATACACACATATTATACTAGTATAGCCTAACAGGAGGAAGCTGCGAGCGAAAATTAATTGAAAAATTGTACCTACGAGTTATATATTTTATTGGAGAACGGGTGTTAATAGATTTGTGATGTGAATTCAACTATTGTAGTGTAATGAATCAAACCAGGTTCCTTCTTCAATTACATTTATTAATACTGAGTACAATTCAGATATCAAAAGGTACAGCATGACTGCTTAATGTTCTCTTCAGAATGTTCCTCCCAAGAATGGTCACTCAAATATTTATACTAGTTCATTTATACCCCCACGCAGTTGACCACTTCCGATACAATTTAATGTTGCCAATTAAACTATTATAATTTAATTTTTGAAATACAATTCCAAAATAAAATATATAATCAAGTATAACCATTAATAAATTATTATAACTTCGGATATTACAAATGTTAAAATTAATTGATAGACAAATAACGAGTGAAGTTCAAGACAATATCTTATTTCTTTATACAAATAACAATAAAATATCGATAAATTACAGTACAATTAAGTGATAAAATAACAAATCACAACACTAGTATAGTTGCTAAATGTAAGAAATAAACAAGATGTCTTAACATCTAAACATTTCCAGAATTTCGCTCTGTGTTTTATACCACTAATATTTTGGAAAATTTCGTTTACAATGATTTTTAAGCAACCCTCCTTATACGCATATATGATAGAAAAAGAAAATTTATATTAAAACAATAAATTCGAAATTTTTCCCTCGAATTAGATAAATATAGGCGAAAAATAAAACAAATATTCCCTGGAGTGGGCATCGAACTCAAAACCATCGTAGTTAGAGGCTTTCCCCATACACGAAAAGAACTGTTGTACATATTCCATACTTCTACAAAAAAGTACATAGTATTCCAGATTATATATCGATTTTATATTATACATATTCGTTCACTCTATCAATCGAATCGAATGTAATAATCGAGCTTATCTCTTATTAAAGGCATGTATTGGTAGTGCATTTGTAAATGTATCACGGATGGACTTAAACTGAGATCATGAAAACATGCACTAATTGGACTATTTTATAGATATGTTTATAAAATATAGTTTTAAAATACTATGCTCTTCATATAACGGTTTTTATGTAATTTGGCTATATTAAAACACTTCGTTTTACCATTTTTATTATTGTAAATATGTTCATGAATAGATATTAAAGCTAAAAAAGCTAACACTTCTCTTCTGTGCCAGCTGTGTTTAATTATAATCATTTAACTAATATTATAAGCGTCTGCCTGTAAACTAGGGGAAGATGGACTTTTTTATTTCCATTTTCTTTACTCTGGAAACTAGGCAAAACGTGGCGTTGAGTTCCGCCACTCAATACGCAACGCCTCGATAAAAGACAGAAAGCGGGGACAGAGAAAGCAGGGACTAAGCAACGGAGTGTCTTAACACTAGGTTCATATGGTTCCTGGAGTTCCCTATAATATGCGGGATAAAGCGTGAAGCTAAAAAATATCTTATAAAACATTACTATATACTAGACAGCAAATATTAAACCAAAATATTTATTTATTTAACGAAGCTCACTAAAAAGAGTAAATTGTAATACAAATAGAACATTGATTCAAGAGCGCCCTTTCTAATCATACACGGTCTGGCGGGCGCGAATAAGCGGCACGTTAGAGGCAGAACGAACTATTTGCCAGATTTGCTTTTACCTGTGTTGTTTCATAATTTATCTACGTATTACCCGTGGTGTCGTTTCGTGGTCAAAATGAAATAACTTAATTTTTTAATAATAACAGTAAACTTTTGTTATAATAGCTTTTTATACTATGATGTACGAGTATATATAGAAAAATAATATTTCTACTAGATCCTGATATTAGAGCGCTAAACCATTCAAACACCGATTGTTTCATATTTATTCAATTTATTAAAAATTGATATTATTTTACGAAATATTCATAAATATATACGTATAATATAATTTTTATTTCTTTTTTAATTTCAACAGAACTAATGACACTAAATACAAGTTAAAAAAATAATTTACAATTTAGTATTGACTTGAAAAATGTCTGATTTATATAAATCAGAAAAAAATTCGGAAAAATTCTTCCCATATGGGAAGAATGGGGATTTTTCGAAATTGTTTCCAAGAGGTACGGGTTCAAATTCCCCTAGATTCAAATTTTATATGTTTAAAAGACAATTCTATTTTCTATGTGGAATGAAAGTTTAAAATGCTCAAAATAAAGTAAATAAAGTAATATTCTAGAACATACTGAAAATCGACGTAAAACGTAAAATAGCCGTAAGCTACGGTATGATGAACATTGAGCAAGTACCATTTTCATTCGGAATGTATAACGGACGTAGTATCGCAATTTCGGTTTGTTAGCGATTTCGTCTGCTAAATAATATTGAGTGCTTGTGTATAAAGCCAGTTAATAAATGAAATAAGCGATATATATATATATATATATATATATATATATATATATATATATATATATATATATATATATATATATATATATATATATATATATATATATATATATATATATATATATATATATATATATATATATATATATATATATATATATATATATATATATATATATATATATATATATATATATATATATATATATATATATATATATATATATATATATATATATATATATATATATATATATATATATATATATATATATATATATATATATATATATATATATTGCTTTAAATATTTAATGATGGTTTCTTGTCCACAATCTTATGGTTAGCAATCACCGTAAAACATCAATCAAACGAATTAATAAAATAACGTCACACAAACGTTCTTCACAAAATCGATTACCTTATTATTTTTTATAAGAGCTCATGTCACTTATAAAAAAACTTTTTAAAAGCTTATTTGTAATCCAAGTTTACCTCTGTTATGTACTTCATTACTAACCACTTGCTATGACGCGCATAAATCGAAGAATTACCCTACATTGACTACACAATGTGTATGGAGCTATTGTTTTTAACGTTTTTATTAGTTGACCTACATAGCTAGTGGAATTCAATTCGCCCCCTTCAAATGTCCAATGATTGATGCGTGTTTTATAGACGTATAAAAACTCGATGACAATATCCCATACAGCCACTACGTTGTGGTATTTTCGTAATTGATTGATCTATATCAAACTGTGTTTTAATATCGTACCGATATAATGAATGGGTGCGGAATTTTATTTATAAAAGTTTTTTTTTAAAATGATAACGATTTTATGAGTTTATTGATTGTCATGGTTTAGAGGTGCAGCGCCTGACTATAAATGCGAAAATTTGTGGGTTCGATTTCCACTCGGGGAGAATGGATTTTTCATTTCATTTTTCTCCGCTTTGGCAATTACAACACCTTGAAGACGGAAAGCGAGGAACGGAGTATCTTAACACTAGGTTCCCACGGTTTCTGCAGTTTTCTACTACGAGCTGTATAAAGCGTGTAGCTAAAAAAGTCAAAGATACTGCAGAAAGGTCACGTAAAATCGTGATGTACCCTTGAAGGACCCATGTTAACAGGAAACAGAGAAGCACTCCGTTCTGTTCTTCTAGTAGTAAAGCGTAATTCTTATGTTCTTAGTTATTACTATTTAGTAAAGGTGTCGAATTTTTGTTTATGGACCTGGACAAGCGCGTGAGTTCGAACTTCTTCATATATTTTATATGTTACAAGCCTACGCAAAAAAATATGAAGTAATTCGAACCCACGCCTCCTTTTTGCTGCTTAAGATCTCAAGGCAATTAAGCTATTTTTTACGAAATATTTTCTATTTTCACTGTGGAATAAAATTTAAAAAAATAAAATATACAATCTCATACAAAAAGCTAGGAGCCAACGAAATGACGAAGCAAAAACTAAAAATATTTATAATAAAGTTGAATATTAACGTAAAGAACCTCCAGAAAAATAGATAACTTTTTGAACTTTCGAGCAAAAAACAAAAGCTTGCGCGGTAAACAGTCTTCCTGAAAGACAATTCAAGTTGGTAGGGCGAAGTTTTTTAATATTCTGACCGACCGTGTAATCCGGTCTGCCGAATTTTTGTTCACAGAAGGAGACGTTTACAAGATTGGGGTTAACTAAATTATTTCAAAATAAAATAATGATAGTATGAGAAAGTTTACTGAAGACATTATTGCTTAGTGACACAGCATCTGAATGTAAACGTGACGGCTGGATAGATCGATCCATGCTTTTTTAGCAACTTCCTTTTGTTTATACTTAAAGTCGTGTAGTAAATTGTGAACTTGAATTGTAAAAAAATACACAAACAATTTCCAATATATTTTAACAATCTAACAAATAAAGTGTCATAATTATACCTTACTGTACTTCATTCCAAATTTTGCAAATATCTATTTTGTTACATAAATATAGAAAATATCTTCTTAAGTAAGAGAATAATAAAATAAGCTAAATTTATATCCGTTATTAAGACAATAATACTTATAGTCAAGTCTGAAAGTCAATAAGTGATAAATAGTTATTATTAAGATAAAATAATTACCTTCTTACATTTATATATTATGAAATAATTTGCGTTGTGGCGCAGAGGCGCAACGTGTACCTGTAACGCGACGGTTTCTGGGTTCGCTCCTCAGTCGGAGAAGATGGATTTTTCTATTTCCATTTTTCTTCGCTCTGGCAAACTAGGCAAAGCGCGGCGTTGAGTTCCGCCACTCAACACGCAATGCCTCGAAAAAGGCGGAAAGCGGGGACGGAGAAAGCAGGGATTAAGCAACAGAGTGTCTTAACACTAGGTTCCCACGGTCCCTGCAATTCCCTCTGCCTACCCTGCCATGTGCGGGATAGAGCGTGAAGCTAATAAAAGAAAACAACATTAAATGGTATATTTCTTTACATATCATAAAAAAAAAAACTACCAGATACGAATACGCTACTACTTAACATAGCAAATTTGAAATAAAAAAATGAAATAAATTTTAAATGAAAATGGAAAAGCAGACATGAGCATCTACTAAAAATAAATAAAAATATGTGTTTTTCAACATATTAAAAGGAAAAAAAAACATCAATCCCTGAAAACCTTTGATCTACAAGATATTAGTGTCGTATGAACGCGCCCTAAAAGAGGGGACTTCCAAACGTAATTTTGCATGAAAATCTAAGAGAAGCTTTGTGCAAGTCGTTGTACGGCGATTAGATGAAATGCGTTTTAATGAGGTGCGTGCCCTTTTGGTACAACTAAGAAGCAATGATAATGACGTATCATTATTTGATTTATTTTAAAATATTTGTCATTAATCGTCATTTTTTTGTGTAAATATCAATTATATCTATGTACGATTGTACTTCGTAAACTTTGATTGTGTTGACTTAGAAGCTGAACGTTTCAGTATCTCAAGAAAATACCGACCTAGATATTTATTATTAATTTCAGCTTGATATCTTCACATATTTTTGAGTAAAAAATAAAGTTCTTATAAGGGTTGTATTTTTTTTAAAGTATTCACTATAGCTTTTGCAGGTCAAGAGATAAAGGAAATATAATAATAAAACACTCCATTTTTCACTTCCTTCTCAATTTTTGAGACATTACATATTACTAATGAACGTCAACACCGCACTTTTTTAACAGAATGGATAAATTAAAATAGTTTAAATATAATTATTGCTCTAAAAGCAAACTCGTAACATAAATTTGAAAATAACATCCGAAAGCCTATATATTTTATATATAATATTATATTGTATATAATATGTATAGGCTTTTGGATAAGTACAAAATAAGTGATATGACAATATTATGTTATTAAATAAAAAAAAAAAACCAAAAGTGATATTCTCGTGAATTATTGTAATTTAAGAAACTTATCTGTTTCAGTCATTAGCACTGCTTAACCCTACAAAAGGCTTTCGAATAGCTCTTTAACTGAGAGCTATCGGGAAGTAAATAGCATTTTTGAGTAAAAAGTCACAATTACACTCATCTCGAGTCAAAAGAGAGGGTATAATCTGACAGACAGGCACTTTGAATGATGTAATTTATTAAATAAAAATATATGTGGGTGAATATGATAAAAATGTGGGAGTAGAAGAATATTTTTAAATAAAATATATAGAGAATATATTTATTGTTACAATGTATCACGATCGTTATGGGTTTGACTCCCAGTTCGGATCATCCATTATTTTATTTTCAAGCAAAATATAATTTTTTTAGAATCATAGGACTTCTGTGTCTATGAGAAAGCCTGAGAAATACTTTCATAGATGGCTATATAAACCTATTCTAGAGAGAGGTCCGCATATCCCATAAAAAAAGGAACTGACAAATGGTGGATTAGTTGACTTCATTCCTCATTCATTATGGTCTATATGAAAGCTATCATTACCATTCTGGCACAGTTTTTGAACATATATTAGATAACAAATAGTTTCTTATAATAGCAGTTCATAATCAAAGTTTAAGTTATTGGTGTTGTGAAATTTGAAAGTATTGTTAAATATAAAACAAATAACAACCTTTAAATGTATCTGTCTATCTTTTGTTTAGAGTAAGTACGTAATAAAAATATTCTTCATATTTGGAAGACTTAAAAGCATTCCCATATTAGCAATATTATATAAAGCATTTTTTTACTAAAAAATAAGATATTATTATATATATGAGGTAATACCCAATTTTATTAAAAGGTAGATAAATACATAGAAATATATTTCTAAAAATATATTCATTTAGTTAATAAAATGTCATATATGATTTGCGACATTGTACCGAGTACAGTTCTAATAAATACGAAAAAAAGAATTTTAATATACTATTTCGTGGCAAAACTTTTGTAATTATGATTATGTATAAACTTTGTTAATAAATACGTTCATTAGAATTGATGTCTGTTCGTGGTATTTCCGAGTAGTAATATATAACAAAGTACAGTTTCACGATGGATGGAAAGATCGATAACACTTTAATGTCAGTTTCTGGGCTTTTCTATTTGTCTATTAGCTTACTTAACTTACTTACCTTGAGGTTCTTAAGGGCAACTCCACTATTGTTTCTCATAACTTAAATAAAACTTAATAGGTTTCAGACCCTTTTTTATACATAGCAGGGTAGGCAGAAGAAATTTAATGTTATTCCTTTTCCCATTTTCTGCCTCTCGAGATAGTGTGTGTGTGTTGTGTAGCAGAACTCAATACATCACATTTCTCTACTCTTTATTTCACTTTATATTCTTACAAAAGTAAAAGAACAAAATAATTCACTCCACCAACTCAAAATCACCGACAAGCTATTGCACTAGCACGAGTGCCTTTATCATCTAAATATTTAGCCCTTCTAATTTATGCAGTGAGAGATATTATTACAAAATAATCTTAACTAGCAACAATTATTTCTAAATATTTAGGAATTATTTGAAACAAGACTATGTTTAAATCCTGAAAAATATTTCAAGGCAAAGCTGTCAAAAGTCTAGTCGAGTCAATTTCATATTTGGTAACCAATGAAAGTTTTTGAAAATTGAATACCAAGACGATATAAAAAAAGGAATTTACTATCTTAGTATTATATCTTTACAGTCTTCTTCTGAAATAATTTTGGAAAAGATTATTATAATCTGTCTAGTAATGTTTTATGAATCCAAAAAGTCACCTATTACATGACCTCTATATAATAAATATTTTATTTTTTACATTTAACCCTACATATATATGACTTACACATTATACTTTGAACAACTCTTTGTATGTACACAGACAATCAAATGACTATTTCAGAGCTTTGACTTACTAAAGCCAGGATTGGGATTGAATCCTCGTTTTAGAAAGAATATGACTAATCTGAAGGAGAGTGGAAAACAAAATGACTTTTGTGTATATTATGCTTTTTTGTACTTAATCCTACGCATGATATTCGAAAACAAAATCCATTTATTTTTCTAGAACATTACACGATCTGATACAAATGTTGAAACGGAAAATTCTTAATTACCTACAGTTATTGCGATAAAAAAAGTATTTTTGTCTTATTTACCCTTCTTATGGTAATGCGAAACACTAACTTCAGTTTTATCGGACCATTTCCGTTTACTGCTATGTTAGATGTTTATCTGGTGATATATAATTAGCATAACGTGGGGTGATAACGGAGGTGGGGTAATACTCATGTTTGTGTGTATTGATATCAACAAGCAATGATACTTGTACCACAGTCTCTTTAACTAATTTCTCAGCAACTGTACAATTCGTTTAGTAAATAATTTGTTATTTCATATTAAGTATAATCCACACTTAGGACAGATAAAATACTTAAAGAAAACATATAAAAATTTGAAAGCAAAGGGATTTGAACCTGCTTCTCTTGCAAACCGTGCAAGCGCTCTGACCACTAAGCTATGAGTTTTTCTAAAGAACGCATGGCTCACGCATGGCGCTTGCACTCTATTTATTTAAACGTTTTCTTTAAGTGATGATAGCTATACACAAATATTATGAAATTATTGAAAATAAAATCGATTCGATACATTTATAGATGATATACGTGCTCCATACGTTTAATATTTTATACTTAATAATAATATCGCTATTATTATATATTACAAAAAGTATTACTTTTTTTATTATGTCTTCACGATTTCTCCCGCACAACGCAGGGCAGACAAGGGGAACTGCAGGAACCATAGAAACCTAATATTAAGACTCCGTTGCATAGTCCCTGCCTTTTCTTTCGATGCATTGCGTATTGAGTGGCAGAACTTAACGCCACGCTTGCCTAGTTGACAGGGCGAAGGAAATGGAAATAGAAAAATCCATCTTCCCTCAGTGGGAATCGAACCTACAAACCGTCACGTTTACAGTCCTTTCGCGTACGCGTCCTAACAATATTATTTAATATAAATAAAATTGTATAAATAATATGAAACACATAAATAATATATTAACATCAAAAGAAACAACAGAAAATTCACTGAGTTGAATATAAAAATATAAAATTGTGTACTGTAAAATGTTTTATGCTCCAGCAATTACATAACATAAAATGTAAAGTTTCCGAACGAAATGTAAACAGAGGGCTTAAATCCGCGGCTAGGGGAGCTGCGGTCACGAACATCAATAAACCTTTCAAGTAAATCTTTTCTCGTGACTACGCAATTTTTAGTACTACAGAACATCTGTCAGACGCTGAAAATTATTATTGAAATATTTTTGTGACATTTAAAGTGCTAATCCACATTAAGGATAGGAAAAATACTTATAGAATACATAAAATTTTGAACGCAGCGGGATTTGAACACGGGCTCCATGGAAACTGTCCAAGCGGGAAACTGTCCAAGTGCTCTGACCACTAAGCCATGCGTTCTTCATGATGCTGCGTGGAAATTCTTATATGCTTTATACAATTTATTTCGTTACTATTATTGAAATTGATATATGTATATATCTGGTCCGATTATTTAATATGAGGTAGTTATAATCTCGTTATGGAATTTTACATGGTAAGTGATTTGCTAGGCTAGGTTAGTGAACGTATATAATAATAATAATAATAATAATCTTTATTGACTCCAAGAAATATACATTAGTCTTAACCTATAATATTATAATATTTTACATGATTTTACGTTGACATTGAGGTTAGTAAACACTAGCGTTTAAACTAGGCCGAGCCTGTATCTTAAACGCTAGACTCTTCCGATGTCACTATCTAATTTTTAAAAATAAACTACAAACTACAAAAGTAATTAGTGAATGAGGGTAAAAGTAAAAAATTATACAAAACAACATCGGTGACATTCTTATTTCTACCTTCAAACTTATAATTTGATAGGTTAGACCACAATAACTTTGAACTAAATATAAGAATAAAATCTAATACTTTAATTTAAAGTGTAAAAGAAAATTTAAATGAAAAAATATGTTTTTTGTTTACAAGTGAAAGAAGAATAAAATTTTAATACTTTAATAAAGAAGTTCATAAAAGATTTGAAAATTTAGAATTTTTGTATGTTTAAATTATTATTTATTTTAGAGTAACAAACAGTTTTTCTAATTCCTCATAATTTTGTGTTTTTAACCAGGATAATAGTGTGACTTTAAATTTGGTTCTACTGAGTGGATAAAATTTAACAATTTATTTATTTTATTATAAAGCATAGGACCGAGATAGCACTGGAATTTTTTTATATAGTCGGTTTTGAATGGAATGATAGGACAAACGTTGTATTTTCGCCGAGTGAGTAATGTTGCAGGATTATATATTATTTTTTGATGCTGGAACATTATTGTATTTTTAATAAATAGTTGTCTTACTGTTAGTACATCACATTCGGAGTAGAGGTCGGCTGTTGGGTGCATATAAGATTTGAATGTCATTACTTTTAATAACGCTCGCTGTGCCCTTTCTAGATTTATGAGGTGTGTCTTTTTAGCTCCACCCCAAGATGTAATACAGTACGACAAAATTGACTCCACCAATGCAAGGTAGATTGATTTTATTAGTCTAAAATCAGCTATATGTCGTAAAGTTTTGAAAATATAAATAAGTCTACGCGTTTTGTCTGACAACAGGTTTATTTGTGGGGACCATGACAATTTTTCGTCTAATACAACACCTAAATACTTTAAAGTTTTTACACGATCTATAAAACTACAATCACAAGTTTTTATTTTAATATTCTGACAAGAATGAATACGGATTTTTAATACTTGCGGAAGTGTATGTTCGGTATTTGTAAATAAAATAAATTTTGTCTTGCTAATATTAAGTGTAAGTAAATTTTGATTAAGCCAATTTGCAATTGTTTCTAGTCCCGATTCGGCTTTTGATTTAGCATCTTCCCAGGTTTCTCCCTTAAATATCAGTGCAGTGTCGTCAGCAAAAGTGAAAATTTTGCAGTTTTTAAGTTTTAATTTGCATAGATTATTGATATATATTAAAAATAAGGTTGGACCTAAAATACTGCCCTGTGGAACACCATGCGTTATCGGAGTATCCTTACTTGTGTAACCGTTTATATTGACTCGTTGAGTCCGATTTCGCAAATAGTCAACAAATAAATCAAGTGTTGTACCCCTTATGCCAATTTCCTCCATCTTATTTATCAATATTGATGTACAGACCGTGTCAAAAGCTTTTGACAAGTCTAAAAATACTCCAATACATTTGTTTTTGGTGTCAATATTAGTAGCTACGTAGTCAGTGAGATTAGATACAGCTTGGGCTGTTGATCTGCCAGGTCTAAAACCGTATTGGTTTTTTGAGAATAAATTTATTTTGTCTAAATAAGATAAAAGACGCTTATTCATTAAGTTTTCTATAATTTTTGATAAAGCAGGCAAAACCGAAATAGGACGATAATTATTAACACAGTCTTTATTACCTGATTTAAAAATGGGGTGAATAATTGATGTTTTAAACACATTGGGAAAAGTTCCAGTTTCGAGGCATAAATTGGCGATGTGCGTTATGGCAGGAATAAGAGTAGCTTTAGCCATTTTTAATACTTTGGTAGAGATACCGTCCCACCCTACAGCACTATCAGACTTTAAATTCATTAAAATAGATTCAACTTCCGACTCGGATGTTCCCAGCATTACCATTGAACTACTCGTAGCTGGTGTTATTGTGTCTTCATATTCATAGGAAATTGTGTTATTGTATTTTGGAATTTTATTTGCCAAATTTACGGCCACACTAGTAAAATATTTATTTACTCTGTCTACAGATTTTTGAGGTGTACTTTCTATTTTTAATAGATCTGTTGAGTTTGTTTTACCTTTATTTTTGTTTAGGACCTTATCAATAATTTCCCACGTCTTTTTTGAATTTTTAGAATATTTGTGTAGTTCATTCCTTTCATAATTTCGCTTTAATCGTTTTAGTAAATCATTACAGTAATTTTTATATCTATTATATGTAACATTAAGTATTATATTATTTGGATCACTTCTACACTTTGAGTGCATTCGATCACGATTTTTGATACAACGAACTAAACCAGGTGTGATCCATGGTTTTATGCAGTATATTTTCCTAGGTGTTATAAGATTTAGAGTATTATTTAAAATAGAAGTTCTTAAAATATTAACAAGTTGATCCGCAGCCCAATATGAATTTCGAGAGTTTAAAATTTCAGTATAATTTTGAGACTTGATATCAATAATTGTTGCATCATAATTCACTCTTTTAAAAGTTCTTACTGAAAATTTGACGATATCTTGTTTTAAGGGAATACACGTCAGAACAGGAGAATGATCTGTAAGAGGGGCTTCGAAAACATTTGTGAAGGCTGGGTTTTTTGATTTAATCATAACATGATCAATACAATTTTTAGCTCGAGTAGGGAAAGTGTGACCTGGTAATAAGCCATGACCTGCTAGCATATTTAGGTAATCTGTGGAGCTTGAATCTTCGTTATTTAGCTTAATATCAATATTAATGTCACCCGTCAATATTATATTACTATATTTTCTGTAGGTAGTTAGTAATCTATCCAGTGAAGCTATAAAATTTTCAAGTTTTTTATGTGATGGTGATCTATAAATCCCTATAACAATAGCGTCATTTTTTATTTTGATAACTAAGCAAGTAGCGTCAGATAATATTATTTCCTCGACAGAACAGCTTAAACCCTGTCTTATGTAGGCTACGACACCATCGTTTTGGTTGTAATTATTTTTAGAGTAGTGAGTGCTGTAGTTTAATAAGCAAGGAAAATTTATAGTTTTAGAATTCCAAGTCTCGGTAAGAATATATAAGTCACACGGTATGTCTATACGAGCTAGGAAAACTTCAAATTCTGAGATATTTTTGGTGATACTTCTAATATTTTGTGTCAAAATTTTTAGGCAATCGTTGGTTTTTATTTTGTTAGAATTTAGAAGTGATTTGCAGGCCTCGGGGCAGTTTAAAAAGGATGTACCTGCATTTATTTTATCAATGTTATTTAATAAGTTAGCTTTGTTTAAAAAATCGAATTTTTTATAATGTTTTTAATGACTTTATGTGGAAGGCCATTATTTTTACTTTTGATTAAAGTCAGTGAAAACCAAGTGCATTGACACATTATTTTACAATAAATGTTGGAAACGTTACTAATGTATTTCTTATTTGATATTTGGAAATAATGAATACGTACAAAAATCCCTAAATGAACTTCCTTAACAACTATTATTTTTGATTTTAATGAAAATGAACAGTGATTTAAATTACTTACTAGATATAGTCACTTTTGATTTTTAAGGTTACTCAATTGTGTCTCCGTCTTAATTTCAATATGTGGTGAATCCGATGTTTTGCGTAGATACACTCTTCCATTGTTGGTCCAGCAGTAATTAAAATTTTGTGTCTTGGCAAAGTCTCCAGCAAGGAAAAACAATCTTCGTCCCTTATTTGTAAGTGCTTCAGAAATAAAGATAGGTGTAGTCGGTCCACTCAATCCTATGATGTTTGAGTTAAGGCGTTGATTAGGGTGTTCCTTATTATAATTTTTTGCTGCTTGTATCACATCTTTTTTCGTTATGACTGAAGTGAACTCAGCAATAATTGTACCCTTGCTTGATTTCCCATTTATGCGAATGACATCTTTGATAGTCGTTTGTTCAACATTTACATTTAGCACTTTACATGTGTTTTTCACAATATTGCATAAATCACTTTTTGTTTCAGTTTTTGTAGGAATAGGTACATTTCTCATTTCTATAGCAGTCAACTTTGAGGTTTTTTGCATATCTTCTATTTTCTCCTCAAGTGAAGCTATTTGGGAAAGAAATTGTTTGCGTTCAGTCTGGAGACCTTCCACCTTAGTTTTCATGTCTTCATATTGTGCATTTAGGAAATCTAGTGATTTTTCGATTTCTTCATTTGAGAGCTTAATCTGACTGTTCTGTTTCTTTATTTCCGAAATTTCTGACATAAGTTTATTTAGTAAAGTGTTTTGGGTTTCTTTCCATTCATCAAGCATCATACGAATCTCATCTTTAAAAGAAATTAGTTCTTCATCACTCGATTTCCGCTGCCTTTTGTTTCTTTGGGAAACAAAAGCAGTTGTCGATGTGTTTGGAGGTATATTTGTTACATCTGTATCCGATTGCGTGTGGAGTAAGTTACTGCTAGAGGGCGATCTTGCAAGTCTCGGCATATTTCCACAACGTATTAAGTCCTAAGTTTTAGTGGTCGTAGCTTGTGACGAGTACACGTGATTAATGCACTTGCTTAGAGGCGCTTTTGTTTTATGTGCGCCTGGTACTTGAAACTTATTTACTTTATAACTATTTTATTTAAAAATATTTTTAAGAGTGTACACGTCTAATCACTTTCGCAGTCTGAGGGGAAGAGATGATATATATAGAATATGCCCCTTAATTAAAATGTAATAAATTTATTCGAATAAAAACTTACGGGGACTTATAAAGCGGGGACGGAGAAAAGCAGGGACTAACCAACGGAATGTCTTATCAGGTTCCTCTGATTCCTGCAGTTCCCTCTGCCTACCCTGCCTTGTGTGGGATAAAGGGTGAAGCTAAAAAAAACTTACTTTGCTTTTTGAACGACAAACAGAAGTCCTAGATCTAAAAAAAAGAAGTAAAGATAAAAGATAAATCTAAACTATATATTTCTTTATATATGTTTGTTTATTTAATAACATTTTATTTTTTTTCTTTTTGTTCCATCTATATTTTGCATGTAGCGAGATAAGCAGATATATTCAGTTGTAAAGTTCTAAACTTTCCTCCCGTCGAGACTTTGAGTGTTGAGTGACAGAACTACGCATTGACAGAACACACTATAGTATTTTGTCTTTATACTAATAATAAGAATAATCCATTCTGCCGATCTTGTGTTATGTTATTATATCACTTGAAATCAACAATGTGTATATTTTATCATTAAATTATTCTCGATATTGATCTTAGCTTTCTAAACAACAAGTTAAAATAAATTAAATTAAATTTTGTTATCACACTTAACCCCGCTCATAGCAACGTAGGCAGAGGGCAGCAGGAACCTTGGAAACTTAGTGTTAAGACACTCCCTTTAAAGGCTTTGCATATTGAGTGGCGGAACTAAACGCCGCACGTGCTTAGGTGCTAGAGCGGAGAAAATTGAAACTAATTCTGCCCGAGTGGGAAACTAACTCACAGATAGTCACGTTTACAGTCAGACGCCGCGCCTCTGCGCCACGACGGTAATACAAAATAGTAAATATAAATAGTATATTTGTAGAAAGAGAAAATATTTTTATTATTGGAAAAAGAATTCGGAAATACAAACAACTTTTCTCGTTTCCGTCACATAATAAAAGATCTCCAAGCCCCATTTTTTGATGAAAAATGACCGGCCTACCAAAACATTGATTGTGTACCAAAACACTTGTTCATTAGGCGGTTCACTTCGTATCGACTTGGGGACTTCTTTGTGCACATTTTCCTTGGAGTAATTTTATTTCATTCAAATGTAGGAATTGTATGACAGAAATTGTATTTGAAAATATAGAAGATTTCAAAGATACTACTAAACTACTTGTAAACATAATATTTAATTATTTTACTACTTTTTAAATGAAATATTACGTAAACGTTAAATACGCATATAAAGTACAGAGGACCCATAAAAAACCAAATATTTAAAATAAGATTATTAAAAATAAAAAAATAAACTTATAACTAAAGTGGTAACTACTCGATTTTAATTTTTTGAAATTATAACTAACATTAAATATAACAATGTGTGGAAAAATGACTCTGCGTTTGAAATATCATGCCACTACAATTCCCGGATCTGTTTTAATATATTAATCAAGTTATGCGAAGTCTGACTAAGCGACCACAGAGTACGTACCAACACTGGTACGTACCAGTGTTGGTACTCATGTTGTCAAACTATTTTCATTGATAAACATTTATTAATGAAAATGAGTAATTCTTGTTGAAGTCTTGAAACGTAAACGTAAAGATAAGAGTTTATTTTGACTATTAAAAATTCTATATATTACGTATAAATATTTATGATAAGAACACATAAGTAAAAAAAAGGTACGGACCAGTCTTTACTGTAATTACTTTCAAAGAACTGAATTCTTTAGGCGAGTCGCTAGTATTATTATAAATGAATAGTAAATAAAGAAGTAAATAATATGATTATTTCACGAAAAATCTTGTCAATCGACATAAACAATTTTTTTAAAGTAAGTTTCATTTTTTATTTCTCAGCCTGAATTTCTCATCCAAATTCAAATTCGCTCACGCTCGCGGATAAGGTGGAAAATTAGACGCGGCGTCTGCATTTTCGCAAAGTACGCCTTAATGCGTTGTTAAATGTAATTACTTAGAATGTGAGCAACCCCTCGATGAGGCTTGATTAAATCATTTACACTGTCGTACTGCGTGAAATTTAAATGACACGAATATATGGAAAAAATCTTTCATCGAACTCATGATTATCTAATGAAGATGTATAAATTTGCCACTTACAATTTTAAAACTTGAAGCAAACATAGAGGTTTTGTTTAGTAGTAAAACCTTATGGTCTGTCACTGAATATTTTGATAATGTATACATATATTGTAAAGAAGATAACTCAAATAGACAACTGTTTAACTTTCAGCAGAACTGCCTTCCGATCTAAGTGTATTTTAGTGAAGAATATTTAATTAAAAAAAAAACGAAAAAAAAAATTAAAAAACAATAAACTTAACTAATTCAATATATCTCGGATATAGGCATGGGAAATTTAGTATTAGGACACGTCTCAATTTTCTTTTATTTGTTTCAAAACATTGCGCGTTGGGTTTGTTTCCAGAATCGAACTCTCAACCGTCATTTACTGTCAGACACTGTGCCGCTACGCAATAAAAACGTCTATGTAAAATAAAATTATACTATATCTCTAAAAGTATAAGTAAGCGTTAAAAAGGCTATACAAATTTATAATATTACTATATCTATATTAATATTTAAACGTCAAGTGAATATCTAAACGAGCGGCAAAAGTCTTAGCAAACAAATTACTTCAAGCTTGACTTATCACCAGTAGACTTGTTCACATACGACACGAGTACGAACGAAAGCTCGGCAGTAAACTAATTTTCGTTTTCGCATCGTTATCATTTTCAGGCTTTATGAAATTATGTGATAACGGCGAAATATGTAAGATGTAAATTTAAATAAGCTACTTTCACTGTTCTCAATAAATTGAAGAAGAATCAGGATTTCTAATATAAATATCGTGTAATCGTTTACGTATTTAGTAATAGAGTGCATCTTCATGGTACAAAGACTGTTCTTGGCCTCCAACAACAACTACGAATAGTCGTAGTTAACCGAACTTCATTTATTTTAGAACTAATTTGTAACTTATTTACAAAGCCGCACCCACTGTTATTCATTTCCAACTGTTAAAACTGATATGGATTGAATTATAGTTCACTTTCGGTCACAAAATATCCGAAGTATTATTTACTGGTAAATATGATTTTACTTACTTGACGAGTCCAAATTTTGACCGCCCCTGCCCATATTTGTGTGAGTCTTCAGTGGAAAACCACGTCTGGATTTCTCCTTGTAGTATCTCTTCCACTACTATATAGTGTCTATTCGATATTTAAACGTGTGTCAGTCATTTTCTTTCTTGTATACTAAAACAACGTTCATCATATAACATAATATTACATTACACACGTGATGAAATACAATGGAACGCGACGGTCTTGGGTTCGGTTCCAATTCTGGGAGAAACAATAGAGTGCCTTACCTTGGATAGGTACAGAGAAGAGAAGTAAAAAAAAAATATATAGAAACAGCAAAAGAAAGAAAACATACAAAAAATGTAATTCCAGATTTTTCAAGTTTGACTTTATAAATTAAATGATTACTATTACTAACTTATATAGAAAAGTTCACAAGTAAGACTCTTCAAGTCGCTATTGGACTAATAACTTGTTGTACACAAAAAAATAGACACGTAAATTACACTCATTACATTATTTATCTTATGATAAAAAATAAAATAAATACCGCTTTATGCAGCGGAAACACTTTGAACGTATCCGGAGTTGTGAATTCGATGCTCAAACGAGGTAATTTAAAATAATAACTGCTTTCTCTATATTAATATATAGAGTTTGGATGCCTTATGATCAGTACAATACGGAAATCGGAGTTTCTTGAAACTAAAATTGCCCATAAAAGCAATTTCTATACCAGTATATAGTGTGAAATCGATCCTAAGAAAATAATATTACATTCCTAGTAAAATGTTTTAATATTCAGCATTTCAAAATACACCAAAGTTATTTTAGGACTGCGATCTATATTTAGACATAAGAAATAATGGCCTAAATTAATTCATAGTATTTCCTGAAGCAAGAGTTATTTAGTGGAAAGGATTATATTAGTTTTTAGTAGTAAGTTTAATAATATTACAGGATTTTTCTTACAAAGTTCACATATTCTTGACTAATTTAGAATTTAATGCTTAAAATTCAAATAATTGTTGGTACAATATTTTTATATATATTTGTATGTATATTTATATTATTTTACGATTGTCATTGTAGTCAATCTTATTCTAGTATGTCCTTTGTAAATGTGGACTTAAGTACTTCTGAAAGTTTCTATATCAGTGCTTATTTTTAACTGACTTTAATAAGAACATCGTTCTCTTTTTGCTTGGTATGCTTTTTTATCTATGTCATTCTAATATTTTTTTGTTCGTCACGAAATAAACAAATAATGTTAATCTAGCATATTGAACCAATTTGGAGTATGTAAACGTTCGTTAATTCTACATTATAATTAATACTGGAAAATTACTGTAGTTAAATTTCTCATATTAAAAATATCAACGTAAACAACCTTTCATAAAAATGTTAATTAAAATAATAGAGATTCAAAATTCCGTATTAATTTAGGTTATTTTTATATTAAGAAAATTTTAAATATAATATAACATTGTATTAATATGAAAGTCATATATAATTTTTTTATGGATTTTCTTACTTATTGAAAACATTTATTAGCTTATTTGTTGGTAACAATATATTTTTAAGCACTACGTACAGATTATCAACATGCATTGTCTTAATTTCGCGTGGAAAGTAGAGTCTTGACACTTGGTTTCCGGCCATTACCAAAGTGACTTATGACATATACTGATATATACCTAATAGTACTAAATAGTTATTATTTGATTATCTTATTTACTACCCACAACTTTACAAAGATGTGATATATCGAAATACATATTTTGCTCTTATATACCCTTAAGTTTATCGTAATAGAATTATAAAACTTTTAACCTATATTACCTTGCTAAATTATATTATGTTAAAACTTTCTCGCGCCTAGTTCATTCACATTTCGTTGCACTTAGTTTATTGCGGTCTCTGGTGTAAAATTCACAAATTACGTTTTTCCAGCAAACTTGGGCTAATTCCATAAAAGCCTGTTCGGAGAGGGTGCATCGGTAATGCTCTTTATGGGCCATGTTTCGGAGATCCAGGAGTTGGATGAATGTAAAATATTACAGTTGGTTTTTCAGGTTTACAAAATATACTTTTTTATATTTTTTAGTTTTGTTATATAAAAGGTAAAAAAAATATATAAAAATGTACGTTGTATATTTTTAGGTGTTTAGGGAAAAAGGAAAAATTAAATCTTCTGACTAGTGTCTAAGTTTTTCACTTACGAAAAGAATTATTATATTTACCATATAAAATAAAAATATAATAATATATTAATAATTTATATAATATTAATTAATTAAAATTAATTAAAATTAATTTTAATAATTTCATTAATATTTTGATTTCATTCACTTACAATCTGTTTAGATTTAGAGTGTAAACCTCATTGCACGTGTTTAATAAATGAGTAACAAAAGAACTTTGAAAAAAAATCAAGTATTTATAATATATATACGTCAACATATAATATATCACAAATATCTTTGTACTCACATAAAGCTGTCGACAAGAACATATTGTTTCTATACATCAGTAACGGACTCGAGGAATAAAATCAAGTGTACAAGCATGATAAACAACTTTTTCTTTTTATACGCCTCCATTCGTTTAAGATATAACTTACCTTGTTATAACTTATTTTACTTACGTACTAAATTTTCCCTGACAGAATGATAGAGAGGTTCTTATTCATATACATGCTTCTATATTCTTGTTTAAGCATAATATGGTTGATTGTTATTGATGATCTAATTTAAATGCGGTAACAAGGCAAAGATTTTAATTTTTGATTAAAATTAGAAACTAAATATCTTAAGACTATGTGCACTCGTGCTACCCTGCTATACGCGAGATAAATCGTGAAGCTACTTTTCTAGGCATTTTGTTTTTAATTTTCAGTTGCCGGATTTGAACTCATGACTCTTAACCAGCTTATTATATAATAATAAATTTAAGTAATAAATTTCTATACGATTATGAAGGAAGTTGAAAGATATTATTATATTCTTAGATTTTTAAAATTCAATTTTAGCCAATATACTATTGGATTATTAATTAGTTTTTTTTTGTTATAAAGTTTCACAATTTAATTACATTACAATGAACCATCCTCTGAAATAAAATCTCTTTTTACCAACTTTCGTTGTAGTCACATCCTCTTATGAGGCAAAGTATATTTCTGAGCTAAGTTACAAAGGCCTCCTTTTGTGTAGAACTTCTGTGAAGAACACCTAAAAAGACTTCATGCCGTATTTTTCCAAATTTATTTAGAAATAAATATCATTATGTTTGTGTATAATATTCGTTATTGATATTTTACTAAAAAGATTAACATAGAAAAGAAAACAAGGTGAACCGCTTTAATCTACATCCTTCTCCCCTTCGCTCGAGGCGGTGCGGTGTCATACCGATGCTGGACATACCGAAGAGTAATACCAAATCCTACCAGAAGTCCTTTTCAGTGTATGCTGCATCCCTGTGGAATCAACTCCCTAAAAAGATCCAAAAAAGTCTTTCTTTAAATTCCTTTAAATCCCAACTCAAAAAACATCTTCTGGAAAATTTGGATTAGTAACCATTCTAAAGTTAAATACTAGCATTATTCATGTTATAAATGCTTTGATATAGTCTATATATTTATTATATCATGCTATACATGAAATATATGTATATATATGTGTATGTATGTGTATGTATGTATATGTATATATATGTATATGTGTATGCGTGTATGTATGTATTTATGTATAAAGTATATGTATATATGTATTTTATATTTATTTATTAGCTATAATTTGCACTCTTCTCACCCGCTACTTTAACTCATCCACCACCACCGGTTGGCTGGAAGAGATCTCTTATAGAGATAAGTCCACCGTTGTGTACGGAACTATTGTAATATGTAATATTTTTTCAATGTAAAAATTTGTGCAATAAAGAGTATATATAAAGAGTATATATTAAAATAATATTTTATATGGTTTTGCCATTTTTCAAAACAAAATACAGGACGGAAATATCGTATCAAAATCTTTGTAATTATTGTAATGCGCATATAGGTTTGGAAGATTTTCAAGCGTATTAAAGCTATATAATGCTATATCTAATAAAATAAATATTAAGAATTATATATTTTCTTTTTTTACACCTTATGGCATCACGCTTTTATCGTGCATGGTAGGTTAGGCAGGGGAAACCATAGGCACGTAATATTAAGACACTCCGTTCCCTGCTTTTCGTCTCTTTCGAGGCATTACGTGTTGAGTGGTGGAACTCATCGTCAAGCTTTGTTTAGTTGCCAGAGCGAAGACAATGGAAATCCATCTTTCCTGAGTGGGAATCAAACCCACAAACCCTCGCGTTTACAAGCAGACGCTACGCTTCTGCGCCACGATGGTCCTCAAGAAATATATTTTACGTTAACATTGTTAACTTTAGGTGCTATTTTATTAAATTTCATATGATATTTTGAATATGAAATCAGCAGAGATATTACGTTTGAAGTGGCAGATTTCATTACCTCAACTAGTGTTACCAAGTTTATATAAAAAATCTCAGGTCATACCAACCCTCAGTTAGCTTTAAAAAACAGGTCGTCTTGGTAACATATTTAAACTGTGATTTAACTTTAAAAGTTTCACATACATTCGGTTCACGTCGCAACCTTTCGTCTCAATGTGACCAATTAGAGTTATGTATTTGTTCCATTTGAATGCAAGTCTAACGAGGGACGAGGGTACTCTTCACGCATGATAGTGAATGCCTTGACGTTTACATGTTTCCTTTTATTTTTTCTTGGACTTTTTTTATAAGAAAAAGTTTATTTTGTATGTGAAATTCAAGAGTTTTTCTATGTATGATATACCTTAAAATCCAAATTATGAGTTAAAAGAAAAGAATATATATCTCCTTTATTTTATTATTTTCTGGACATATTCGATAAACAAATTAAAATCACTTATAGTATAGATACCTAGATTATTTAGTTTTCTGTAACTTCACCCTTTATCCCAGACATTGTAGGGTAGGCAGAAGTAAATGCAGGAACTCTCGGTTCCCTGTCTTCCGCCTTTCGAGGCATTTGGTGTTGAGTAGTAGAACTCAATGCCGCGATTTGCCTAGTTGCTAGACCAAGGAAAATGGAAATAAAATAATATATCTTTCCCGATTGGGAATCGAACTCATTAACCGTTGCGTTTATAGGCAGACACTACGTCTTCCTATTAAATAATATCTAAAGACGCTGTAATATGCTTGAATATTCAAGAGCATAGAATCAATTAATAATAAACAAAACCTGTCGAGACTTGTCGATTTGATAACGAATAATTAATTTAAGGGGCCCAAGTCCAGGGGGTCCAATGAGCCCGAATATTATAACGGGAACAAAGGGCTTAATTAAATCGCACTGATTTTAATTTTCACCACGTTGGGAAGCAATGTTTTGTAAATGAAATTTATTGAAATCATTATAATATTATTAACTTTTCGATATTACATACTTTGGTAATAAAGGAATTTACAATTTTAGGATAAAATATTGTAGTTAAAAAGTAAATATTTAAGGTTCAAGTTTCAAACTGTACTTTGAAGTACTATAACACGTAGAGTTAGACAATTAGACACTCTGCTATGAAGGTACTCATCAAATAAATGGTTACAGAACTAGTAACTTTTGCTTGTAAACAGTGCCATTAATAGTAAATTAATCAATGAATTTTATTTATGTTTTATTTATACATATACAGATATATATGATATTATATGTTGTCCTGCACATGCAGGGTAGACAGAGGTAACTGCGGGTACCATACGAACCCAGTGTTATATATATATATATATATATATATATATATATATATATATATATATATATATATATATATATATATATATATATATATATATATATATATATATATATATATATATATATATATATATATATATATATATATATATATATATATATATATATATATATATATATATATATATATATATATATATATATATATATATATATATATATATATATATATATATATATATATATATATATATATATATATATATATATATATATATATATATATATATATATATATATATATATATATATATAAATAAAAGATTGTATCTAGTTGTCATGGCGTAATGGCCGCAACGTTTGCCAGCGGGCAGGAATGTTCATGTCGCAGTCCAACTAGCGCCTTTAATGAGTGCAGTTGTTACTGAACGGCAATGCTTTGGTGTAGTGATGGTCCGTATTATATCTTTTGATATCGATAATTTAATATAGTATGTTTAATATTATTATGTTTTTATTCTTAAAGATTCTTTAAAGATCAATTATTTTATTTAAAATGTTTATATTATAAAATATTTGCTTCAGATTCATTTTCAATATAGGTCACGACGTCATGCTAATATTATTCACATGTAAATCACTTGATTCACATGTGAATAATGTAAGCATGACGCTAATTTACTTAAATTACCCAGAAATTGTCATCATAAAAATATAATAGCAATGTAATTTTATACAAAACATCGATATTATTTCCCATCACTACCAATACATGGTTGCTTAATAACAGTCGTTGTGAATAGCTCCCCGCAATTCAAAGGTGGCTATGATCGTTAAATTCATCGATTACTGCCCATCCTATTAGCATTAGACGACGTACTGACAAATTAATACCCAATTTCAGTCTATAGTGAATGTACCTATTAGGGACGTATCTATATAACTTGAGATTTTATAGATTATAGAAAATCGTTTAGAATTACACCGGTTTAATGGATTTAAGAAATATTGGAAGGATTTTCGCTAAATACCTTTCAAATAAAGTAAGAACTATCAAATTTAAACCTTACTCATAATACTAATCTAATTATATTTGCTATATTCATCTGTACTTCTATTCTTGCATTATATAAATTATTATTATATAAATTATTTGTTGGGTTGCGCTAACCTCAGGAACTAAACGTTCTAAATAAGTAAATATGGTTTAATTGATCATTTTTTTTTTATGGGAGCGTTCAGGTCACCTGATGATAAGTGATCATTAACGTCCACAACCCTGTGTAACAGCGCAGTGTTGCAAATGCGTTGCCGGCCCCTAAGATGGAAATAGACGCGTTTTTTGAAGGTCATGTCGTATCGGTCTGGAAACACTGTCGCAGGTAGGTTATATCACAGTTGTGTGGTACGCAGAAGAAAGATCCTACAGAACTGCACAGTAGTAGAGTTCCACGTGTCCAGATGGTGGATATCATACTTTAATTGGTGTCGTACTGTGCAGGTATATATACAATTCTTGGTATTTTAAGAAGTCGTTCGCGGCATAGCAGCATCGTGTCGGACTGTAACCGCGAAGTTCGTGGGTTCGACTGTCACTTCGTGATTATAAGCTATTTTATTACTATAGCAAGATAGGCTTTGAGTTCTCTACTTAAAACAATGTCTCGAAAGAAGAAAACGGGGGAACGGAGTGTCTTAAAACTAGCTACTATTGGAGCAAAGTCGCAGTCCAAGAGTAACAGATTTAAGAGATTTATTTATTTATTTATTTATTTATTTAACACTTTATTGCACACAAAAGACAAAAGATACAGTGTACATAACATTACAAGTATAACAACAGGAGAAGAGTGCAAAGGCGGTCTTATTGCTAAAAGCAATCTCTTACAGACAACCCTTTAGAGTAAGAATTTGTCTGTGTGAAACGGGATGGTGCAAACAAGCATGTTTTATTCTACTTAAATAACTAAAAAATTAAATTTTAAATAATACAAATAATATATACAAAATATATAAGTGTAATAAATACATATATATCAAATAAATAAATAAAATTATATAACAGACATTCATACTAAACATATAATATAAAATTAAAAAAAAAAGAATTACGTACATAAAATATAATACTTAATAAATAAATAAATACTAATAATATGATAATATAGGAAATAATATTTACTTAGATTGAATAGATAAATAATACTTATGTAACCTATTTTTAAATATATAAATTGACTCAGATTGACGAATTTCAGCGGGGAGCGAATTCCATAGCTTTGCAGCTGTCATCGTGAACGATTCGCTATAGAAGTGGGTATGAGCGACCGGCAGTGACAGTTTGTTGTCAGAGCGTGACCGCAGTTCATGTGGATAGCTGACGTCAGTACCCACAAAACAGAACCGTTCCTTCAAATACGCGGGAAGAAGAGGATTATAGAGGATAGAGTAAAGAAGGGATAACATGTGCAAGTTGCGACGATGTCGAATAGTAAGCCACTTAAGTTGCGCCCGATATTCGGAGACGTGGTCAAATTTCCGTAGACCAAAGATGAATTTGATACAAACGTTCTGTAACCTTTCTAGTTTATTGAGTTGTTCTTCAGTAATGTTTGTGTAACAACAATCTGCGTAGTCCAAAATAGGAAGTAGAAGAGTTTGACATAAGGAGATTTTAGTCTTAAAGGGCAGAAAGTGTTTCCAACGTTTTAACGAATGAAATGTGGCGAAAACTTTTCTACTGACTTCAGCAACTTGCACAGTCCAGGAAAAGGTATTATTTAGATTTAATACTTATTTTGTTTATTATCATATTACAATTTGGTATATTTGTGTTGATGTTACATTTAATTACATTGCATGTGGTTACTGAATTTTTGTAAAGAAATATTAATTTAAAAAAATTATTTTATTTTATAATACGGGTATATGTAATATAAATGTTAAGAAATCTGGTTTATATAACAAATATAAACTCAAATATTAATCCTTCGTAATCTTCGAAATATTTGTACATTTCTAAATTAGACAGATCGTCGAGAGATTCACAATTTCGACAAAAGGTTTTATGTCCGAAAAGGCAATTAAATTCTGATATCATAAATAAATTCCCTTTCGCTCCATCGAGTTGATTTCAGCTTCTAAATTACTAGAGTCCTAGTAATTTTATGCAAATTCTATATTAATCTTAAAGTATGTTTGCTTAGGATGGTAGAAATAATTTTTGTGTATGAAGACAAATAGATGTTTGTTCATGTTTCATGCAAAAACTACTAAACAGATTTAATTGAAATTTCATAGTATTGCACAGTAAAAATAATATAAAAGCAAGTTTATAACTTAAAACGTTTTTACCTTCTATGAACTACTTTCCCTTGCCCTAAACGACAATTACGATTTTTTCTCTTCTGTCTGTCAGTCAGTATGAAACTTTTTGAGTATGATCATTGTTTAGAATTAGCCTTGAACATAACAAATGATTTTAATATGATTTTATTGGTGAAAATTTGGTATCATAAAAGCTTAAAATGTAAAGAAAGCAGCATTAAGTTAAATAAAGTGATCAAAACAATTTTAAGAAGATAAAGATTTTTACAAATTAATTAATGTATGATAATGTTTTAGAACTATCTATTCATATATCTGTTAGTAAACGCATATCTCCAAAACTCTAAGAGGTATCACAGCTATAAGACCTGGATAGGTCAAATGTCAAATGTCGTAGTAGTAGTAAAGAACAAAATGCCAACAAAAACCTTTAAACGCGATGAACATTTAAAAATTGGAAATTTCATTGGAAATTAAGTTGTGCTATTCATCAAGCTTCATTTCAACATAACCAGGTTTTATGATAGCAAACTACTAGAGAACTACGTGAAAAGTTAAAAACAAAAATATTTGTGTATAGTATTTGAAGTGGAAGTCGAAGTCGTTAATAACAAAATAATAACAAAAATTAACTTCTCGTTGACGTTCCTAACCAAACCGAGTGTACCGAACCTACTGCTAAGCCAATGCTGCAATTCTACGCTTTCATCCTTTCGAGGCATTGCTTGCCTAGATCCCAGATAGAAGAAAATGAAAATGAAATCATTTATTCTTCCCGAGTTCAAATCGACCCCACAAACCATCAACCTACCAATAATAATAATTTTGATACTTATATATTAATATTTATTTCTTTTAGTTTTACTATTTAATGTTCTACATTTTTTTACCTGTACATTTTAAAGGCACAAAATACACATTCTTACTCGAGGGGAACGAGACACTGAATAAACATACGAATACTATGAATAGACCTTGTTCCGACCACACAAAACGACCCAAGCTTGTAGCGGTGGCCATTGTCATATCCTAGGGGATCCATTAAGGTGCATATAGATATATAACAATAAAATTTCGGGGTATGAATTAAAAATGAAAAGGTATTTTTGTATTTTGCTTTATGGTATTTCTTATTTTTGTTACTTACTTATATGGGCATTGTGGCACAGTGCCTGATGGTAAGCGCGATGATTGTGGATTTGATTCCCAATGAAAGAAAATAAATTATTTCGAGTAACGTCGTTCAAGTCAAAAGCGAGCAAAAATTTCTACTTTTGTTTTTTTTGGTAAATCTTTTAAACCAAGTGAATTTTTATGATAGTTAAAAGAACTCATTTGTCGAATTTTGTTGAACCGGACCGTACAAATACATACATACTTTGAGCATATCATACAAAACATTTTTATTGAAACTAATCTATTGAGATTAGTTTGACTGAAATTAAGATAATTTAACTCAGTTTGAAACAATAGTAAATTATTTAAAATAGTAACAATAGTAATTTACTATTACAATAATATAATAATATATAAATAATTACAAGCATGCTATATTGAGTTCCTTTAATCATCACCCAATACCTAACCTACCAAACGATTTATCTACGACCATTTCAAAAATAATATTCCGCTGAGTTTCTTGCACCGTTTCTTCTCCGTTTTTAGGCATTAACTTTAGTCAACCGGTGGTAATTTTGAATATAATTATTTAAATTTAGATTTTAATTTACATTTTTTAATGGAATTTTAAAATTTTTGATACGATTTCTAAAGTTATTTGAGGAACATTACGTGTTGCTATAAACAAAAATGTGACGAGACAAAAATTAAGTAAATTGTTTTATTAAATATGTATAAAAATCGCGAAAGTCAAACATCTTATTATACAAAACAAATTATTCAGTTAATTTAAAATAATAATCCAAATTTCACCAAACGACATCATTTCATAGCTAAATTGTATTTTGTTTATAACACGATCGCTCGACAATGTTTCGCGAATTTATCATACAACTTTTCTCATTTCAAAACAGCAATCTTTCATGGATGAATACACATTACATTTAACTGAACTTTCTAAAGATTTGCTCATCATATATTCATTATCCATACCCGTCAACCCCCTTAGGGTAGATCCCTAATTCAAAGAAGGTATTTATTGCTTTCATGGAGTTTCTACCATATTTGCTTAGATTTAAAGGAAAAATGTCATGAAACTACGCATTTTACGCAGTTGTAGGTTAATTAAGTAACTAAGTTTTGAATTTTATTACTAACTAGTGGCTTGGCTTCACGTAGGTGGATATTAATATGGTATAGAATGCGAGTATAGTTTTCAGTTGAAAAGAAAAATAACCTTTGGTGGAGGAGACAACAAAAAAAATTAAGAACGGAAAAGGGTCTACCGAGTACTTATAACTTAATATTAAAGATAATCCTTTCACATACACGTAAACATACATAAATAACTGATACATACAAATAAAGAAATATTAGTAAACCATTACAATGTATACACAAAATGGAATGTTAGTAATGAGAATACATATTTAACAAAGGTGTTCACATTTTACTATTTTATTTTTAATATATTTCATTATAAACATATAAATAAATAAATAATGGAGTAAATTTAAATATAAACAGACACTGAAGGAACATAATTCTTAAATATAACATATTTTCTTATGTCAATTTTAAAGAATTAGTAAATTTTACGTAAAATTATTTTATAGAAATATGTATATTAAGTTTGATATAGTTATTTAATATATGTATTATCCATTAGTAACCATTGAATTGGTTCATTGTTCAACGCAACAGATTTGGACATGAATAGGCAAGTGTTTAGATCTATGTGTTTAGGTACACTAATCAGAATTATGTTGTGTGATTGGAAAACATAGTAAATGTTAAATAAGATATTTGAAGTAATGTAACCTATAATATATACATATTTTAAATAAAATATATATTAATATCACCATGGCGCAATGCCATAGCTTCGAAAATCGGATAAAAAATGGGGAACAGCCCAGTGTCAAGACTCTTTATTAATTAATGAAATAAATAAAACAGTCTTAACACACTGCTTACCATCGGGAAATAGCTCGAAGCTTATTTGAACTAATTTGCTTCGTTATTATATTAATCTATTTATGCAAAAAATATTTAGTTTTCTTAAGGATAAATTTCAATTTACAATTAGAATTCTATTTAATCCGTTTCCGTTCAAAAACCACAAAAATTACTATATGGAACTTATATTTTGCTTGTTAATGGTTATCAAATTATTATAAAAGTACAAATTCTGTAAATAACAAGTTTAATAAAAGTAAAATCTTAAATAAACCATTTAAAATGTCAAATACAGTGTTCTCTGTTACAATGACACAGTTAATAGTAAGCTGAATAGTATTGTATCGTGCAATCATGATCATTGTTAGCGACGTTCACACAATGTATCTATCTGCGTTCACCTTTGTAATATGTAAAGGTAACATGTGTAAGGTAACAAGAAGCTTATATAAGCTTATTTTCTTAAGTGCACCAATACTTTTCACAATGAACCGGTATTTTTTTAGAACTTGCGTTATCTTGAAAGCTTTAAAATAACTGTTTAATTTAAATAAGTTCGAGTTAACGATTCTACGTGAATATATTGGATATTCCAAAATATTTCTCATTTCATTCCTCTGATTTTGTGTAAAATATTTAAGAATTTTTTTTCACTGAACATTTTAAACACCAAAAAATATTCTGTACACACATATTGTGTAACATTTTTTTTGTCTTAAACATCTAATGTACAATGTTCAATAAAGAAACCTATTCAGGCATGTTCTATAGAGGAATGACGGAGATTAATCATCAAAGTTGAAACACATGTACGCATTAGAAGGTCTAATCACGACATGCGTAGTGGCTAATAACTTTATTTATAATTTTTTATTTGAGGACCGTCGTGGCGCTGAGGCGTAAGCGTCTGCTTGTAAGCGTGACGGTTTCTGGGTTCGATTCCCACTCGGTGAAGATGGATTTTTCTATTTCCATTTTCTTCGCTCTGGAAACTAGGCAAAGCGCGGCATTGAGTTCCGCCACTCAACACGCAATGCCTCGAAAAAGGCGGAAAGTGGGGACGGAGAAAGCAGGGACTAAGCAACGGAGTGTATTAACACTAGGTTCTTATGGTTCCTGCAGTTCCCTCTGCTTACCCTGCCATGTAAAGAAATAAAAAAAAAATAATAATTATTTATATAATAGGAGTAGTTCGTGGGTTTTTATATTAGTATTAATATAAAACGTACAAAAAGCTATATATTTTTATAAATATAAATATTTATAAAAATTATAGAGAAAATAAAATCTTCAAAATGAGTTTTTACTAATTAACTGGTAAATAAAAATAAATACATTTTAACAATTCAAGCTTAAGTTTGGTTCAACAAATTTCCTTGACTTATTTCTTAGGACTATATTTAAATAATTTTGGCATACTATATATCTAATTAGATTAGAAAGAATATAATATGAAAAGATACCAAGTATAATATATTATATAAAGGTGTAGGACATCTATACATCTGTAGACATCTACGAGAATGCCTTACAACGAGGATATCGTCAAAGCTTAGAAATTTGATCACTTAAAAACACTTTGAAATTCAAACTCATCTCTGTCAAAGTACGTATATGGGGTGTACTAGTTTCCTCAACTCATTCAGCCTCAAAGACATGTCACCTTTTCAAAGCTGAAAGAACCGAGTCATTATCCTTCAGAACATCTGACATTCTAAAGAAAAGCAAAAGATTTTGTAAAATATACTCACAAAAGTAAAATTTTCATGTACCGCCATAATTCTGCGTATTGTTAAAGAACCCTTCCTATACGTTCAAACGGTTTAGAATTAAGGAGGTAAACGGGTCCCTATGGACATCTTTTTGGCTGTCCAGTTGTTAATTTTATTTATAGAACTTCCTTTTTCATATTGAATATTTGCTTTCTTTATTGAAAATTCTTAAAAATATAAGTTTAAGTTAGCTTTTTTAAATTTTACTTAACTTTATTCTTTTAACTTTATTCTGCACATAATGAAGTAGGCAGTGGAAGGATAGAGTAGAGATTTTTTCTCATTTTCCGGCTCTCGTATCCATATACCATCTTTGAGTATAAATCAAAACACTAATAACAGTGGCGACAAACAGAATAACATATTACACAATATTCAATTGTTATAATATTAATAAATATAAAAAATTACATCTACCCCCTAGTAAATTAAAAAATTACAAGCCAATAGTCGATGCTTGTTATTCGATGCGCTTATATCCTTTTGGCTTTCAATTCTCTTTATATTATTAATAATTGTATTCCGATTTCTATTATATGTGTTGTTGACATTTTAATAACTGTTTTATTGTATCATCGTGTGTTGCTACTTGTACGTTTATAATATATGTACTTTGACGTATTGATTACACTCAATGCTAGACCATTGTTCTTCTTCGTCAGAGCTACACAGTTATTTGAGGTAACATATAAATATTTAAAATAGAGAAAAGAAAGTGTTGTTTAATATTTTATTCCAAAATATAAACTATATATAAACTTTTTACAGTCAAACCAATGTATCCTCTTAATACTGATAAAATTCCTAATTTCAAATTGTGTTTACTATTACTATATTGTTATTGTATATATTCATAACATGAAAAAAGTGAAAAGCTTAAATAGCTAAATATCCCAATCTCAGGAACTACTATTGGATAAAGAAAACACTTGTTATATGAATTTTTCGAGTTCTTTAATTTATCGAGTTATCATTACAACACATTCACGATGTAATGGGTTACATCAAAATGACGAATGTGATGTAAATCTGACAGTACTTAAAATATGTCATACATATGTCATTACAAACACTTATTTGTGTGTAAAAATGTGTCCAAGTAAAGTAGTGTTCAAGGTAAATTTACTTAATTAATTATTTTTTTTTAATTACAACGTGGTTGAAGCAGCAGGTAAAACCTATTATTTAGTTATCTTTTATTAATTGTGGCATAAATGCCATTAAATTACACTATATGTTTGTTTATTTGCATATTTTTTTCATATATGCAGCCAATCGGAAGGTCTAATCTATTTATAAACTCTACTTACTTTAACTACCATAAAGTTAATCTGTATTCCCTTAATCATAATCATTTAATAATAAACGACACCGTCTTAGAATGAATGATAAATTGTAATGATGATTAATGATTTTGGACGTTTCATTGCTTTGGGGTTTGTCGTAAATATCTACAATAGGGTTTAAAAGCTAATGACACGTTTCATTATATATTTTGTTAGCTTCATGCTTTATCTAGCATATAGCAGGGTAGACGTGGGGAACGAAGTGTTAAGACACTTTGTTCTCCATTTTTTTGACATTATATGTTAACGCCACGCTGTTTTAACATTCGAATGAGGAAGAAAATCATCTAGGGTAGAAATTCAAATAATAAGCATCATACATTGCCCTTTTGATAAAATGTCAATGAGAGATTGAGAAAATCATAGAGACTCTGTAGAGATTTCGGTATATATATATATTCGGTATAGATATATATATATATATATATATATATATATATATATATATATATATATATATATATATATATATATATATATATATATATATATATATATATATATATATATATATATATATATATATATATATATATATATATATATATATATATATATATATATATATATATATATATATATATATATATATATATATATATATATATATATATATATATATATATATATATATATATATATATATATATACTACTTATAGGGGAAAATATCTTAAGACTTTATACAAAAAAGTAATTAACAATTATCAATTTAAAAAAGTTTAGGTACAGGATAATTTTTCCTATTTCACGATATTTATATGTGCTGAGTAGTGCGTGAAGTAGTAGTGATTAAATACAAATGACGTTTCATTCAAAAAATGACCTTATGAGAAAGAGATATATCTCTGTCCCGCTCTGACAGTAGTGTACGCTCGCGTCATACTTGAGAAATGGTGTTTTATTTTGGAATAATAATTTAATTATTTATTTTGTTTCAGTATATATATATATATATATATATATATATATATATATATATATATATATATATATATATATATATATATATATATATATATATATATATATATATATATATATATATATATATATATATATATATATATATATATATATATATATATATATATATATATATATATATATATATATATATATATATATATGTAATGGCTCATGATGAAAAATTTAAATAAGTGACACTGGCAGAATATTTTGCATCGTCCGTACATAATCAAACCATAGAAAAAAATTAAATAAACTCTATAATTACAATCTGTATATTAGAATTGACTATTGACACTGCTTGTTAGATTTTTACTAAGAAAACTAGTAAAATTCAACAAAAATTTATATTTAAAAGGAACAATAATCCGTAAACCACATTATTTCAAAGGGAAATATTCTATATATTTATCCATGCTTAAGGAAATTATACCTTATTATTATAGATTTATAATTCATTATAGCCTTAACATAACATTTCACGGTAAAATGATCTTTATTGCGTCAAAATAAGATTTAAAATTGTATAAATAATTGAAATAGCTACTGTTGATTTGTGGTAGCAAAATTGGTTTACGATTTCCGCTTTATAACCAAGTCCAAGTCATTTTGTACATAGGAGTGCCCTAAAATGTTACTCTACTATTGATATATTCGTATGGGGCTATGATATATTCATTATTATATAGTTAAAGCTAGCTATTAGGCAATTTTAACAAAATAAATAATACTTCCCATTGAAGGATCATGGCGCAGTCTGCCTGTAAATGTGGCAGTTTGTTTGTTGTTGAACATTGGGAGGATGGATTATTTTATTTCTATTTTCTTCGCTCTAGTTACTAGGCAATTCAATATGTAATGCCTCGAAAGAAAGTGAAAAGCAGAGAACGGAGTGTCTTAACACTAGGTTCTCTAGGTTCCCAAGGTTCCTGCTTTTGCGTCTGCCTACCCACGCTTTATCCCGCATATTGCAGGGTAAGCAGAGGGAACTGCAGGAACCATTTAAACTTAGTGTTAAGACACTCCGTTGCTTAGTCCCTGATTTCTCCGTCCCCACTTTTCGCCTTTTTCGAGGTATTGCATGTTGAGTGGATTATATAATGTTATTAAAATTACAAGCAATGTTCTTAATACTAGGTTCATTCTGCAACGATTCCCTCTGCCTACCCCGCTATGCGAGATAGAGCGTGAAGCTATAATAAAATTCTACCACTCAACACGCATTACTTTGAAAGTTGCAAAGCGAGCAACTAAGGTTAAGGTCGATTCCCTCTGTCTTTTCTTCAATGCGGGGTTAAAGCGTAAAGAAAAAGTATGTATTTGTATGCAATATTAGTATATATAGGCGACATTTGTTATTGTACAAAATAGTTGTAAATATTGTGTAATAACATTATTTTTTTATTTTTTAATAATCTATTTCTACGAAAGATTTTATGAAAAAATTTATTTAATATTTAAATTTACGACAAATTTAATGTATTTAACCTTATCTAAGTTATAAAGTCGGTCACATATAACCTAGATCTTTCTGTCCTACAATTCCTTAGTATTTTAGCATAGCACTAGGACCACCTAAATTCAAAATTATACTTAAAATTTACTTATATATATTCTTTATTGCAAAAAATTACGCACGAAATATATACATATGAAAATTTCGTTGACAATGGTGGGCTTATTTCTAAAAGATATCTCTTCCAGCCAACCAGTGGAAGTGAGAAAATTTTAGAAAGCGGGAATAAGTAGTGCAAATAATATGTAAAATAAAAAAAAGAAATATAAACATTTAAATGAAATAAAATGTAAATTAAATATATAATTTCATAACTAAGTATATATTTATATATACAAATAGATATATACATATATATACATACTTAAACATACATATATACATACAGTATATACCCAAACATACATATTATACTATATATACAAAAATTTCTGTATTTGTACATAAAATATAAACATAGGTAAAAAAACAGTTTATAACTTTGCAATCGACTTCCAAATGTAATCCCACGCGTTACAGTTAAGCCGCACAAAGCGTAAATAAATACGTCACTTAACCGCCCACTCTACAGTAATTGCCAATAACTATCGTTTACGAAACGATTGTTATAGGGCTTTATGGCGGGATCTTTTAACTTTACTATAATATAATACCATGTTTTTTCGGCATTAATGACTTCTTTGTTGAATTTAATATTGGATTCGCACTCAGAGATGTCAATTAATGTCGAATTAAATTGTTTATTTTATGAGGCCAGGTTAATGTCAATTATATTTTATATACTTTATATCTTCTAGGTTAAATCCATAGAAATAAAATGATAAAAACTGTTTTTAATCAATCATTAATACCCTTTTTGTAAGTAATCCCATTATAATATTGCACTCTATCGATTATCCTTTAATCAGCTTACATTTTATTATGAACGAATATGTGCCTTTGACGTTGTTTATAGTGAGTTGGTAAAACAGTGGCTATTTTAAAGACGCTCCCTTATAAAATTATTTAAACAGTTAAGTCACAGTCGTTAACACAAAGCTGTTGTCGGGTTAAAAACCTTATCATAAAACGTCAAAACTGCTTGTAAATATATTTAAAAATATAGTATTCATTTTAATAATATAAAAATGAAAAATATTTCTTCTACCTTTAACTTTTATCGCTACACATGTTTTCTCTATCTACCCTCTTATAGTTAACAAAACGTAGAAATGAAAATAAAACAAACTGATTATGTAACATTCAGCCGAAATGGTACAAAAAATATTGGCACAGAGTCTGACTCATTCTAAGGAAAGACCTTTTGAAAGAATTATTATTTTCGCAGTATCTCAACGCCGTACATTGTTTTGCACGGCGTTGAGTTCCGCAAAGTAATGAATAATATCTATAATAGAAACAAGAAAAGGGGACCTGCGCTAAGTTCTCTTTAAAATTAATTTTAAGATATTATTATAAAAATAAAACATAAATTTTAAACGTGTACACGTGCGGATGTTAAAAGGCTGGCACTGTTACCTCATTAATTAGAACATTCTTAACGCTGAGGAGTAGCGCTTCACTGTACAGTCACAAAGCGTGTATTTTTATTATGAGTGGTAAAATTGCACATTTTTTTACAAATATATAAAAATTTTGTTTTTATTAAATTATTTTGTGAATATTTCATAACAGCATGTTCTCACCAGCTTTATAAATAATTATTGTATAACAGTTAGGGAATGAAAATTAACTTGTATTTAAACTAACTTGTATAATATTTTGAAAGCACTGAGTTGTGGATATTGTAGAAGAAGAATGAAAGCTGTAGGAATATGGTCTATTTGGAGTTTATGCAGTCAGTTTAACTGACTGTATCCACAACGAAGAGATAAACAAAATATAGATATATGTTGAAGTGAGAATAAATAAGAACGTGATCATAAGATTTGGGTACAACGAGGAGAATGATAGAAGAGTCGTGAGAAAGATATATGGAACAAAAAAGAGATGTAAGAGAGGTAAGTTGAGATCTCAGTTGTTTTTTGTAAACGCACTATCGAAAATACTGAAGGTCACGTAAGAAGTACGAGGACTCCACAAAGACCATATGTGAAGATGTGGTGGTGTAATGACCGTGTATGAGACGAAAGAGGAATTCAGGAACTGTAGAATTTGGTAACCTTAACCGTTGTGGCCCAGAGGCGTAAGCGTCTGCCTGTAAACGCGACGGTTTCTGGGTTCGATTCCCACTCGAGAAAGATGGATTTTTCTATTTCCATTTTCTTCGCTCTGGCAACTAGGCAAAGCGCGGCGTTGAGTTCCGCCACTCAATATGCAATGCCTCGAAAAAGGCGGACAGTGGGGACGGAAACAAGCAGGGACTAAAGCAACGGAGTGTCTTAACACTAGGTTCGTATGGTTACTGCAGTTCCCTCTGTCTACTCTGCCATGTGCGGGATAAAGCGTGAAGCTATAAAAAAAAATTTGGTGATCCATTGTCTCTGATTACTCCGCATATATTTATTTTGTATGCAGGTATGATATTTTTGAAAAGTTATCTATTTAAATTTACAATTTCTCGTTAAATATTTACTATTATTGTAGTTTCAACGTTGTGTATGCCCATTTTGTGCTTATTGAATACTACAATAACATTAGTAGTTCCATTCTCATGTATTTCCAAACTTAGGTAAGTGAGCTTTAGAAAGATTGAAAAGTATATAAAATTCTGATATTTCAGTAAATAATATCCATCACAGGGAAATAAATGAAAAATACAAATAAATAATTTTTAGTTCAGTTTCAGTTATTATAAATAATAATATGAAAACTGTTTTAACTGAAAACTACCTTATAAAAGTTAAAAAAATATTTATATGTATATACGTATGTGTGTGTAGAGCAGTTGTAGCTCAATAAAAGCAATTAGCAACAACAATCATTGGCATTTGCAAGATGGAGGGACTAATTAGTGGCGTGTAGGCAAGGCGTGGCCTTAGGGAAGAGGCCGCCTGATACTTGTACAATGAAATAAATTAATCATTCTTTTGATAATACTTAGTAAACAAAATATATGTCACAAATGCAATAGTCGCTTGTTAGTTGTTATAGTGATAGTTTGTTGATTATACCAATTGTTGTTTCTGAATTCGATTCCCATTTGGGGGATTTTTTTAATTTTTGTTTTCTAATTTTGTGAACCGAATGAACCGAGTGCCTAAACAATAATTTATTTTTGTCTATCTTGCTAGATATAAGCAGAGGCATAGCATCTGCCTGTAAACGCGTCGGTTTGTGGGTTCGATTCCCACTTGGGGAAGATGGATTTGTCTATTTTCATTTTCTTTGCTCTGGAAACTAGGCAAAGTGCGGCAGTGAGTTTCGCCATGTAACAGCAATGCCTGGAAAGCAGGGACGTAGTAAGCAGGGAAAAAGCAACTGAGTGTCTTAACACTAGGTTCCTATGGCTCTAGCAGTTCCCTCTGCCTGACAGGATGACAGCGACAACTTGTAGATATAATATTTTTTCTATTTTTATTGCATAAAATATATTGCAGACCGGATTAGAAAAAGAAGCGCCACATCAGCCTGTAAATGTGACGGCTTGTATTTTCGAGTCCCAATCAGGAAGAACAGATATTTCAATTCTGTTTTCTTTGCTCTGACAACTAGGCAAGCGCGGAGTTGAGATTCACAATTTAACACACAATGCCTCCATAGAAGAAGATAACTGCAAATAATAAACTCTTGTAGCCTTACGAAATATTATCTTAATAATAAAATAGATTTTTTATTATAGCTTCACGCTTTATCTCGCATATTGCAGGGTAGGCAGAGGGAACTGCAAGGACTTATGAACCTAGTGTTAAGACACTCTGTTGCTTAGTCCCTGCTTTCTCCGTCCCCCTCACAATATAGATAATAATAATAATAATTTCATTAATATTAATGAGTAATATAGATAGATAGTGTATTAAATATTCATAGTTAATTAGCACTCGAGCGTCTTGAATTTAGATGTTGCCATGATCATACAGTCCAATTACTGTCTCATGTCGTTTAATTTCAATCCCGCTAAGAAATAATTAAATTACATCATCAGTGCATCACATCACTTCGAAAGGGGTATAAGTTTGATTTTATTAAAATATGAGAAAGCTTTTCGTAAGGTTATATTTTTTGTGAGACGTATACAAGTATATATTTTTTACTATTTTACGCAGCTTATTTTCTTAAAACTACATATTAGGTGGCAAAACTTAGCACCGCTTAAACAGATTAAGGAAACGACATAGTGTTATTGTATATACAGCCTCTAAGTGTAATCCTACATATATTATTATAACATAGGCATCGTGAAATTGTATTAAATTTCTTACGTCAGTTACAATATGATGTTTTCGGACTTATATCCTTTTTGGCTGGAGCACAGGCATAATGTATTCATAGTACATTTACTATTTATAGTGTACTATAATTTCTTGTTAATAATACTGTAATTATAAATTAAGAGTCTAGATTATGTCGCCAGTGTGGCTATAAAATAAATATATTTATATTTCATTATGTTTCAATATGGCATGTCATTGCTCTATTTAAAGTTCTTTTTACTTATTAAAATGACAAATAAAAATTTATTAAAATGAAAAATGAAAAGCAAAACCAGATGATTTCATTGCTTAACGCAATATTTAGATAAATAACACGTAAAATAGATGTATAAGAAGTTTATTTATTGTTTAATAAATATTTTGATAGCGTCACCCTAGTTAACGGAGATATATGATATATTGCCATATCTCTCAGATAGTCATGAGAAACTAGAGTTATGAATCTATTCCTCGGTTCAAGATATTGCAGGTTATAAAGTGAAACTAATGAAAATAAAATTTATTAACGATACAATTTATAAAAATAAGTTGTTGATTTTCATGCTAATTTTTCAGCAGAATTGTTTTTAAAGCAGTAGCTTGTCATTCTTTTAACAATTCATTGAACCAAAGTTTACTTAAATAAATTTAATTTTTCTTCTTTTTTTAGTCACACATTTTTTAAGGTATGTTATTTTTTATAGCTTCACGCTTTATCCTGCACGTTACAGAGTAGGCAGAGAGAACCAGAACAGGAACCATGGGGACATTGAATTAAGACACTCCGTTCCCCGTTTTCCACCTTGTAAAGAAAATTCTATTTATATTATTTACCTATATCGATCATATGTGTATATTAAAGCAGTTTTTCGCTAGAATTTTGATAATCCCTGTAGTTGTGTTAAATTATTCACAAACTTTATACCTATTATAATGCACACAATAGACATACGAGTAGTAACAAGCGAACGACATATTACTCTAAATGTTTTCATTAAACGGGTGTCATGTAGCGATGCCATTATATGAGACAAAAGGGAAATTCGAAAATTAATTAGCTCTTATTAATTTTAATTGAACAACGGCAAAGCGGTCCAATCGTTGTTTTCATTACGAAGACCAATAAATTATCGTTTAACGGAAAAATTACTTAATTAATGCTCTGTAATGAATAAACAATATTTCGTTTTCGAATTAAAACGATTTTATAATTGGAGATATTTTAATAATATATAATCTTCATATCCAGTACAAACAAAAAATCAAAAATTTACTTAAAGAAAGCATATAAAATTGAAAAACAACGAAATAATCTGTATAAAGAATATAAGGCGGCGTGATGGAGAACGCATAGCTTAGTGGTTAGAGCGCTTGCACAGTTTGCAAGAGGCGCTGGTTCAAATTTCTTTTTATCTTTATTGTGGATTAACCCCTTAAAAAAGCAAAAGCTTTTTTTATATAAATTTTAAATAATATTCAATGTAAAAAAGATATATATTTAGAAGCTTTTTTATGAATTTAAAAGCTCTATTGAAAATGCATATTGTTTTGTACAAATAATACTGTTTCTGGAATTGATAGTTACAAAAAAATAATTAGTTTATAAGGTACATATAACTATAAAACGGGTCACAGACACAGATAACCTCATTATTATGACAGAAATACGTTAAAGATTTTAATGAGGAATATGAATAAATAAGGAAGCTTTTGATATAGATTATGAAAATTATATAATGTTTTACATAAAATAAATGTAACTATCATAAATTATATTTATAATTAGAAAGCCGTCGTGGCGTAGAGGTGCAGCGTCTGCCTGTAAATACGTTGTGTGTGGATTCGATTTCCACTCGGGTAAAATGGATTATATCGTTTTTTTCTTCTTTTCTTTTAGCTCTAGCTACTAGGCAAGTGCGGCGTTGAGCTCCACAACTCAAAACGCAACTCCTTGAAAGATGGAAACCAGGGAACACAGTGTCTTAACAATAGCTTCCCACGGTTCCTGCGGTTTCCTATGCCTAACTTGCTTCGAACGATATAAAAGACTGACGCTAAAAAAACATTATTATATTCACTCAAATATACAAATTTTCGCTCATTATAGTATAATAATACACAAATCTAAAATAACAATATAAGAACACTTTAAAATATACACAATTCTGAACAAATTCAACAGCACTCGCCTCGCGCTCTAATTCTTGCACTTTTATTTACGTAGCTGACTCTTTAAACTAAGTCTAGCATATCTGTATAACAAGGCTTACAAAAACACGTCACAGAAACGTTATTGCCCGACCCAATTTCAAATAGGTCGTGTTAAATAAGAAATAGACCCACTTTCCAATTGTAGCGTTGTATGTAATTGTGTTACTCTGTGAATGGCGAATTAAGAACTCTGAGTGGATTTAGAGGCGTCGTGTTAGCTCGGGCTGCTAATGAAAACGGTTAATGATGTTGCTACGTACATTGTGACTTTAGTTTTGAATGATCCACTGTTTCTGTAGACATGGCGTTGACTATATGTATTGTTCTTTTTATATTTGTATATATTACAATTAAATTTTTAAAATAATATTTTTTTTATGTCTTCACGCTTTATCCCGCACATGGCAGGGTAGGCAGAGGGAACTGCAGGAACCATAGGAACCTAGTGTTAAGACGCTCTGTTGCTTAGTAACTGCTTTCTCCGACCCTACTTTTCACCATTTTCGAGGCATTGCGTATGAAGTGGCGGAATTCAACGCCGCACTAAGCCTAATTTCCAGAGCGCTTACAGATATACGTTACGCCTCTGCACCACGACAATTTTTATTATTTATTTTATTTAAGAGAATTTATTAATATTTTAATTAATTGAATTGAATTGTATTAAATTTTAACAATATTATACCTTAAATTATGAGATCTAATATCGAATCATCTTAATAAAGTAATTTTTACAATAATATATTTTTATTACTGTTGAAATTATGATTATGAACGTGTTTACTTTAGCAATTGTAGTATATTTTTAACTTATTTAAATTCTTTTTGTTTTTGTTTAAATTTATATTAGATTTTATCCGTCTTTTTGTTACTTATCGCTTTCATCCACTTTCACGGGTTGGTTAGAAGAGATCTCTTACGGAGTTAAGTCCAGCTTTACTAAAAAAATATTGTATATATTAATTAATATTGTAAAAGAAGTAGTTTTTCTAGTTTGTTGCAGAGTAGTGTCCTTTAAGGTTATTAAGAGTTAATTAAAACTAATTCATGTTAAAGTAAAAAAAACTTAACATATGATTTTTTATTTCATTTAAATGTTAGCTGTAAAAAGGTCGAAATTAAAAGACAAATAGTGTTATTACATTTTATTATTGAAATCAGAATAATTTACATTGTAAAAAATACCCATACTCAGTACACTAGGGTTAACAAGTTTGGATCTATGTAACAATTTAATTTTTTCACTATTCATTCCAAGAAATAATATACGAACTTCAAATGAAGACCTTTTCTGTTTTCTCAGCCTTATCAATACTGACATTTACTTTTTATTCGAACAATCGGTCAAAAATGCGATTTTACTACGTGGAGCGATTTTTTTTATTTAATTTTTAATTTTAATTGAAACACATGATTACAATAATTATGATTAAGAAATATTTTTATATAATCTAATTTAAAAATTATTAAGGTTTTATTGCGTTTTTTAAATTTGGAATCATTGTTAACTTATCGAAAGTTTTTGAGATGACATTTATGTAATGGTATCAAAATAACGTCAGTTCTTTGGCATAGATAAGAATTTAACTCATACACTGTCAAATACACAAATTTTCGATACACGAAATGTAAATTAAAGGTTATATACTTAGAGACACTTATATTAAATATATACTTATAACATTTAAATTATATTATAATTAATAATCTGAAATTTAAAAGCAAAATGCTATGTCATAATTATACTGTAATTCTTACTCTACATACAGACTTAACTATGATTTTTTACACTTACCAGTATTAAAAATAAAAGCTGCATCTTTGGAGTCATTACGCCCTAAAAATCTACATTTTATTGAATAACTGTCACAAGTATGAATACTTAAGCGATATGTATTTATTACACGCTCTGGCTTCGGATCCATATAACAATATTTTATTAATAACGAATGGATGTAAATCGTTTAAGATTCTATCCAAAACAAATTTAGTGGATGAAATTGTTTTGAGTGATGATTTTAAATGATTTTTTGATGACATATGATCCAAAGTTCAGAGCTAGCATTAGGAAACGTGTAAACTACTAATTGACTAACCACACGCGGACTATTGATTTTTACTCAAACTTCACTATGACAATGATAATTTATTAGGCGAGTATCAAGGCAACGATATTGAAAATGTATATAAACTCTAAGTAAATGTGTCTATTTAAATCTCGACAACCGTGTGCAGTCAGCATAGTGCGAAGTTGCCCTTACGTAAATTGTTATTATGTGTAATAAATGAAAATCCTTACTTATGAGAATTTCTAATAAATTATGAATTAGTATAAATAGCTTTGTAGGTAACAAAAAAAATTTAGTATAAATTATAATATTTTTGCGTCCATTTCACATCTCAGTATAATCAAGTTCACGTATTCTAATGATTAATTGACAAATAAAATGGAAATTATAAAGAAAAAAGCGGTTCTTAGATACAGCAGCAAACAACAGAAGTCTACTCACTGACAGTCTTAATAAATTATTTTATACAGAATCTCTTTATGAAACATTTTTATACACCACGAATTTACATTCAAATATCAGTTAGTTAGATACGATTGGAGTCAAAATAAATTTTACTGGACGGACGGACAGACGCTAAATGGAAATCAGAAGACGTAGCCTGTTGGATATTGCAATAAGATAATTTTGTAATATTTTATAATTTGAACATCTGCCATTTGACTGCAGTAAATTCAAAATCTACGAGTATCTGTGTATCGCCAAGTTTTTGGAGAAATAGTGATATTATTTTATAAGGAAAATGTATTAAATTTTTGCGAAGAAAATTGCCTTTATTTTGTTACAACGCTCTATCGAATTTCTTCGAGATTTCTCTTTACTTGTCATTTCTTTATGTAGGAAAATAAACAAGGATTCTAGTGGTGAAAAGAAAAGAACATTGTTCAATAAATATTTAAGTTGGAACTCAAATTGTTTAATCGATTACGTGAGATTGTTTCTCCAATCATCTTTCAGCACGGGTGCGGAACAGTTCAAGGCGCACCATCGGGACTGCGCTGTAGGTGGGCAGGGGTTGCCGCCGGGTCTCTGTCGACGTATGATTCTTCTCGTTCGTAAAGCTGATCCTACACAGCCTCCGTCATTCCTGCATGGGCTCCACTCTCCCCAATCAGATACACGGCAATCTAGTAGCTCTGTTTGCAATAAAATGTGTTCTTTATACGTAAAACAATAAATAGATTGAATCAATAAACAGATTTCGCATAGAGAAGGGTATATAGAAGAAATGTAGTAAAATATAAACCTAGAAAAATAATTTCTCCACTTTCTTTCTTTCTCTTTCTCCGAACCACTTTCGGGAAATAATTGCGGGACGGAACTTAACGTGACATAAAATTGAAATGAATTGTATATTCTCCTCGAGTGGGAATCGAACCCACAAGCAGACGACGGTCTTCACAAGTTTTTACAATTATAGTATTCATTAATAATAACACTATAATAGGAATATTACTTTAACATAACATTGTTCTAGATTATGTTGCGACATATTTGCCAAAGGAAGATCAATCTATTTAAATGCAATTTAATTGATTGCTTCATAATACTTGACTAAATATTGTCTAATATCTTAAGATACTAACACATGACTTTGTATATTGTAATATATAAGTTTTCCTAATACTGAACTGTTAATTGAAAGTGTAATTAAGCATTAGCAGAAGCAAATTCCGAATCGAAGCTATCAGCTGTCGTGAATGCAATTCGGCTGTAATCAATTCCGTTCGCTTGTTACATAAAGACGTTTGTGATTAATGAAGGAATGACGAGCTTGGACGGTCCAAATACTAATTGTTTGGTATGATTTATTATTATTGACTGGTGGTTTACTTATTACGGTAGTATATGGCTGTGTGTTAGGTGTACGAGATTCAAAACCATATTTTGTTTTAGAAAAAGATTTTTAATATAAAGAATAATAGTGATTTTATATGAATGTAAAATATTTAATATTTTTATTTTATCGTCGTGCCGTAATGGAATAGCATATAAATGTAAGCACGACGGTTTTCGGTTCGATTACGATTGTTTTCATATAAACAAGAGTTTAAGTTACAAGGATTGAGCTCTGTCACTTAATATGCGAAATCTCGAAAATTAGGCAAGAAAATGGGGACTAAAATGTCGTAACAAGAAACTTAGGTTCCGTACACAAACGCTTAAGAAACATGTGCTAGTAATAAATGAAATTTTCTACTCGCGTACTTCACAGTTCATATATATAATATATAACTCATGTTTTAGTTCATTTATAAAAGTAATGTTACCTTAGAGAATAATTGATTATATGAATTTTAGTCGTACTACAATACCGCTTAGAATATGGACAAAGTTCAATTGAATTCGAAACAATTATTAAAATGAATTCATGATTAGCTTTTACTTTACAAACAACTGCATATTTAATGACGGAACTCACACCGCGCTTGGTTCGTGGTAAAAATTTTGTACAATACACCTAACTCGATAGGTATTGATTCGATTCTTACAAAGAGTATAATATATATAATATTTTACTACTAACGCAGTATTTCTAGCTTAAACTGGAAACGAAGAGAACGATTATCTTAACTCGAAATACTTTTTGCCTACCGTCGACGTACTAGGTACTATTTGCCTACTTGCCTCATATTAGGGGTTCAGCTTGAAGGTAAAAAATAGGAGAGACAATTTATTCTTACTCGCTCTTTTCCGCTTTCTCCGCTCAGCCGGATCTGTGTTATCAGCGCGTAGCTTACGGCGCCTTCTTGCGCGGTACCTTCGAGCTAGACTCCGTAGCGCTGACCTCTCGCTTGCTGTTGGACCCGATGTTGGTACTTCATTCGCAGATTGTGGTTCTTCCGTTGTTGTGTTGTTTGAACTGGTTGATGTGGTATTTTGGGGTTTAAGTTCAATTATATATGGATTTAGATATAGTAACTAAAATAAATTACGTAATTAGAACTAGATGTTCTAACGTTATACTGCTAACGTTTTACTGTAGAGCTAATCGGATGAAATAGTTGACTGCATTGTATTTTTCACTTCACGTTTTATCCCGAACGTGGTAGGATAGGCAAAGGGTACTGCAGTAACCATAAGAACCTAGTGTTAAGACACTTCCTTGCTTTCCGCTTTTCGAGGCATTGCATGTTGAGTGGCGGAACTCAACGCCGCATTTTGCCTAGTTTCCAGAGCGAAAACATGGAAAAAGAACAATCTATCTTCCCTGAGTAGGAATCGAACCCACAAACCGTCGCGTTTACACGACGGCCTCTGCGCAACGACGGAAAATATTTTATGAAAATAACAAAACAATTTCATATGTATAAAAATATAACCATATACATATAACTTTTCCTTCTAAATACTTACATGGAATAATAAGAGTACGCGCTATCGGGTGTTGTCAGTGATCCTTGAGAATATATCCTAGGCGCCTCAGCTCGTTCAACTTCCTCCGCAATAGATAATGCTCTATTACCGTCTAGAACGTCTATTTTGTTATTATTTAGTTTGTCGAGCTGCAGCACGTCGTATCGTCGATCGTCGCTGTCGCGGTGGAATACCTCTGAGAGCTCGTATTCGCGTAGCTAAGGAGTGATAGACTTAAGTGTATTTGTATGTAAGTGTTCAATATATGTATATATACATATAGTCATATATATTATTTATAGACATATATATCATAATATAATATTGTTTATTGTACACCTATAGAGAAACAAAACAACAAAGAGAATAATAAATATAGTAAGAGACGTACAAGAGGTGAACTATTATATGTACATAAAATATAAGAGTAACTGATTGCTCTGAACGTTTGAGAGGTATAAAAGAAAAATAACTATTGAGGGCATTATTAATAAAATGAAACCAAAATATTTAGTTAAGTTCCATGAAGCGGGAATTAAATCCACTACCACAAAACGACACTACGACTGCCACACTAACTTACTTTAATATCACACAAGACCATCGTGGTGCAGCGGTACAACAATTAACTGTAAACGCGACGGTTGCTCATTCCATTCCAATTTGAGGCAATATCTAATTTTTATCGTTCTGGTAACAAGACAAAGCTCGTAGTTAAATTCTACTAATCAACACGCAAATTCCAGCACTATGTACCTTGATATATGCGGGAAATTGCCTGAATTTTTTTTTCTTCAGTAAAATTAACTTAATTCTTCAATTCAATTATTCAATTGAATTCTTTAATTCAATTACATTCAAACTTACTTTAATAAACTGGAAAGTGGCTATTGGGGGTAATCTTCTTAAATGTGGATAGAAGAAGGACCCAGCGGGATGCGATGGGTACTTAGACGTGATACGGTACGCGACACCCTGTGGCGCAGTCGGCCAGTTAGGCGCTGTGAACGTAAACCCGTTGTCCGTACCCGCGTCTAATGGGTCCACCTAAGGAAAGGAAAATGATTGAAAATTGAAATAATATGTCAATTTAGAATATTAGAATAATACTTTAAACTTTTTTTACTTTTTTCTTGTCAAATGTACAAATAGACAAAAGTTATATTTTATTATGCATTATCGATGAATAATAGGATATGGAAAATAATAGTCAAAAAGTCGTATACAGTGGATTCCAGTTCAAACTATAACCTGGGAGATCATATACGAATAAACCAAAAAATATGACAATTATAGACATAATATAAATATTAAATAATTGGCGTAGTAATAAGTAACTGTTTATAAAATATTAATAAATGTTTATTGTAAAAGAAAATATACCTCTATTGTAATGCTATCAAGCCAGTTGCCGTCGACGCAAAGATCAAAGCTGTCGACCCCGATGAACCAATCTGGAGAGGGAATCATTCGCGCCATCACAGATACCTGGGAGATCACAAATGATATAGGTACTATATCTGAATTTTTATACAAATTATATATACTAGACAACTTGTTCACGCTTTATCCCGTATACATCAAGCATAGAAACCCGCTGTCCTTCGTAATTTAAAGCATTGCGTGTTAGGTGGATTTATATCGATAAGCCAATACGGTGTTTTTTCATATCACCAAAATACTAATATTTTTCTGATTTACTTACAATTAAAATTTTAAATTTAGTTTTCGTTATTTAATTTAGTTTTGGCTGCATAATGAAGAATCTTAAATATGCAATACCGAATTATATGTCAAATTAACTAATGTTTATATATTTTGGGTAATTTTTGATGTTAGTTAAAAAACATATGATTATTTATGATATAACTTTTTTTTAGCTTTATGCTTTATACCGCACACGGCAGGGTAGGTAGTGGGAACAGCAGGAACCATACGAACCTAGTGTTAAGACACTCCATTACTTAGTCCGTCCTCGTCTAGTACAACTTAACATCATAAAAAGTCACATTACACGGTACAGGTATAAGTACAAGATAAACTTAAATCGATAATGCTTGAATATAACAGAAGTCATAATCCTAGTACTGTTCTGGTTCGAATCGAGTCTTCTAGATAGAAAAGTTTTCTAATTAAGTCACCAAACTAATATTGCAACAGATACAAAATTGAGTGAACGACAATACGATTTAATCAAATGTATCGTGAATTGTACTATATAGTACTCCGTAACAATGTGGTACACTAATGAAGTTGTACTCTTCACGAGTACAACTCGTGTACATTAAATGTAATGAAAAAAATCGTTTATTGTGTTTTTTTAGAGTTCCGTATAGCAAAAGGAAAAACGGATCTGTTTTAGGGCCGTTTCACTGTCTACCTGTTCATACATCCCGATTTTTGTCAAGTTTTCGCGGAGTAACAAATCGATATAAAACATATTTTTATTTATTCGAATCTAGTGTTTATATGTACGTGTATTATTTTAAATATTTTCTTTAAATTAAAAAACGTTGAAACTTTTGAGTCAAATTCATAGCATTTTTTATTCAAATAAACTTTTACAAGCACTAGTATCATAATCAAAAGATTTTAATCAATCATTTTTTTTTAATTTTTATTAACATAGATCGTTAATAAGTCCATTATATTATTAGTATTAAATTTTTTAAATTTATATTGTAATATACCTATTGATTGATTTATAAAGTAACCCAATATAGTGATAAATGTATTTTACCTTTCACGTATAATTATATATATTATTTTGAACTCCATACCAACGACGTCTAAAGGCTATATAAACATTTAATACAAGGGTGTATTCTGAAAATTAGTAAAAAGGAGAAAAACAGCAAAAACTATGTAATATTTCAAAGTATTGCCGTATGTACTATTATATTTTAAATTGTTATTTTACATATTATATTCAGTCGCTTAATTAACCTTCTTAATCGCATGCGACATATAAACAGCTTGATTTATTTAAGCTGAATGAAAGTAAACAAATGGAATTGCCACTTCATTAGAGATATATTTTATATTTAGTAAAAAGAAAAAAAATATTAGCCTGCGACCTATGACCTCTGACCTCTGACCTCTCGATCTCAATACGTCAGCTGATAAATGAAGCAACATAAAAACTTTTGTAAAGCGGTAAACAACCGAAATTAGTCTGAAATGGCCGCGAAGGCACTACTATAAATTCCCCTTTTATTACACGATTTGAATTGACAGTTTTTATTTCTTACTGACGTATCGTAATTGTTGTTTGCCCTTTCGAGCATTAATTATTGTTGAAATACGATATGGGTTCTTGTAGCTAAGTTGGGGCGAGTCTGATTGGATTTATTCGTTCGTGGCTTCAAATTTCTGTACAGGAAACTTTTACCATTACTGTTTAGATACCTCTTTTTAGTTGGTAGAACACGTAATGTTAAATACATGAAAAAAAATAGTTTTCTTATCTAACATAGACATATTAATTAATTCATAATTATAATATATGCATTATATATTTATATAAGTACTTTACGAAATACCAAATTTTGTTATACACTTATAATTAGAAATTAATATCCACCTAGCATTCAATACACGAAGGATGGAGAGAGAATACAAAAAATGTTTAGTCAGAGAAGCCTCTCACTAAATTCTCCCTCTCTTTTTTCAAGAAATCGTAGAAAACGCTTGAAAGTAATAAAACAAACGCTACGTTTATATTTCATGAACTCGATTGTAAAGTTGTTGTAACCGTCATTGTGTTTATTGCAATCGTTTCGTGGAACATGCTATCGTTGTACGTGGTTTATACAATATTATTTATCTGAGGGAGTGGTCACATTAAAGTTTTACTAGTAACTAAAATCTATATATATGAATGTTTTGCCGCTGTAATAATTAAGAGTAAGTTTTTATTTTAATACTAAAAATATTAGCGTACTGTAGTTAAAGGTATTATTAAATGACTGAATGAGGTGGTAGCTTGAACTATTGCATATATATTCGGTTTTAGTTCACTTTTATATGGTATGTAATTTTTTTTAGCTTCACGCTTTATTACGCATAGTGCTGGGTAGGCAGAGGGAACTGCAGGAACTAGATGAACCTAGTGTTAAGACACTCCGTTGCTTAGTTCCTGCTTTCTTCGAACTTGCTTTCCGCTTTTTTTGTGTTGAGTGCCGGAACTCAACGCCACGCTTTGCCTAGTTTCGCGTGGCGCAGAGGCGTAAGCGCCTCTGCGCCACGACGGCCCTCATGGTGTATACTGTGTATATCTGACTAAATTTTTGAATCCTAGTTGCTAATTTCATTTAAATTTTATTATCAATTCTAGTAACATAAACGAAGCGTGTGACATCGCTTTCCTATAGCCTTTTCTTCTAAATTTCCATGATTTCAACATGTAGTAACATATTTAAAGGGATATAAGTATTCTCCATTCAACCTGAGATAAGCGAAGCGAATTGTGCTCAACGCCATTAATTAAAAATAGAAAAAGAAGATGTTGAGAGAACATATCACATTTTTCTACGTTTTGAATCTCTTTTCCCACTTTAAGCGAGAAGACTCATTTGACCGTTTATGACTAAAAATCAAAACTAGTTTAGATTTATACTATAAGATACTTTATTTCACAGCAAAAGAAATATGACAGACAGTCTTAGGTTAGTTTACGTTATTAGGTGAGATTTTCATCCTCGAGTTTTATCAGTTGAAATAAATGTAAGTAAAGTGGGACTTAAATTTACGTATTGAGGGTTTCGCACCAATTTTATGATTTTAGGTTCATGTAATGGAAAGTGGGTATATCAATAAATTTTAAATTTGAGATTTTTTTTCTTAAATTAACTGTAACTGTATGTTGTAACTCCCATAGATCAAAAGGAAGTAACATATAAAATTAAAATAATTTTATAAAGAATTTTGTACAAAATATGACAATAACGATAATAAAGGCTGATAACTTTTGATTGGGCTAATTTGTGAATACTGAAAATATAACTGAAATATCCTTAATGAATATCAAGTTAAATGAAGCTTTCAATATACACCAATCTCTAATGTAACCATCAACCAAGATCAATCCCCGCAATCCTCTCTGAGCCTTTAAACACTAAACATACCTATCGCTGTTAGAGCTAAACAAAGCCTTACTATATTTGAGAATATTAATATTACTTCGACATTTAGTTGCGAAATTTAAGATGATAACTTTAAAAAACGTGTCGCGGTGCGTCAGAACCTAAATGTAAGCGCGATGGTTGCGAGTTCGATTCTCGCATGGAAGAATGATTTATTTTCAATTATTTAATATCAAATTATGCAGCGGTTTTCTGCTTCGGCACACACTAACAGAATAATATTTATCAATCGGTCTTCATTTGTTCGTACGTATATATTTAAATTATTACCCATATCTTACGCACAAGCATTAATTAATATTATAAAATTACAACATAATAATATAAGATTTTTGTCTTACCCTGGAATGATTTCCATCTACGAAGAACTCGGCTTCCGTTCGCCCCGCACCTTGTCCAATAGCTGGTGCTCCAAACACATCCATTGTGCCCGGACTTGAACCTAAAGCATCTGATCTACCAGATTCAGCAAATTGACGAACTGGCGCCGATACTCGTCGACCCAACCGGAATAATACGTATGAGCGACTGTGTGATACACCTATAGAAGAAATTATTTGGTAATTATTTTAGAAATATTTAAAATATATGTATGTAAATAGTATTTTTTTTGTTTTCACGCATGTGCGGGATGCACATGGCACAGTACGGAGAGAGACTGATATGGAACCATAGGAACTTAGTGTTAAGACACTCCGTTGCTTAATCCCTACTCCCATAGTAAAATATATATTATAATAATTTTATGAATTTTAAAATGTTAATCCGCACTAGGGATAGGACATATAGTACGTTCTAGAGAACACATGGCTTAGTGGTCATAGTGGTCAGGTTCAAGAGGCACAGATTCAAATACCCCTTTCACATTTTATATGTTTTTTTGTATAAAAAATATTTGTGTATTTTGCTTATTAAGAAAAAAAGTGAAATTTGAATTATTCATCCATAGATTTTATAAATATCCTTCTTTTAAATATACCAGTATTCAGATTATTGAGGACCGTCGTGGCGTAGAGGCGCAACGTCTGCCTGTAACGCGACGGTTACTGGGTTCGATCCCCAGTCGGAGAAGATGGATTTTTCTATTTCCATTTTCTTCGCTTCAACTTCCATCGTAAATAACTTTTTTTTCTTTTTTTTTTATAGCTTCACGCTTTATCCCGCATATTGCAGGGTAGGAAGAGGGAACTGCAGGAACCATATGAGCCTAGTGTAAGTCCCTGCTTAGTCCCTGCTTTCTCCGTCCCCGCTTTCCGCCTTTTTTCGAGGCATTGTGTGTTAAGTGGCGGAACTCAACGCCGCGCTTTGCCTAGTTTCCAGAGCGAAGAAAATGGAAATAGAAAAATCCATCTTCTCCGAGTGGGAATCGAACCCTCAAACCGACGAGTTTACAGGCAGACGCTTACGACTCTGCGCCACGACGGTCCTCATAAACAACTTAAAAATAAATATTAATTACCCAATACTATTTCTATAATAAAGTTACATAAAACCCTTAATGAGCGTAAAGGCGATAAAAGGGTGGCAAATTGCTTTGTAAACAAATCCTAGTAAAAAAATATTTCACAATTTGCTTGAAAAGCTTACTAAGGGAAAGTAAATTCAGCGTTTCTTACTTGAAAGACGAATCTGATTACAGAACTATCTAGTTTCTTTTGCTATGAATTTTGTGTGAATTACATGATTTTAATTTTAAACGTCATTTTCTTATTTCAATATCATACATTTAAATCGTTTGCAATATGATAAGCTTTGTTATTGTTCTGTACTATAAAATGACAAAACATTACCATTATATATGTATGTATTTTGTTGTCTGACTTTGTATTTGTCTAACTATTAGTCAATCTGTTAAGACAGGTATCATAAGTTTAAAATTAATATCAAATATTCAGGATCTATGTCCTCTTTAAATATAGAAAAAAAACCTACTTCCAAAAACAAGGCAATCAAAAGGAGCGGTAATCCTTTTTTTTACATTCAAAACCTACAATATGTGCGTGTGTGTGTGTGTGTGTGTGTGTGTGTGTGTGTGTGTGTGCGTACTACACATATAATATACATGTTATGACTAATACACATACAAACAATTAATTTAAATCTTTATATATATTCAGTAAGACTTTTATGTCTAACATAAAATATGATAATGAGAACAATAATTCTACCACAAATTGTATCCATTAGCTATATTCTAATAATGAACAAGGCTGGTCCATTTCCGCGCACTTCGATAACGATTCAAGGAGAGTGATTCACAAGGAAAGTCATGCCAATGACATTAAAACAATTGCTGAATTGAAAAGCAAATTATTTAGTCCTGATTTTTGTGTGAAATTAAATTGCAATATATATATATATATATATATATATATATATATATATATATATATATATATATATATATATATATATATATATATATATATATATATATATATATATATATATATATATATATATATATATATATATATATATATATATATATATATATATATATATATATATATATATATATATATATATATATATATATATATAAAGACTATTGAGTACAATTGTTACAAATATAAAATTTATGTGGTTTGCATGTTTGTTCTGATTTGACGCAAAAACTACTAAATCGGTTTTATTGAAACTTTGCAGTAATTTGAAATAAACAAAATTGCAATTCTTTTTAATCAGTATTCGTTTTATTCATTCATGAGGGGAAACTACAAATGTGTCCCTAGCTGTAAATGAAAAAAGATTTAAGGATACATTAATATCAAATAAAATCAAACTAAAAACACTCAAACTCATACGAAATTATTTCTCAAATTATTTACGTATATTTTGTGAATTGATCTGATAATAAAAAAAATAAAAACTCAATAACTTTGCTAAGGCGGAAATATAAGCGGATTAAGTCGTTGTTATTTCTAAGTGGAAAGAAAGAACGTAATGCCAAGGAAACTCCTCCAGAATTTGAGAATTTGTGTATTATGATGACGTTTTTCTTTGAATGACCAGTTAACAGTAATAAAATATGTCACTCCCTCATTGGGAATCAAACCTACAGCTATCGTCGTCTAATTTTCAAACAGATGTTGTTCTACTGTGCCAGGATTTGATCATATTTTTTTTCTTTTTAAAGAGTAATATTTCTCTTTACACGCAACGATCGTGGGTTCAATTTTCCCTATGGGATATTTAATACTTAACATACAATATTAGAGAGAGACAAGGTGGGTAATGAAGAACGATGTACCTCAACACTGGGTTCCGTTTGCTTACCCTGCTTCGTGGGACATATTCCAGCGTCAACGAAAAACTAACGGCCTTATTCATAAAAAGTTATAGCACGCTTAAAGACTCGATATAGTACAGTTGTCAAAAAACGTTATTCATAACAGCATTTTAGTGCCAATCAGTTCTATAAACCTATCATAAAGTTATAGAGCCGAGAACCCTACTATAAGAGTGTTTTAACGTCCAAAGATGGCCGATTCATATAACAGCTGATTATAGCTCATACTAATATGAGCAATGATATGACGTCGTCGAGTCACTTGTCATCAAGAGTGTCAATTTCAATTTCGTAAACAAAGCAATATAACAATTGACATTTTGTTCGATATTTATTAACTATATTTAGTTATTAACATGTTTATTAATAATAAATTCTACATAACAAAGGTGCACAGAACATAGGTAATACTTGTCCACGTCTAAACAATTTTCAATTCTTTGTCGTTTTACTTCTTTTGACTTTATTTTTTAAAAACTAAGTGAGTTTATAAACTAAAATAAAAAAACATTCGTGTTTTTGTGACAACAACGACGTAAATCAAGCCGGTATATGTCAAGCAGATCCAATAATATATTTTTGTACGTAATATTATCTGTGGTCATACTATGTCAATGCGTTTGTCACTTATCATCTGTGGATTTACTGTTATTTTCGGCAACAAGTCGACCGACTTCAGTATAGTGGCAACATTGTGAACGTATAAATCAAATTAGTGACACTTTAGTTATAGAAGGCTTATAGAGCGTTTATGAATACGAACATTTATCGAACGTTCTATAAGCCTAAAGAGCGTGTTAACTAAAATATGCTTAAAACGTTCTATAAGACTTTTTTATGAATAAGGCCGTAAATATACAAACGACTATAGACATAAATGACTTTGCAGTTGTAATTTTATTAACACTTACGCCATTATTTTAAAATAAAACAATATGAAAATTGTCACGATAACAAATATTCAAGATGAACGACCCCTAAATCCCTTGTACTAATCGTAAGCTAATAAATACATCAGATTTGACAAGTAAATCTTAATAATCCAATTTAGTGAGATGGTGAGCTTTTAATATGAAAATAGCACGAAATTATTTATTTTTATTTTTATTCTTCATTTGAATACCGTTTTACGATATTTTTTAAGTAAAAAATGTGAGAGATAGTGTTAAGACTCTCCATTTTTCACCTTCTGCGTTGTTTGTTTGCTGCAATATGCGGAAAACAATGTGAATATGTTGTTCTAACAATATAAATATTTTCTTTTCCTTTATATAAATGTAGTAGCGACTCTTTAATGGCTTGACCTACAATTAAAGTTCTTAATTTAGTCTACTTTACTATAATTTTATATACAATATATATTATATATATATATTTAAGCTTAACCCTTTACTTGGCAAGAACTAAAAATATGAAAAAAAAGGAAATTATTGATAAATTTTGTTTAATTTATGAATGGACAACTTGAGAAAAATAAAAATAAAAATCTAGGTATCCTAGGTTTCGAGAAAACTTAAGTACATCACAATGTACACTGCCAATTTTACAGAAATATTATAAATAAATTGTTTGTACATTTTGGTGTACACTACCAAGGACATAATGAATTACATTATTCAGGTTATTATAAATTTATTTCAAAAAAGGAGGAAATATTTAAATTATTCTTTATTATTTTAGGTGAAAATTACGAAAGCAATTACGTTTTATTTTTCCCACAACAAAACACAAATGTACGTTACATTTTATACAGTAGACAGATGTTCTTCCACTCTTACAATATTTGCAACGCATTGTTTCATTACCTGCTTCTGGAAGATGACCTGTGTTATCAAATCTGACGCTATCAGTTGGTCGGACTGAGACTGGTTTATGGATTTTCAGATTCTCGCCTATATCGTCTGTAACGTTTTGGTTTGTTCCTATTCT